>CM033630.1:1060655-1535655 GCA_019453435.1 Rhinogobius similis | reverse complement strand
GGATGGACCACACGGTGATGGAGGAGGTGAGGATGGACCACACGGTGATGGAGGAGGTGAGGATGGACTCGATGATGGCCGTGTAGAACTGCACCATCATCTGCGCTGGCAGCTTGGCTTTCCTCAGCTGCCGCAGGAAGTACATCCTCTGCTGGGCCTTCTTGATGATGGAGCTGATGGTCGGCTCCCACTTGAGGTCCTGAGTGATGGTGGTGCCAAGGAAGTGGAAAGAGTCCAAGGTGGCGATGGGAGAGTCTGTCAGGGCAAGGGGGGGCAGGGGGGCTGAGACTTTCCTGAAGTCCACGATCATCTCCACTGTCTTCTGGGCGTTGAGCTCCAGGTTGTTGGTGCTGCACCAGGACACCAGCCGATCCACCTCCCTCCTGTAAACAGACTCATCGCCGTCCGAGATGAGTCCGATGAGGGTGGTGTCGTCTGCAAACTTGATCAGTTTTACAGAGTTGTGGCTGGAGTTGCAGCAGTTGGTGTACAGGGAGAAGAGCAGAGGAGAAAGTACACAGCCCTGTGGAGTTCCTGTGTTGATAGTCCGAGTCTCTGAGACATTCTTCCCCAGCCGCACGCACTGCCTCCGGTCCGTCAGGAAGTCAGTGATCCATCTGCAGATGGAGTCAGGCACGTGGAGCTGAGAGAGCTTGTCCTGGAGCAGAGCAGGGATGATGGTGTTGAATGCAGAGCTGAAGTCCACAAACAGGACCCTGGCGTAGGTTCCCGGGGAGTCCAGATGCTTCAGGATGAAGTGGAGGGCCAGGTTGATGGCGTCGTCTACAGATCTGTTGGCTCTGTAGGCGAACTGCAGTGGGTCCAGGGCGGAGGAGGTGAAGGACTTGAGATGGGGCAGGACCAGGTGCTCAAAGGACTTCATGACGACAGGCGTCAGCGCCACAGGCCTGAAGTCATTAAGTCCAGTGATCCGGGGCTTCTTGGGAACAGGGACGATGATGGACGACTTGAAGCAGGCTGGGACATGGCATGACTCCAGGGAGGTGTTAAAAATGTCTGTGAAGACAGGAGTCAGCTCGTCCGCACAGTGTCTCAGGGTGGCGGGGGAGACACCGTCTGGTCCAGCAGCTTTCCGGGGGTTGGACTTCCGAAACTGTTTCCTTACATTGTCCCTGTGTAGTGAAAGGCCAGTGGGGGAGGTGGGGGTCCCGGGGTGTGATTGGCAGAAATGTCTATTGTAGTGAGATAGGTGGGGGAGGGGGTTGAGATTTCGAATCGTGAATAGAAGGAGGCGAGCTGTTCAGCCAGTTTCTGGTCGTCAGCAGCATGGGGGGCTTTGGGCTTGTAGTTGGTGATCTGCCTAAGTCCCCTCCAAACCGCCGAGGCGTTGTTAGCAGAAAAAGACTCTTTTAGGCGTGTGTTGTACAGAGATCTAGCTCTTGACACCTCCCTGCTAAATCTGTACTTAGCACCTTTGTAGCTCTCTCTGTCCCCTGCTCTGAATGCTGCCTCCTTCTGCTGCCTGAGCTGCCTCAGTTTGGGTGTGAACCAGGGCTTGTCATTGTTATAAATCACCCTGGTGCGTGTGGGGATGATACTGTCCTCACAGAACTGGATGTATGACGTCACAGTGTCCGTGTACTCATCCAAGCCATCCGTGGCAGTTTTGAACACATCCCAGTCTGTAATGTCCAAACACGTAGTTCCTCCAGTGCCTCTGGTCCACTTCTTAGAAGTCCTCACTACAGGTTTGGAGAGCTTCAGCCTCTGTCTGTACGTGGGGATCAGGTGGATCATGGCGTGATCTGAGAGCCCTAGGGCAGCGCGAGGAACCGCGCGGAAGGACCCACTCACTGTAGTGTAACAATGATCCAGCGTGTTCTGCTCTCTGGTCGGGCATTTAATAAACTGTCTGTACTTTGGTAGTTCCTGGCTGAGATTCCCCTTGTTAAAATCCCCGAGGATGATCAACAAGGAGTCCGGGAAGTTCTGCTCCGTATTCAAAACCCGCTCCGCTAACACGCGCTGTGCCTCGTGTACGTTCGTGCAAGGCGGGATGTAAACAGCGGCGAGAATGAATGAAGCGAAGCAGAAGCAGGAGCAGGAGGAGCAGGAGGAGCAGGAGGAGCAGGAGGAGCAGGAGGAGCAGGAGGAGCAGAAGCAGCAGCAGAAGCAGAAGCAGCAGCAGAAGCAGAAGCAGCAGCAGAAGCAGCAGCAGAAGCAGCAGCAGCAGCAGCAGCAGCAGCAGAAGCAGAAGCAGCAGCAGCAGCAGCAGAAGCAGCAGCAGCAGCAGCAGCAGCAGCAGCAGCAGAAGCAGAAGCAGAAGCAGAAGCAGCAGCAGGTCCCGGAGCACGAAGCAGGAGGTTGTTCTGCCTGTTGTTGCTGAGGAAGCTCCCACAGACACAGGGAGAACACACAGTGCAGAGTGAGCTCCTCCCACCTGTGACTCTTATTTCCATCAAACCCATCGTTCTGAGATGAATCTGTTCAAACCCACAAAGAAAAAAGAACCTAAAAGTAAAAATAAAATGTAAAAGGACGTTTATATGGATTCCGCCTGGACTTTTTTAATTGATTACAAGTCCCTCAAACTCATTTTAATTAAATGAGCTTCAGCTTTGAACGAGGAATTGTCCAAACCAACAGAAGCCCAAACTATTGTGGCTCAGACTCTGCTCCAAACACCAGCTTCACTCAGTCGTGTCTGGACCAAAGACACAGAGCGTGATCAAACCCAAACCCCAGAGACAGTTTGTGTCCACAGGAACAGCTTCAGTTTGAAACGAGGCTCTTTTGAGTCACACGTTTGAGGAAGAACAGGCCCTCGGAAAGAGGTTAAAGGGGCTGGACCTGTTTGTTCAGTTTTAAAGGAACAATATTCTGCATTTTTCATATTGTTATTATCATCTTGAGGGCCTTAAATTTACATTTCATGTTTTAAAACAAAAAAGAAAGTTTCTTCTTGTTCTCAGCCAGAATGAAATGACACCGAGTGCATCCAGCAGATGGCGCCAGCGCTAAATACAATCTAGTGAAGTTCTTTTCAGCGCAAATTGATGTTGTGGATTTACTGCAGCAGTGATCGTGTTCAGAGACAGAGATGATCAGATTTAAGGACTAACAACAGTGAACATTCTCGATTAAATGAAGTCTGAAAATACGTCCCGAACAGAAGGAGTTCAGCAGGAAGTGTGTTTGACGCTCCAGAGAGGATTTTATAATAAACATTATAAAACAACGTGAATGAAACTGAATGTCATGTGTGTTTTTGGTGAAGAACATTGTTAGATCAGGATCAAAGAGAAAAGGTCACTGCAGCAGAATCTGTTTAAAGGGGCTGGACCTGATTGTTCAGTTTTAAAGGGGCTGGTCCTGATTGTTCAGTTTAAAGGGGCTGGACCTGATTGTTCAGTTTTAAAGGGGCTGGTCCTGATTGTTCAGTTTAAAGGGGCTGGACCTGATTGTTCAGTTTTAGTTAAACTCTTCCTCGTCTCATGTGTCTCTCTCTTTAATTCAGTCCATCCTAAACATTCACTCAATGATTTTAAAGCACTTTTCACCAGACGCTAAAGCTAACAAACATTAGCATGCTAACGGTGCACTTCCTGCTTCTCGTAGAATAAAAGGCTCCATAAACAGAAGTGATGCTTTTACAACAATCTGAGCCGGACACAAACACATCAGGGACGTGGATCTGTTTGTCACCTTTAAACAGGAAAAGTCACTTGGACCATGAGTGATGACCAGGACGCCCTGATGACCAGGACGCCCTGATGACCAGGACGCCCTGATGACCAGGACGCCCTGATGACCAGGACGCCCTGATGACCAGGACGCCCTGATGACCAGGACGCCCTGATGACCAGGACGCCCTGATGACCTGATGACCCTGATGACCAGGACGCCCTGATGACCTGCTGACCTGATGACCAGGACACTCTGATGACCAGGACGCCCTGATGACCCTGACGCCCTGACGACCAGGACGCCCTGATGACCCTGACGCCCTGATGACCAGGACGCCCTGACGCCCTGACGACCAGGACGCCCTGATGACCCTGATGACCCGGACGCCCTGATGACCCTGACGCCCTGACGCCCTGATGACCCTGACGCCCTGATGCCCTGACGACCAGGACGCCCTGATGACCCTGACGCCCTGACGACCAGGACGCCCTGATGACCCTGACGCCCTGATGACCAGGACGCCCTGATGACCCTGACGACCACGACGCCCTGATGACCTGATGACCCGGACGCCCTGATGACCCTGACGACCAGGACGCCCTGATGACCTGATGACCAGGACGCCCTGATGACCCTGACGACCAGGACGCCCTGATGACCTGATGACCAGGACGCCTGATGACCCTGGACGACCACGCACGCCTGATGACCTGATGACCCGGACGCCCTGATGACCCTGACGACCAGGACGCCCTGATGACCTGATGACCAGGACGCCCTGATGACCCTGACGACCAGGACGCCCTGATGACCTGATGACCAGGACGCCCTGATGACCCTGACGACCAGGACGCCCTGATGACCTGATGACCAGGACGCCCTGATGACCCTGACGCCCTGATGACCCTGACGCCCTGATGCCCTGACGACCAGGACGCCCTGATGACCAGGACGCCCTGATGACCCTGACGACCAGGACGCCCTGTTGACCCTGACGACCAGGACGCCCTGATGACCCTGACCACGCGCCTGATGACCTGACCAGGACGCCCTGATGACCCTGACGACCAGGACGCCCTGATGACCTGATGACCAGGACGCCCTGATGACCCTGATGACCACGACGCCCTGATGACCCTGACGACCAGGACGCCCTGATGACCTGATGACCAGGACGCCCTGATGACCTGATGACCAGGACGCCCTGATGACCCTGACGCCCTGATGACCTGATGACCTGATGACCTGATGACAGGACCAGAGTCCAGAGGAGACATTGTTTTCTTCAAATGCATTTTTAAAGATCATTAAAGTAGATCCACACAAACTGTACAATCTGGACTCAACACATTTAGACCAAACAAGGATTTAAGATCAGACTCTGACACATTTATGGAAGTTTGAAGGAGAAACATGAGGCGGAATTTGAACTTTTAGGACAATTTTCAGTCAGATCTAGTTTAAACTAAATAATAATCCAAATCCTCAGTACATTTTTATAAATAATATGTGACAAAATGAACAAGAAATCTAAACCTGGTTCTGTCCATTTTTCAGATTGTCACAAATGTGTGGATTTTGGTCATTTTTACCTAAAATTCCTTATTTCTATGAAAACATGACACGATGAAACACTGTATGTGAATAAACCACAGGAGGAGTTTGACATTGATATCTTTACATTTCAGATGTTTCACCTTCGTGTCTCGATTTAAATAAACCGTTTGTTTGTGGCTCTGGGTTAAAAAGCAAAAGTATTTATGACAGATTTGAGAATTATTAAAGCAGAAAGAGCTGAGGTTTGATCGACAAACGACTCGTTTTCATGAACAGGTTTAGGGTGAAAAAATAAATAAATAAATAAACAGCCCCTTTGCCTTTGGTCTCAAACCCTAAAGAAATACTTTATAAGATCCAGTAAAAAGTCCAGCTCCTGCTTCAGATGTGAAGAAATAAAAGTAAAAAGAATCAGCTTAAAATCCACGGAAACGTATTGCATTCATTTGAATAATAAAAGTTTCTGTTTTAACGAGAAAAGTTTCTGTTTTAATGAGAAAATAAATCCTGTTTTTACGAGAAAGGTTTCTGTTTTTCCGGGTTAAATAAGTCTGTTTTTATGAGACGACACATGTTTTATTGAAATCAACGCGATACTATTGGAGACTCACTCAGACAGAGGTGGAGCTAACGAGCAGTGGTCGCACGCTCTCAGAGAAGAAGGCTGTGCCCATCATTGAAAAGCTGTATTTTGCTCATAAAACACTTTTTCTCATAAAAACAGAAACTTTTATTATTCAAATGAATGCAGTACGTTTCCGTAAAAATCCACTCAAACTTCATCTGATTCACATTTGACTCAAACTCAGTAAAACCTGACTCTGAGATTTAAACATTTGTCCAGTTTAAAGTTTATGATGTCACTTCCTGTTGAACACGACACAAACGTGACACAGTTAGAGGTCATTCTACATCTGTTACCATAGCAACCAGACTGTAAACAAGGCCCACATCCACACACGGGACACAATAGTTAGAACTGACATAAATAATCCGTGATAAGACTTTATTTTGTCGATGGTTTAAACTGTCTCTGTGTTTTCAATGGTGCGTCGCCTTTTGATGACATCACAGAGGGATCCAGCTCCACGTCCTGTTGTTTTACACTTTTGTTTTTCTACATTTCTTCACAATGTTTAAAAATATTTCCCACAGATGCCCTTCCACCAACTCAGAGTTAAACATCAGAGCGTTCATGAAGACTTTAATTAAAGAAAAATGATCTAAACATGCACTGAAGTCCTTTTACTTTTGCTCTTTGTTCACTGGATTTGTTCTGAACGGGTTTGAGTCTAAAGGACTGAGAGTCTGTTTGTGTTTGAGTCTGAGAGGACAAAGTGGAGTTCCTCAAGGCTCCGTTCTAGGGCCCCTGTTCTTTATATTCAAAGTGCCCGTAAAAGCTTTTTATGATTTTCTAGTTTACTTTATTTGACGAGATGAAACCTGTCGTTGATGTAAATGGTAGTTTTACACCAATCAAGTGTCAGTTTGTGAAGAAAAGCTGAAAAACAAGTTGAAAACCAAAGGAAGAAGAAGAATAAAACATGACGTCCCACCGTGAGAGTCGCCTCCGAACGTTTGGGACGATTTACAAACGACAAACACATTTCTCGGGCCCTTTAACCATGAATTCAACAAAACAAAGTGTGTGTTTATATTTGTCAAATGATCGTTTCTGTGACGTTCGATGTGTTTGGGCACGGGAACGGTTGCTATGGTAACAGTTACAGAACGTCCCAGCGTGATGTCAAGGTACATTTTTAAACCTAAAAACTTGGATAAAAATAGTACTTTTTTCTTCTTTTTTTAAGCAAAATCTGTGTTTTAGTGAAGCGCGTGGTCCAGCCTCAGGAGCTTCCCTCAGATTATGGAACGTTTGAATAACTCGGCTGCAGATTCTTTCACTCCAGAAAGAATCCGCTCACACTTTGTACTTTTAACTTTTAAATCGAGACTCGCTTTAGTTTTTACAGAAAATGAAGACGTTTGAAGAGTCGTGTTGTTCTGATCTTGTGCTGTTTTGAGTCGTTTGTGTTTGTGACGCACTTTGGTCGTTGTGGCTCTTTTTGTGCTTTTATAACTAAATGTTCCTTTGTTTGGCTGAAAAGGACTGAGTCAGGACTAAACCCGGACCAGACCCGGACCAGACCCGGACCAGACCCGGACCAGACTCGGTCCAGACCCGGACCAGACTCGGACCAGACCCGGACCAGACCCGGACCAGACCCGGACCAGACCCGGACCAGACCCGGCCCTCAGCGGCGCAGGAGGAGCCGCAGACCCGACTCATAAATCCACTGCTCCCTCTGGACTCTGTGTTCTGTTTTATTTAAAGCATCATCTTTTTTACTTTGAAAGTCTGGACGTCGGCCAAAAACTCACTGCAGACCAGGACCGGGACCAGAACCAGAACCAGGACCAGGACCAGAACCAGGACCAGGACCTGACCAGGACCAGACCAGGACCGGGACCGGGACCAGGACCAGAACCAGAACCAGAACCAGAACCAGAACCAGAACCAGACATGAACCAGGACCAGACCAGAACCAGGACCAGACCAGGACCAGAACCAGGACCAGGACTGAACCAGGACCGGGACTGGGACCAGAACCGAGACCGGGACCGGGACCAGAACAAGGACCAGACCAGGACTAGGACCGAGATCAGAACCAGGACCAGAAACAGGACCAGGGCCAGACATGAACCAGGACCAGACCAGAACCAGAACCAGGGCCAGGACTGAACCAGGGCCAGGACTGAACCAGGACCAGGACCAGGACCAGGACCAGACCAGACCCAGGTCAGGTCAGGGTCCAGTCCTGACTCAGATTTCTCGTCTGCGGCTCCAGCACAAACTACGACCTGGACTGGAGGCTCTGACCCAACGACACCAGGATGTGTTCGTCTGGTTCTGTGTTTGTTACAGATTATTTCAGGAGAAAAATGAGGCCAAGTTAGAATTTTTACGACAGTTTTCAGTCAGATCTAGTTTACTCTAAAGCTGTACATTTTATAACTAAATGTCACAAAATCAAACCTGGTTCTGTCCATTTTTCAAACTGAAACAAACAAATATGTGACATTTTGGCGTTTTTATGTGACAAGTTAAAAAAGAGGGACGTGGATTTAAAACTTAAAACAATTGTAAGATTACGTTTCACATTTACATTTATATTATTGTTGTCATTAAAAACACGTTGTGCTAAAAGTATAAATACTTTAAACCACATGCAGTGTTTGTTGTGAAGCTCTCGTTCTTTTCTAAATGAAACCAAAGCCTAACGCCGTGATCTGTGTCTGTGCTTTGTCCTTTAAAGGCCTCATCCCAAACCAGCAGAAGGCGCAGCATTCACCAAACACCACAGGACGAACCCCGTCGACCTGCAGCGTCTCACTGTAAACATGGATGGATTCCCTGGAGCTTTGACCTGGTCCAGATCCTTTAAAGGAGCAGAATGTGGAAAAGCCTCCAACACATTTAACTCTGGACTCACTGACTTTATCAAACATTTAAAGCACTTTGTGACTCTTTACTGGACAAATCCTTGATAAAAGCTGAGCAGACATGTTCACACAGACCATCACGTGTGGAGTTCAGTTTGGAGGATTTTATTTTTCACTTGGTGAACGGAAAGAAATCTTTAATTGAACGATATCGATGGTAAACTCCTGAATCTATTTCATCACGTCATGTTTTCATGTAGAAATAATGCATTTTATGTAAAAACGACCAAAATGTCACACATTTGGAACATTTTAGTCTGAAAAATGGACAGAACCAGATTTAAATTTCTTATTTAGTTTCAGAGTAAATTAGATCTGAATGAAAATTGTCCTAAAAATTCCAATTTTGCTTCATTTTTTTGACTTAAACCTGTAATAAATGAGTTAGAATCAGATGTTCTGTTCTTGTGGCGTTGCCTCTAACGACGTCATATTTGTGTCGAATCTGAAACAGAATCATCCTTTAAAGCTTAAACAGACGGTGAGTGTTGGAGCGGGGGTTCTTAACCTTTTTTACCTTGAGGCCCGACTTTTCCCGTATAAAGTAACTCGAGGCCCAGTCTCACATTAAATGTATTATATTTTAGTGATCGTGCGGCCCTCAAGGAGGTGCTCGCGGCCCTACTTTGGGCCCCGGCCCTATGGTTAAGAATCACTGTGTTAGAGGGTTTTCAGGTTCTGTGTTTAATGATTAGCGTTAGCGCTCGAGTTAGCGTCGTGTGTAAAGCTTGAACTCAGCGACTCGTCGTTGGGCGTCTGATCCTGACTGACTCACCACAGATGAACTCAAACTACACACTGCGCCCTCTGCTGGCACCTTCATCATTTCACCAAAACTGAGGAGCTTGAATCTCAGACTGACTAAAGTGAACCAGGGAGCGTGTGGTCAGAGGGCGGAGCTTAAACAGAATGACACAGAGGATCCGTTTGTGAGCGTCGACTTCCCAAAAGCTTTTATTGAATCAAAGTCAAAGGACAATCATAGACCGGCTTTAATCCTGGACTAGAGCGGGTCGCTGAGTCCAGGACCAGGTCTCAGTCCGGGTTCTGGTCCAGATCTGGGTCCGGGTTCTGGGCGGGGCTAAATCCACGGTGCTGCCCTCGTTCACCGCCGGTTCTTCCCGACGCAGTGAAACACGTCCAAAAATATAAACTCCACAAAAGTATTTCACTTTGAGCGTTTGAAAAACCCTGAACATCCAGCAGAGGGCGCAGGACGTCCAGCAGGGGGCGCAGGACGCCCAGCAGGGGGCGCAGGACGTCCAGCAGGGGGCGCAGGACGTCCAGCAGGGGCGCGGGACGTCCAGCAGGGGGCGCAGGACGCCCAGCAGGCGCAGGACGTCCAGCAGGGGCGCGGGACGTCCAGCAGAGGGCGCAGGACGTCCAGCAGGGGGCGCGGGACGTCCAGCAGAGGGCGCAGGACGTCCAGCAGGGGACGCCCAGCAGAGGGCGAGGACGTCCAGCAGGGGCGCGGGACGTCCAGCAGGGGGCGCGGGACGTCCAGCAGGGGGCGCAGGACGTCCAGCAGAGGGCGCAGGACGTCCAGCAGAGGGCGCAGGACGTCCAGCAGGGGGCGCAGGACGTCCAACAGGGGGCGCAGGACGTCCAGCAGGGGGCGCAGGACGTCCAGCAGGGGGCGCAAGACGTCCAGCAGAGGGCGCAGGACGTCCAGCAGGGGGCGCAGGACGCCCAGCAGGGGGCGCAGGACGTCCAGCAGGGGGCGCTGGCTCTGTAAAGGAGAGTTTTAATCCGTTCCGTCAGATCTTTAAAAGTATCTATAAAGTGTCTCTGTGTCTGTTCACGTCTCCCGCGCGTCGCGGAGCTCCGCCCCCTGCGCACTGCGCCTCCTGCCGGAGAAGCACGCGCTCCTGCGCGGGGAAGATGTCCTCGTAGGCCGGCGGCAGGTCGCTGGGGGGCGCTGTGGAGAAGAGGCCGAGGTGGTCCACCGGCGCGTATCCGGGCAGCTCTCGGGACGGGTGCGCGCTGCGCGTGCTCTCCGCCCCGGTGGGCTCCTCGAGCACCGTCACGGCCAGGTTGATGTAGGACACGTGCGGCAGTTCCGTTTCCCGCTCCTCCGCGAACAGCGCCACGTGCGCGCTCTGCCGCGCCAGGCGCCGCGCCAGCTGCCGCCTGGAGAACTGCGCGGCTTTATAACGCTTGATGACGAGCAGGTTCAACAGCCCCAGGACGCACTCCAGCGCGCTGAGCACCGTGGACAGCACGAGGCTGCGCTGGTACTCGCGCAGGCGCGCGCACGCCGGGTTCTCCAGCCCCACGTGGAAGCAAAAGTGCGAGTATTTGCGCTGCACCAGTGTCGCCGCGTCTCCGTCCAGCACCGCTCCGGAGAACGCGGTGAGGATCCCCAGCAGCAGCACCACCACCGCGAGGAGCGCGAGGTTCCTGCATCCGGGCGCGCGTGCGGTGCAGCAGAGCAGCGCGAGCCCCAGAAGCACCTGTCCGCCGCCCACGAGCAGCCCCGAGTAGAAGGCGCCCGCCGCGCCGCTCAGGCGGAAGTGCGTCTTGACCGCGGAGCCCAGCGACACGCAGCGGAGTCCCACCGCGACCTCGCTGAGCGCGCACGCGAACAGCAGCGCGCTGGACAGCACCGCGCACGCGCCTCTCGTGCTCCACTTCATTATGTTCCGCCTCTGGCGCGCCCCGCGCCTCGCGCCTCATCCTCCAGGGTCTCGTGTCCCTTGTCCCGTGGCAGCGCGCGCGCCCTGGGACATGTCCGCGCGAGCCCCGCTCAGAGCGGCCGCTCCGCGCCGCCGTCGCGTCCCGGGCGCGTCCCGGAGCTCATTCTGCGCAGACTTCTGTTGTGCTCTGTCCGCGCCGCTCGCGACTGTCCGCAGTCCTCCGCGTCTCGCGCTGACTGCTGTGAGCGCGAGGAGCCCGGACCGAAGACCTGCGCACGTCACCGGTGCGTCACGGCACGAGCGCACACACCGGGAGAGTCAGAGAGCACGTGTGTGGTCCCGGTCCTGGTCCTGGTCCAAACCAGGTTCAGTCCGGGGCGGTGTCACTGCTCTCTCTCTCTCTCTCTGAGTCCTGGACCTGGTCCAGGTCCAGAGTGAGACCAAAACCTGAGCCCGAACAAACTGAACCTGAACCAGGAGCAAAGACTAAACCAGGACCAAAGACTAAACCAGAACTAAACCAGAACTAAAAAAAGACTAATCCAGGTTTAAACCAGGACTAAACCAGGTCCAAAACAGGTCTAAACCAGGATTAAACCAAGACTAAACCAGGTCCAAAACAGGTCTAAACCAGGACTAAACCAGGACCAAAGACTAAACCGGGTCTAAACCAGAACTAAACAAAGACTAATCCAGGTCTAAACCAGGACTAAACCAAGACTAAACCAGGTTTAAACCCAGGACTAAAACAGATGTATTAACTTTTCTCTGTCCGGCCTCAGTCTTTCCGGTGTCGGAGGCTGGAACAACAGCGCCCTCTGCAGGACACGTGGTGTAATCACACTCGTTATGGCCCATTCACTTCATCAGAGACAGAGGCACCTGGAGCAGAAGAAGAACACGCCTCACACTGTTCTTCATCAGAACTTCTGCTGCCTAAGCCCCGCCCACATGAGTGTGTGTGTGTGTGTGTGTGTGTGTGTGTGTGTGTGTGTGTGTGTGTATGTGTGTATATACATGGTGCAGTGTCCTGGGGCAGGGGGCGGTGATGGGGCGACAGGAGAAGCCACATTTTTCAGACAAAGCTGAGCCTGAGGAGCTGCAGAGACACCAGGAACACAACGCCCCAATGTGAAGTGTCCTGCCCAAGGACACGACGTCACATGACACTGACCCTATATACACTGATCTTAAATACACTTCACCTTATTCTGCCCCGCCCACTTTTGCCTCTTTTTGCCACAGATAAGCTCTTGTTGTAAACGCACTTCCGTATGACGAGAACTCCGTTAAAGCTAATGATGAACGAGGGAAAAGTCTGACACTAAAATGTTACATGAAGTCGATTGATTTGTGTAAAATGTTTAATGAACACGAGCAACAACAAGTCACAACACAACGATTTCCTGAAAACGTCTTTTTAGTCGAGTAGAACTTATTTTCTGTTGAGCTCGTCTGCTCCGTGTGAACTACAACGGAAACAAGACGGCGGGACCCATGACAACTTCAGGAATAAAGTGAATAAACATTCATACCATATACACTGGTCCTATTATATACACTGGTCCTATTATATACACTGGTCTTATATATACTGGTCCTATTATATACACTGGTCCTAAATAAACTGGTCTTATATGCAATGGTCCTATATACACTGTTCCTATTATATACACTGACCCTATATACACTGACCCTATATACACTGGCCCTATATACACTGGTCCTATTATATACACTGGTCCTATATACACTGGTCCTACATACACTGGTCCTATTATATACACTGGTCCTATATACACTGGTCCTACATACACTGGTCCTATTATATACACTGGTCCTATTATATACACTGGTCCTATATACACTGGTCCTATATACACTGGTCCTATTATATACACTGGTCCTATATACACTGGTCCTATATACACTGGTCCTATTATATACACTGGTCCTATATACACTGGTCCTATTATATACACTGGTCCTATATACACTGGTCCTATATACACTGGTCCTATTATATACACTGGTCCTATATACACTGGTCCTATATACACTGGTCCTATATACACTGGTCCTATATACACTGGTCCTATATACACTGGTCCTATTATATACACTGGTCCTATATACACTGGTCCTATATACACTGGTCCTATATACACTGGTCCTATTATACACACTGGTCCTATATACACTGGGCCTATATACACTGGTCCTATTATATACACTGGTCCTATTATATACACTGGTCCTATATACACTGGTCCTATTATATACACTGGGCCTATATACACTGGTCCTATATACACTGGTCCTACATACACTGGGCCTATATACACTGGTCCTATATACACTGGTCCTATTATACACACTGGTCCTATATACACTGGGCCTATATACACTGGTCCTATTATATACACTGGTCCTATTATATACACTGGTCCTATTATATACACTGGTCCTATTATATACACTGGTCCTATTATATACACTGGTCCTATATACACTGGTCCTATTATATACACTGGGCCTATATACACTGGGCCTATATACACTGGTCCTACATACACTGGTCCTATATACACTGGTCCTATTATACACACTGGTCCTATATACACTGGTCCTACATACACTGGTCCTATATACACTGGTCCTATTATATACACTGGTCCTATATACACTGGTCCTATTATATACACTGGTCCTATATACACTGGTCCTATATACACGGGTCCTATATACACTGGTCCTATTATACACACTGGTCCTATATACACTGGGCCTATATACACTGGTCCTATTATACACACTGGTCCTATATACACTGGTCCTATTATATACACTGGGCCTATATACACTGGGCCTATATACACTGGTCCTATTATACACACTGGTCCTATATACACTGGTCCTATTATACACACTGGTCCTATATACACTGGTCCTATTATATATACTGGTCCTATTATACACACTGGTCCTATATACACTGGTCTTACATAGACTGGTCCTATATACAGTGGCAGACAAAGGAATTTTGGGGCCCAGAGCTACATTAAGAACAGGCCCCCCATCATATGTGATTTTCTATAACTTTTCTGTCATGTCTTTTGCCTTTTTTTTTTTTTTTTGTCACGTGTGGTGACAGGTTCATACATTTGGGGTGGTACGTGTGAACTATTGGAAAATTCTACTTCATTTGTAAAACAGCTCCAGCTTTAAACAGGGGGTTTGGGGGTCCTTCCCCAGAAGAATATTTAGAATTAGATCATATTTCCTGTTTGTTAATGGTGTTTAGCTGATTTAAATACTCAATATTCTTTTGCAGATTCATAATACATACATATATACATCATCCATCCATCTTCTTCTGCTTATCCGGGGCAGGGTCGCGGGGGCAGCAGCCTGAGCAGGGACTCCCAGACTTCCCTGTCCACGCACACTTCCTCCAGCTCCTCCGGGGGGATCCCGAGGCGTTCCCAGGCCACAGAGAGACATAGTCCCTCCAGCGTGTCCTGGGTCTTCCCCGGGGACATGCCCAGAACACCTCCTGAGGGAGGCGTCCAGGAGGCTCCGGAGCAGATGTCTGAGCCTCAGCTGCTCCTCTGGACGTGGAGGAGCAGCGGCTCTACTCCGAGCTCCCCCCGTGTGACTGAGCTCCTCTGTCTCTAAGGGAGCGCCCAGCCACCCGGAGGAGGAAGCTCATTTCGACACTTGTATCCGCGATCTCGTCCTTTGGGTCATTACCCAGAGCTCATGACCCCCTTGAACTGCCCCCTTATTGTGGTGGAGAGTTTGCCTGAATGATCCTGGAGCTCTGTTGTCTGGGGCATTATGCCCCTGTAGGTGACAGGTCCGACTAGGTGCAGTTCAACAAACCCCTATGGACAGTACAATAACAAGGGCCATGATGTCGCCTGGAGCCAGGCCCGGGGTTGGGGCTCGTACGCCTGGTGGCCGGGCCTTTGCCCACGGGGCCTGGCCGGGCTCAGCACAAAAGAACGACGTGGGTCCAACCTCCTGTGGGCTCACCACCCGCAGAGGAGACTGTAGGGGCCGGGTGCAAAGAGGACTGGGCGGTAGCCGAGGCCGGGTGCCTCGACGACCCGGTCCATGGACATGGCGTCCAGCTGTTGGGGCAGATTCATAATGTTATGTTTTATTTCATTATTCACTTCGTGGTCTGTTTCTTGTTCAAAGGTTCCCTGCCCTTCACTGCGACGTGGAGAGAACAGCCCCTGTTTCAGAGCCGTGTGTCTGTGATGGATGTGAGGGGCGTCTTATTGGGGGCCCGAGTCAATTGTGGCCTGTTGGGTAGGTCCGCCCCTGTCTGCACCTTCCACTGGTCCTTCAGGGTAAATGCTGTGACACTTCAAACTGACACACCCACAATAAGTATTTAGTTTAAAAGAAACACTAAATCTGGTTTGTGAAGAATGTTGTGACGTCTCGTGAACTTTTCCACTATAACATGTTACGCAATATTTTTCAGAAAATTATTTATTTTATCCTCATTTTATCCACATTAATATTTGTTTAATCCAAGTCAGTTTTATTCACACGGTTGTCCTGTGGGTGAGTCGTTGTGTGGTTCTTCTGTTGCACTGGTTTAGTTGTATTTTCGACCTGAACTTGTTGTATTTTGCCCAAGGACACAACGTCGCTGCGCTCTGGTCTGTGTGACGCTGCTCTGTCCAAATGTAAAGAATGTCAGCTCCTTTTGTCCAGAACGAAATGCAGATACCTGTTTTTTTTCCATGCGACGGGAGAAGCCCTGATCGTGTTTCTGGTTTTTCACCTGAATGTTTGGAATGAAAATCACTGAAACCTCGGACGTTTTGTTTGCTCTGAATATCTGAGTTACGTTGAGGTTTGTGGGTTTATTTAATGGCCTCACGTTTGTGACTGACGTGTGGCTCTGGAGGAGGAGCTGGAGGAGCAGGTCTGGTCCCAAACGCAGACTCAGACAGAGGAGCGTCTGCTGCTGCTGCTGTGAGTATCATCCACACCTCACACTCGTCCGTTTTAGAACTTCAACAGTGAAAGACTGAACTATCTCACGCACAAAGAAACATAAAGAGCTGCTGTTCGAGGACGAGGACTTGGACTCAGATTTCACAACAAAAATGTCTAGCCAAAAACGTCTAGCCTTGTTAAAATGACTTAGGTGTGTACTTTTTATCTGGATTTGAGGAGTTTGGACTCAGTGAGACGTAATCAATGATGTGATGCAGAATATTTCACTGGTTTCAAGGATTTTCTTACTGATCATAATTTACCTTAAAATAATTCAATTCAGTTTAGTTTTGCCCCAAATCACAAAACAGTGGCCTTGATGGGTCGCGGCGAGAAAGCAGATCAAATAAACCATGTTCAGCAGAATTTAGCTTTGACCCTCCTCCTCGACAGGAAAAACCACAACAACCCTGTGGAAAAAGTCAGTTCATCCAGGCACATGGGAACATCCAGGTTACAGGTCGCATGTCGCAGGTCGCATGTTGCATGTCGCAGGTCACAGGTCACATGTCACAGATCGCATGTCACAGGTCACATGTCGCAGGTCGCAGTTCGCAGGTCACATGTCACAGGTCGCATGTCAGGTCGCATGTCGCAGGTCACATGTCACAGGTCGCATGTCAGGTCGCATGTCGCAGGTCACATGTCGCAGGTCGCAGTTCACATGTCGCAGTTCACAGGTCACATGTCAGGTCGCATGTCACATGTCACATGTCGTAGGTCACATGTCACAGGTCACATGTCGTAGGTCAAAGGTCACATGTCGTAGGTCGCAGGTCACAGGTCACATGTCGCAGGTCACATGTCAGGTCACATGTCGCATGTCACATGTCGCATGTCACATGTCGCATGTCGCAGGTCGCATGTCGCAGGTCTGGGTCGCGATGTCGCCGGTCTGGGTCGCATGTAGCAGGTCGCAGGTCACAGGTCGCATGTCGTCGGTCACAGGTCGCATGTCGCAGGTCTCATGTCGCAGGTCGCATGTAGCAGGTCGCAGGTCACAGGTCACATGTCGCAGGTCACAGGTCACAGGTCGCATGTCGCAGGTCGCAGGTCGCATGTCGCAGGTCTCATGTCGCAGGTCGCATGTAGCAGGTCGCAGGTCACAGGTCACAGGTCACATGTCGCAGGTCACATGTCGCAGGTCACATGTCGCAGGTCACAGGTCACAGGTCACAGGTCTCATGTCGCAGGTCGCATGTAGCAGGTCGCAGGTCACAGGTCACATGTCGCAGGTCGCATGTCGCAGGTCGCAGGTCGCATGTCTCAGGTCTCATGTCGCAGGTCGCATGTAGCAGGTCGCAGGTCACAGGTCACATGTCGCAGGTCACATGTCGCAGGTCACATGTCGCAGGTCACAGGTCACAGGTCACATGTCACAGGTCTCATGTCGCAGGTCGCATGTAGCAGGTCGCAGGTCACAGGTCACAGGTCACAGGTCACATGTCACAGGTCTCATGTCGCAGGTCGCATGTAGCAGGTCGCAGGTCGCAGGTCACAGGTCACATGTCACAGGTCACATGTCGCAGGTCACATGTCACAGGTCACATGTCGCAGGTCACATGTCGCAGGTCACAGGTCACATGTCGCAGGTCGCATGTCGCAGGTCACATGTCACAGGTCGCATGTCAGGTCGCATGTCGCAGGTCGCATGTCGCAGGTCGCATGTCGCAGGTCACAGGTCACATGTCGCAGGTCGCAGGTCACATGTCGTAGGTCACAGGTCACATGTCACATGTCGTAGGTCACATGTCACAGGTCACATGTCGTAGGTCACAGGTCACATGTCGTAGGTCGCAGGTCGCAGGTCACAGGTCACATGTCGCAGGTCACATGTCAGGTCACATGTCGCATGTCACATGTCGCATGTCGCATGTCGCATGTCGCAGGTCGCATGTCGCAGGTCACAGGTCGCATGTCGTCGGTCACCAGGTCGCATGTAGCAGGTCGCAGGTCACAGGTCGCATGTCGTCGGTCACAGGTCGCATGTCGCAGGTCTCATGTCGCAGGTCGCATGTAGCAGGTCGCAGGTCACAGGTCACATGTCGCAGGTCACAGGTCACATGTCGTAGGTCGCAGGTCGCATGTCGCAGGTCGCATGTCGCAGGTCTCATGTCGCAGGTCGCATGTAGCAGGTCGCAGGTCACAGGTCACAGGTCACATGTCGCAGGTCACATGTCGCAGGTCACATGTCGCAGGTCACAGGTCACAGGTCACATGTCACAGGTCTCATGTCGCAGGTCGCATGTAGCAGGTCACAGGTCACAGGTCACAGGTCACATGTCACAGGTCTCATGTCGCAGGTCGCATGTAGCAGGTCGCAGGTCACAGGTCACATGTCACAGGTCACATGTCGCAGGTCACATGTCACAGGTCGCATGTCGCAGGTCGCATGTCTCAGGTCGCAGGTCTCATGTCGCAGGTCGCATGTCGCAGGTCTCATGTCGCAGGTCGCATGTAGCAGGTCGCAGGTCTCAGGTCGCAGTTCACAGGTGACATGTCACAGGTCACAGGTCACATGTCTCAGGTCTCATCGCAGGTCACAGGTCACATGTCGCAGGTCACATGTCGCAGGTCACAGGTCACATGTCGTAGGTCACAGGTCACATGTCGCAGGTCACAGGTCACATGTCGCAGGTCACATGTCGCAGGTCACATGTCGCAGGTCACAGGTCACATGTCGCAGGTCACAGGTCACATGTCGTAGGTCGCAGGTCGCATGTCGCAGGTCACAGGTCACATGTCGCAGGTCACAGGTCACAGGTCACATATCAGGTCTCAGGTCGCATGTCGCAGGTCACAGGTCGCATGTCGCAGGTCACATGTCGCAGGTCACAGGTCACATGTCGTAGGTCGCAGGTCGCATGTCGCAGGTCACAGGTCACATGTCGCAGGTCACAGGTCACATGTCGTAGGTCGCAGGTCACATGTCGCAGGTCACATGTCGCAGGTCGCAGGTCACATGTCGCAGGTCACATGTCACAGGTCGCAGGTCACATGTCGCAGGTCGCATGTAGAAGGTCACAGGTCACATGTCACAGGTCACAGGTCACAGGTCACATGTCGCAGGTCACAGGTCACATGTCGTAGGTCGCAGGTCACATGTCGCAGGTCACAGGTCACATGTCGCAGGTCACATGTCACAGGTCGCAGGTCACATGTCGCAGGTCGCATGTAGCAAGTCACAGGTCACATGTCACAGGTCGCAGGTCACATGTCGCAGGTCGCATGTAGCAGGTCACAGGTCACATGTCACATGTCACATGTCACAGGTCACAGGTCATATGTCACAGGTCACATGTCACAGGTCACATGTCGCAGGTCACATGTCACAGGTCACATGTCGCAGGTCACATGTCGCAGGTCACAGGTCACATGTCGCAGGTCGCATGTCGCAGGTCACATGTCACAGGTCGCATGTCGCAGGTCGCATGTCGCAGGTCACAGGTCGCATGTCACAGGTCGCAGGTCGCATGTCGCAGGTCACAGGTCACATGTCGCAGGTCGCAGGTCACATGTCGTAGGTCACAGGTCACATGTCACATGTCGTAGGTCACATGTCACAGGTCACATGTCGTAGGTCAGAGGTCACATGTCTTAGGTCGCAGGTCGCAGGTCACAGGTCACATGTCGCAGGTCACATGTCAGGTCACATGTCGCATGTCACATGTCGCATGTCGCATGTCGCATGTCGCAGGTCGCATGTCGCAGGTCACAGGTCGCATGTCGTCGGTCACAGGTCGCAGGTCGCATGTAGCAGGTCACAGGTCGCATGTCGTCGGTCACAGGTCGCATGTCGCAGGTCTCATGTCGCAGGTCGCATGTAGCAGGTCGCAGGTCACAGGTCACATGTCGCAGGTCACAGGTCACATGTCGTAGGTCGCATGTCGCAGGTCGCAGGTCGCAGGTCGCAGGTCTCATGTCGCAGGTCGCATGTAGCAGGTCGCAGGTCACAGGTCACAGGTCACATGTCGCAGGTCACATGTCGCAGGTCACATGTCGCAGGTCACAGGTCACAGGTCACATGTCACAGGTCTCATGTCGCAGGTCGCATGTAGCAGGTCACAGGTCACAGGTCACAGGTCACATGTCACAGGTCTCATGTCGCAGGTCGCATGTAGCAGGTCGCAGGTCACAGGTCACATGTCACAGGTCACATGTCGCAGGTCACATGTCACAGGTCACATGTCGCAGGTCACATGTCGCAGGTCACAGGTCACATGTCGCAGGTCGCATGTCGCAGGTCTCATGTCGCAGGTCGCATGTAGCAGGTCGCAGGTCACAGGTCGCAGTTCACAGGTGACATGTCACAGGTCACAGGTCACATGTCGTAGGTCGCAGGTCGCATGTCGCAGGTCACAGGTCACATGTCGCAGGTCACATGTCGCAGGTCACAGGTCACATGTCGTAGGTCACAGGTCACATGTCGCAGGTCACAGGTCACATGTCGCAGGTCACATGTCGCAGGTCACATGTCGCAGGTCACAGGTCACATGTCGCAGGTCACAGGTCACATGTCGAAGGTCGCAGGTCGCATGTCGCAGGTCACAGGTCACATGTCGCAGGTCACAGGTCACATGTCGTAGGTCGCAGGTCACATGTCGCAGGTCACATGTCGCAGGTCGCAGGTCACATGTCGCAGGTCACAGGTCACATGTCGTAGGTCGCAGGTCGCATGTCGCAGGTCACAGGTCACATGTCGCAGGTCACAGGTCACATGTCGTAGGTCGCAGGTCACATGTCGCAGGTCACATGTCGCAGGTCGCAGGTCACATGTCGCAGGTCACATGTCACAGGTCGCAGGTCACATGTCGCAGGTCGCATGTAGAAGGTCACAGGTCACATGTCACAGGTCACAGGTCACAGGTCACATGTCGCAGGTCACAGGTCACATGTCGTAGGTCGCAGGTCACATGTCGCAGGTCACAGGTCACATGTCGCAGGTCACATGTCACAGGTCGCAGGTCACATGTCGCAGGTCGCATGTAGCAGGTCACAGGTCACATGTCACAGGTCGCAGGTCACATGTCGCAGGTCGCATGTCGCAGGTCACAGGTCACATGTCACATGTCACATGTCACAGGTCACAGGTCATATGTCGCAGGTCACAACACTTTGCTAGCTCTGATTAGCATAGCTCGGTGGGACATGATTCTGATTGTGTTTTGTGCGTCTTGTTTTGTCCTGAGTCTGATCCAAACGTCTGCTGTGGAGCTGGAGCCCAAGCACCAGAACCTGTCGGGGTCCACTCTGGATCCAACGACCCAGACAGAGACTTCAGACAGAGACACACCTTTGGACCAAACCATCTGAAGTTCACATTTCAGTGTTTTTTAAATGCTTCAGGTTTAAAATGTGACATAGAAAAAGAAGAGCAAATCTAGTTTCAGTCTCAATTGTTCTCCTGCACTTTTCTCGTCAGCGACACAAACTCTGAAGTGTCAGAATGTCAGACGCAAACAAAGCGCCGCGGTCCGGCCCCGGGCTCTGAGCCGACTTCACACGCTTTAGCGCATTAGCATTAGCATTCTTCAGGCTCCAGGAGGCGTCTGTCTGGTCCAGGTCCAGGTCCAGAGCCGGTTTGAGTCTCATCATTAACATTTTTCAGACACAAACGCTCACATCTGTGACGTCTGTGGAGCCCGTTTTACCGCGTCCAAAACAGAGCTGCACAAACTGGAAATGACTGTGATTTTTCAAATTCAAGTCAAATTCAGCTAAATCAAAATAATTGCAATGTTTTAATACTTTTAACACAATAATTTCACTTATATTAAAACACTATTCCACTTTATTCACTACTTTTGCATTTTTTCTAACACTTCTGTTACTTTCTTTACTTCCTCCACTTTTTTCACCTGTTTCTCTGACTCTCTGACAGACAGCCAATAGAAAAGCCCGTTTGGACAGATACTCACCAGGGATTGGTCGAGAGACAGACAGACGCTCACAAGGGATTGGTCGAGGGACAGACGCTCACCAGGGATTGGTCGAGGGACAGACAGATACTCACCAGGGATTGGTCGAGGGACAGACGCTCACCAGGGATTGGTCGAGGGACAGACGCTCACCAGGGATTGGTTGAGGGACAGACAGATACTCACCAGGGATTGGTTGAGGGACAGACAGATACTCACCAGGG
Organism: Rhinogobius similis; assembly: GCA_019453435.1. NCBI lineage: Eukaryota > Metazoa > Chordata > Actinopteri > Gobiiformes > Gobiidae > Rhinogobius > Rhinogobius similis. The sequence continues at coordinate 1,513,146 of CM033630.1, read as the reverse complement.
ATTGGTCGAGGGACTGACATATACTCACCAGGGATTGGTCGAGGGACAGGCGCTGACCAGGGATTGGTCGAGGGACAGACGCTCACCAGGGATTGGTCGAGGGACAGACGCTGACCAGGGATTGGTCGAGGGACAGACGCTCACCAGGGATTGGTCGAGGGACAGACGCTCACAAGGGATTGGTTGAGGGACAGACAGATACTCACCAGGGATTGGTCGAGAGACAGACAGACGCTCACAAGGGATTGGTTGAGGGACAGACAGATACTCACCAGGGATTGGTCGAGAGACAGACAGACGCTCACAAGGGATTGGTTGAGGGACAGACAGATACTCACCAGGGATTGGTCGAGAGACAGACAGACGCTCACAAGGGATTGGTCGAGGGACAGACGCTCACCAGGGATTGGTCGAGGGACAGACGCTCACCAGGGATTGGTCGAGGGACAGACAGATACTCACCAGGGATTGGTCGAGGGACAGACGCTCACCAGGGATTGGTCGAGGGACAGACGCTCACCAGGGATTGGTCGAGGGACAGACGCTCACCAGGGATTGGTCGAGGGACAGACGCTCACCAGGGATTGGTCGAGGGACAGACGCTCACCAGGGATTGGTCGAGGGACAGACACTCACCAGGGATTGGTCGAGGGACAGACGCTCACCAGGGATTGGTCGAGGGACTGACAGATACTCACCAGGGATTGGTCGAGGGACAGACGCTCACCAGGGATTGGTCGAGGGACAGACGCTCACCAGGGATTGGTCGAGGGACTGACAGATACTCACCAGGGATTGGTCGAGGGACAGACGCTCACCAGGGATTGGTCGAGGGACAGACGCTCACCAGGGATTAGTCGAGGGACAGACGCTCACCAGGGATTGGTCGAGGGACAGACGCTCACAAGGGATTGGTTGAGGGACAGACAGATACTCACCAGGGATTGGTCGAGAGACAGACAGACGCTCACAAGGGATTGGTCGAGGGACAGACGCTCACCAGGGATTGGTCGAGGGACAGACGCTGACCAGGGATTGGTCGAGGGACAGACAGATACTCACCAGGGATTGGTCGAGGGACAGACAGATACTCACCAGGGATTGGTCGAGGGACTGACAGATACTCACCAGGGATTGGTCGAGGGACAGACGCTCACCAGGGATTGGTTGAGGGACAGACAGATACTCACCAGGGATTGGTCGAGAGACAGACAGACGCTCACAAGGGATTGGTTGAGGGACAGACAGATACTCACCAGGGATTGGTCGAGAGACAGACAGACGCTCACAAGGGATTGGTTGAGGGACAGACAGATACTCACCAGGGATTGGTCGAGGGACAGACGCTCACAAGGGATTGGTCGAGGGACAGACGCTCACCAGGGATTGGTCGAGGGACAGACGCTGACCAGGGATTGGTCGAGGGACAGACAGATACTCACCAGGGATTGGTCGAGGGACAGACGCTCACCAGGGATTGGTCGAGGGACAGACGCTCACCAGGGATTGGTCGAGGGACAGACGCTCACCAGGGATTGGTCGAGGGACAGACGCTCACCAGGGATTGGTCGAGGGACAGACGCTCACCAGGGATTGGTCGAGGGACAGACGCTCACCAGGGATTGGTCGAGGGACAGACGCTCACCAGGGATTGGTCGAGGGACAGACGCGCTCACCAGGGATTGGTCGAGGGACAGACGCTCACCAGGGATTGGTCGAGGGACAGACGCTCACCAGGGATTGGTCGAGGGACTGACAGATACTCACCAGGGATTGGTTGAGGGACAGACGCTGACCAGGGATTGGTCGAGGGACAGACAGATACTCACCAGGGATTGGTCGAGGGACAGACGCTCACCAGGGATTGGTCGAGGGACAGACGCTCACCAGGGATTGGTCGAGGGACAGACGCTCACCAGGGATTGGTCGAGGGACAGACGCTCACCAGGGATTGGTCGAGGGACAGACGCTCACCAGGGATTGGTCGAGGGACAGACGCTCACCAGGGATTGGTCGAGGGACAGACGCCACCAGGGATTGGTCGAGGGACAGACGCTCACCAGGGATTGGTCGAGGGACAGACGCTCACCAGGGATTGGTCGAGGGACTGACAGATACTCACCAGGGATTGGTCGAGGGACTGACAGATACTCACCAGGGATTGGTCGAGGGACAGACGCTCACCAGGGATTGGTCGAGGGACAGACGCTCACCAGGGATTAGTCGAGGGACAGACGCTCACCAGGGATTGGTCGAGGGACAGACGCTCACCAGGGATTGGTCGAGGGACAGACGCTCACCAGGGATTGGTCGAGGGACAGACAGATACTCACCAGGGATTGGTCGAGAGACAGACAGACGCTCACAAGGGATTGGTCGAGGGACAGACGCTCACCAGGGATTGGTCGAGGGACAGACGCTGACCAGGGATTGGTCGAGGGACAGACAGATACTCACCAGGGATTGGTCGAGGGACAGACAGATACTCACCAGGGATTGGTCGAGGGACAGACGCTCACCAGGGATTGGTTGAGGGACAGACAGATACTCACCAGGGATTGGTCGAGAGACAGACAGACGCCACAAGGGATTGGTTGTGGGTCAGACAGATACTCACCAGGGATTGGTCGAGAGACAGACAGACGCTCACAAGGGATTGGTTGAGGGACAGACAGATACTCACCAGGGATTGGTCGAGAGACAGACAGACGCTCACAAGGGATTGGTCGAGGGACAGACGCTCACCAGGGATTGGTCGAGGGACAGACGCTGACCAGGGATTGGTCGAGGGACAGACAGATACTCACCAGGGATTGGTCGAGGGACAGACGCTCACCAGGGATTGGTCGAGGGACAGACGCTCACCAGGGATTGGTCGAGGGACAGACGCTCACCAGGGATTGGTCGAGGGACAGACGCTCACCAGGGATTGGTCGAGGGACAGACGCTCACCAGGGATTGGTCGAGGGACAGACGCTCACCAGGGATTGGTCGAGGGACTGACAGATACTCACCAGGGATTGGTCGAGGGACAGACGCTCACCAGGGATTGGTCGAGGGACAGACGCTCACCAGGGATTGGTCGAGGGACTGACAGATACTCACCAGGGATTGGTCGAGGGACAGACGCTCACCAGGGATTGGTCGAGGGACAGACGCTCACCAGGGATTGGTCGAGGGACAGACAGATACTCACCAGGGATTGGTCGAGGGACTGACAGATACTCACCAGGGATTGGTCGAGGGACAGACGCTCACCAGGGATTGGTCGAGGGACAGACGCTCACCAGGGATTAGTCGAGGGACAGACGCTCACCAGGGATTGGTCGAGGGACAGACGCTCACCAGGTATTGGTCGCGGGACAGACGCTCACCAGGGATTGGTCGAGGGACAGACGCTCACCAGGGATTGGTCGAGGGACTGACGCTCACCAGGGATTGGTCGAGGGACAGACAGATACTCACCAGGGATTGGTCGAGGGACAGACAGATACTCACCAGGGATTGGTCGAGGGACAGACGCTCACCAGGGATTGGTCGAGGGACAGACGCTCACCAGGGATTGGTCGAGGGACAGACGCTCACCAGGGATTGGTCCAAACGTCCCTCTTCGCTTCGTGAACGGCGCCGTAGACATGTGTCCCTCTGGATTGCAGGGCGGGCTCTGATTGGCTGACCGGGATGTCTCTGCGGCTGCTCTTCCTGGTTCTCGGCTTTGATCTGCTCCTGGGCGCGGCCTGGGCCCAGTGCACGGACCAAAGGTGAGTCCCGGTCCTGGTTTAGTCCCGGTCCTGGTTTAGTCCCGGTCTGGGGTCGAGTCCTGATTCTGATTCTTTTGCAGCTGTTCGTTCTGTTCGGTTTTTGCCGATTACGTGTTCAACATGGACGAGGAGCCCCCGACTCAGCTGGGCCCCTGCACGTACAGCCTGATCTCCAGCGCCCCCATCCCCGACCTCCAGGTACTGCACCCTCCTCTGCTGAACTGCCTTTGCTCCCTGTGACCCTGTTTAGCTCCATCCAGCCACTGTCCTCACCGTCTCTGCCCCTCTTTACTTCTGTCACTTCCCTCTTCACTTCTGTCACTTCCCTCTTCATCACACCCAGCCGTCGTCTTTGTCCGCGGTCGGTCCTGCCCCGGCGCTCCGGTCCTGTCCCGGCGCTCCGGTCCTGCCCCGGCGCTCCGGTCCTGCCCCGGCGCTCCGGGCACCTGCTGACACGCCTGTGACCCTAGAGCTTTCCATTTCGTATTATTCCTGAAGTTGTCGTACGCGCCGCCGTCTTGTTTCCGTTGTAGTTCACACGGAGCAGACGAGCTCAACAGAAAATAAGTTCTACTCGACTAAAAAGACGTTTTCAGGAAATCGTTGCGTTGTGACTTGTTGTGTCTCGTGTTCATTAAACATTTTACACAAATCAATCTACTTTATGTAACATTTTAGCGTCAGACTTTTCCCTCGTTCGTCATTAGCTTTAACGGAGTTCTCGTCAAACAGAAGTGCGTTTACAACAAAAGTGTGATCTGAGGCACAAAGAGGCAAAAGTGGGCGGGGCCGAATAAGGTGAATAGACAGCGGGAGACGTAGGAATCTGGGGGCCTGAGGTAAAATGTCCAGGCCCCTCCCCCTCCTCATCAAGTGTGATTTTCTATAACTTTTCTGTCGTGTCTCGTGAATTATTCTTGAAAAGAAGAAGCTCGTTTATTGTTTTTCTTTCTTTCTTGTTTTTACGGTGTTGGTGGTTTGGTGACAGATTCATAAATACAGAGTGGAAGGTGAATTATTAGAACATTCTGATTCCTCTGTGCAACCGCTCCATGTTCTGTAAACAGGGGGTTTGGGGGTCTTTCCCCAGAAAAATATTTAAGAAATCAGACCATATTTGCCGTTTGTTGGTGCATTTTACACGTGTTCAGCTAATTTGATTTAAGTGTTATATTTGATTTACTATTTAGATTTTTTATTGGCCAGAATTAATACATTTCACAAAAGTTCCCATCACTTCACTGTGACACTTAGAGAAAAGCTCCTGTTTCAGAGCCTTCAGTCTGTGACCGTCAGGGGCCTCTCATTGGGGCCCCTTCAGGCTGGGGACCCAGGGCAACTGTGGCCTGTTGCCTAATGGTGAGTCCGCCCCTGCCTGTGGATACAGTTCATATTAGGGGGCGTGGTCTGCCGTAGGAAGCTCGTCGATTCAATGGGAGACTCAGCTTCTTCTCTTTTCTGATGCGTTTCCTGGAGTTTTAAGCACGACTGATTCACACCTGTAGTCCTGGTTTAGACCTGGTTCAGTCCTGGTTTAGACCTGGTTCAGACCTGGTTCAGACCTGGTTCAGACCTGGTTCAGACCTGGTTCAGTCCTGGTTCAGTCCTGGTTCAGACCTGGTTCAGACCTGGTTCTGTCCTGGTTCAGTCCTGGTTCAGTCCTGGTTCAGTCCTGGTTCAGACCTGGTTCTGTCCTGGTTCTGTCCTGGTTCAGTCCTGGTTCAGTCCTGGTTCAGTCCTGGTTCAGACCTGGTTCAGACCTGGTTCAGACCCGGTTCAGTCCTGTTCTTTCTGGTTCTTTCAGGTCCTGGGAGTTCTCAAACCACATCGTCATTTAAACGTGAAGTTTCTGGACAAAGTGACTGTGATTTATGGAAACATCTCCATCGTTCTGAGAGGAGGCCGAGCTCAGGTACGACCTGCACCTGGATCTGCTGTGGGCCTGGTTTAGACGGTGTTTAGTCCTGGTTTGGACCTTATTGAGATCTGGTTTGGACCTGGTCTGGGCCTGGTCCGGGCCTGGTCCTGGTCTGGGTCTGGTCCTGGTCCGGGCCTGATCCGGGCCTGGTCTTGGCCTGGTCTGGACCTGTTTTTCCCTGTCAGATCTCTGGAGGGGGCGCTCTGGAGCTGGGGTCTGGGCCGGTGGCGGTGGCTCAGGGGCTGAACGTGACCCGCGACCAGAGGTTTACCAGAATCGACCTCCAGCACGGCGACTACAGCCTGAGGCTCCTGCACAACCACAGGTCCACGCACCTCCGGCTCACAGGTACAACCAGACCCACAACCAGACCCACAACCTGACCCACATACCGCAACCTGCCCCATAACCAGCTCTCTTAGACTCCGCCCTAAACTGACTCACTGTTTTCTCAGAACCCAAAGGCAGGAAATCTGTCGTGGACGGAGTGTGTAAAGGCCGAGCCAATCCAGACGATTATCGAGCCGAGTGAGTAAACCAGGCCCCTGTCCCAGTCCAGATCTGATCTAGTCCTCCAGGTCTAGTGTAGTCCTGGTGTAGTCCTGGTGTAGTCCTGGTCCAGTCCTGTTTTTGTGTCTCCAGGTGTGATACTCAGTATGAAGATCCACGAGGAGCGCCGTACGAGAGCCAGAAGGACGCTCTGTGAGTGTCTTATCTATTACCCCTGACTGTCCTGTGTAGTCCTGGTGTAGTCCTGGTGTAGTCCTGGTTCAGTCCTGGTGTAGTCCTGGTGTAGTCCTGGTTTAGTCCTGGTTTAGTCCAGGTTTAGTCCTGGTTCAGTCCTGGTGTAGTCCTGGTGTAGTCCTGGTTTAGTCCTGGTTCAGTCCTGGTTCAGTCCTGGTTAAGTCCTGGTTAAGTCCTGGTTCAGTCCTGGTGTAGTCCTGGTTCAGTCCTGGTTTAGTCCTGGTGTAGTCCTGGTGTAGTCCTGGTTTAGTCCTGGTTCAGTCCTGGTTCAGTCCTGGTTCAGTCCTGGTCCTGGTTCAGTCCTGGTGTAGTCCTGGTGTAGTCCTGGTTCAGTCCTGGTTTAGTCCTGGTGTAGTCCTGGTGTAGTCCTGGTTTAGTCCTGGTTCAGTCCTGGTTCAGTCCTGGTTTAGTCCTGGTTCAGTCCTGGTTCAGTCCTGGTTTAGTCCTGGTTCAGTCCTGGTCCTGGTTTAGTCCTGGTTCAGTCCTGGTTCAGTCCTGGTCCTGGTTCAGTCCTGGTTCAGTCCTGGTGTAGTCCTGGTTTAGTCCTGGTTCAGTCCTGGTTCAGTCCTGGTGTAGTCCTGGTTCAGTCCTGGTTCAGTCCTGGTTTAGTCCTGGTTCAGTCCTGGTTCAGTCCTGGTTTAGTCCTGGTTCAGTCCTGGTCCTGGTTTAGTCCTGGTTCAGTCCTGGCTCAGTCCTGGTCCTGGTTCAGTCCTGGTTCAGTCCTGGTTTAGTCCTGGTTCAGTCCTGGTTCAGTCCTGGTTTAGTCCTGGTTCAGTCCTGGTTCAGTCCTGGTTCAGTCCTGGTTCAGTCCTGGCTCAGTCCTGGTTCAGTCCTGGTTCAGTCCTGGTCCTGGTTCAGTCCTGGTTCAGTCCTGGTTCAGTCCTGGTTCAGTCCTGGTGTAGTCCTGGTGTAGTCCTGGTGTAGTCCTGGTTTAGTCCTGGTGTAGTCCTGGTGTAGTCCTGGTGTAGTCCTGGTTTAGTCCTGGTTTAGTCCTGGTGTAGTCCTGGTTCAGTCCTGGTTCAGTCCTGGTTCAGTCCTGGTCCTGGTTCAGTCCTGGTTCAGTCCTGGTTCAGTCCTGGTCCTGGTTCAGTCCTGGTTCAGTCCTGGTTCAGTCCTGGTTCAGTCCTGGTTTAGTCCTGGTGTAGTCCTGGTTTAGTCCTGGTTGAGTCCTGGTTCAGTCCTGGTTCAGTCCTGGTTCACCCCTGGTTCAGTCCTGGTCCTGGTTCAGTCCTGGTTCAGTCCTGGTTCAGTCCTGGTTCAGTCCTGGTTTAGTCCTGGTTCAGTCCTGGTTCAGTCCTGGTTTAGTCCTGGTTTAGTCCTGGTTCAGTCCTGGTTCAGTCCTGGTCCTGGTTCAGTCCTGGTTCAGTCCTGGTTCAGTCCTGGTTCAGTCCTGGTTCAGTCCTGGTCCTGGTTCAGTCCTGGTTCAGTCCTGGTTTAGTCCTGGTTCAGTCCTGGTTTAGTCCTGGTGTAGTCCTGGTGTAGTCCTGGTTTAGTCCTGGTTTAGTCCTGGTTCAGTCCTGGTTTAGTCCTGGTTCAGTCCTGGTTCAGTCCTGGTTTAGTCCTGGTTCAGTCCTGGTCCTGGTTTAGTCCTGGTTCAGTCCTGGTTCAGTCCTGGTCCTGGTTCTGTCCTGGTTCAGTCCCCTGGTGTGTGATCCGGGTTTAGTCCTGGTTCAGTCCTGGTTCAGTCCTGGTGTAGTCCTGGTTCAGTCCTGGTTCAGTCCTGGTTTAGTCCTGGTTCAGTCCTGGTTCAGTCCTGGTTTAGTCCTGGTTCAGTCCTGGTCCTGGTTTAGTCCTGGTTCAGTCCTGGTTCAGTCCTGGTCCTGGTTCAGTCCTGGCTCAGTCCTGGTCCTGGTTCAGTCCTGGTTCAGTCCTGGTTTAGTCCTGGTTCAGTCCTGGTTCAGTCCTGGTTTAGTCCTGGTTCAGTCCTGGTTCAGTCCTGGTTCAGTCCTGGTTCAGTCCTGGCTCAGTCCTGGTTCAGTCCTGGTTCAGTCCTGGTCCTGGTTCAGTCCTGGTTCAGTCCTGGTTCAGTCCTGGTTCAGTCCTGGTTCAGTCCTGGTCCTGGTTCAGTCCTGGTTCAGTCCTGGTTCAGTCCTGGTCCTGGTTCAGTCCTGGTTCAGTCCTGGTTCAGTCCTGGTTCAGTCCTGGTTCAGTCCTGGTTTAGTCCTGGTGTAGTCCTGGTTTAGTCCTGGTTCAGTCCTGGTTCAGTCCTGGTTCAGTCCTGGTTCACCCCTGGTTCAGTCCTGGTCCTGGTTCAGTCCTGGTTCAGTCCTGGTTCAGTCCTGGTTCAGTCCTGGTTTAGTCCTGGTTCAGTCCTGGTTCAGTCCTGGTTTAGTCCTGGTTTAGTCCTGGTACAACCAGACCCACAACCAGACCCACAACCTGACCCACATACCGCAACCTGCCCCATAACCAGCTCTCTTAGACTCCGCCCTAAAATGACTCATTGTTTCCTCAGAACCCAAAGGCAGGAAATCTGTCGTGGACGGAGTGTGTAAAGGCCGAGCCAATCCAGACGATTATCGAGCCGAGTGAGTAAACCAGGTCCCTGTCCCAGTCTGATCGAGTCCCCCAGGTCTAGTGTAGTCCTGGTGTAGTCCTGGTGTAGTCCTGGTGTAGTCCTGGTGTAGTCCTGGTCCAGTCCTGTTTTTGTGTTTCCAGGTGTGATACTCAGTATGAAGATCCACGAGGAGCGCCGTACGAGAGCCAGAAGGACACTCTGTGAGTGTCTTATCTATTACCCCTGACTGTCCTGGTGTAGTCCTGGTGTAGTCCTGGTGTAGTCCTGGTGTAGTCCTGGTGTAGTCCTGGTGTAGTCCTGGTGTAGTCCTGGTGTAGTCCTGGTTTAGTCCTGGTTTAGTCCTGGTGTAGTCCTGGTGTAGTCCTGGTGTAGTCCTGGTGTAGTCCTGGTTTAGTCCTGGTTTAGTCCTGGTTTAGTCCTGGTGTAGTCCTGGTGTAGTCCTGGTTTAGTCCTGGTTTAGTCCAGGTTTAGTCCTGGTTCAGTCCTGGTGTAGTCCTGGTGTAGTCCTGGTTTAGTCCTGGTTCAGTCCTGGTTCAGTCCTGGTTCAGTCCTGGTTTAGTCCTGGTTCAGTCCTGGTGTAGTCCTGGTTCAGTCCTGGTTTAGTCCTGGTATAGTCCTGGTGTAGTCCTGGTTTAGTCCTGGTTCAGTCCTGGTTCAGTCCTGGTTCAGTCCTGGTCCTGGTTCAGTCCTGGTGTAGTCCTGGTTTAGTCCTGGTTCAGTCCTGGTTTAGTCCTGGTGTAGTCCTGGTGTAGTCCTGGTTTAGTCCTGGTTCAGTCCTGGTTCAGTCCTGGTTTAGTCCTGGTTCAGTCCTGGTTCAGTCCTGGTTTAGTCCTGGTTCAGTCCTGGTCCTGGTTTAGTCCTGGTTCAGTCCTGGTTCAGTCCTGGTCCTGGTTCAGTCCTGGTTCAGTCCTGGTGTAGTCCTGGTTTAGTCCTGGTTCAGTCCTGGTTCAGTCCTGGTTCAGTCCTGGTTCAGTCCTGGTTTAGTCCTGGTTCAGTCCTGGTTCAGTCCTGGTTCAGTCCTGGTTCAGTCCTGGTTCAGTCCTGGTTCAGTCCTGGTTTAGTCCTGGTTCAGTCCTGGTCCTGGTTTAGTCCTGGTTCAGTCCTGGCTCAGTCCTGGTCCTGGTTCAGTCCTGGTTCAGTCCTGGTTTAGTCCTGGTTCAGTCCTGGTTCAGTCCTGGTTTAGTCCTGGTTCAGTCCTGGTTCAGTCCTGGTTCAGTCCTGGTTCAGTCCTGGCTCAGTCCTGGTTCAGTCCTGGTTCAGTCCTGGTCCTGGTTCAGTCCTGGTTCAGTCCTGGTTCAGTCCTGGTTCAGTCCTGGTGTAGTCCTGGTGTAGTCCTGGTGTAGTCCTGGTTTAGTCCTGGTGTAGTCCTGGTGTAGTCCTGGTGTAGTCCTGGTTTAGTCCTGGTTTAGTCCTGGTGTAGTCCTGGTTCAGTCCTGGTTCAGTCCTGGTTCAGTCCTGGTCCTGGTTCAGTCCTGGTTCAGTCCTGGTTCAGTCCTGGTCCTGGTTCAGTCCTGGTTCAGTCCTGGTTCAGTCCTGGTTCAGTCCTGGTTTAGTCCTGGTGTAGTCCTGGTTTAGTCCTGGTTCAGTCCTGGTTCAGTCCTGGTTCAGTCCTGGTTCAACCTGGTTCAGTCCTGGTCCTGGTTCAGTCCTGGTTCAGTCCTGGTTCAGTCCTGGTTCAGTCCTGGTTCAGTCCTGGTTCAGTCCTGGTTCAGTCCTGGTTTAGTCCTGGTTTAGTCCTGGTTCAGTCCTGGTTCAGTCCTGGTCCTGGTTCAGTCCTGGTTCAGTCCTGGTTCAGTCCTGGTTCAGTCCTGGTTCAGTCCTGGTCCTGGTTCAGTCCTGGTTCAGTCCTGGTTTAGTCCTGGTTCGGTCCTGGTTTAGTCCTGGTGTAGTCCTGGTGTAGTCCTGGTTTAGTCCTGGTTCAGTCCTGGTTCAGTCCTGGTTTAGTCCTGGTTCAGTCCTGGTTCAGTCCTGGTTTAGTCCTGGTTCAGTCCTGGTCCTGGTTTAGTCCTGGTTCAGTCCTGGTTCAGTCCTGGTCCTGGTTCAGTCCTGGTTCAGTCCTGGTGTAGTCCTGGTTTAGTCCTGGTTCAGTCCTGGTTCAGTCCTGGTGTAGTCCTGGTTCAGTCCTGGTTCAGTCCTGGTTTAGTCCTGGTTCAGTCCTGGTTCAGTCCTGGTTTAGTCCTGGTTCAGTCCTGGTCCTGGTTTAGTCCTGGTTCAGTCCTGGTTCAGTCCTGGTCCTGGTTCAGTCCTGGCTCAGTCCTGGTCCTGGTTCAGTCCTGGTTCAGTCCTGGTTTAGTCCTGGTTCAGTCCTGGTTCAGTCCTGGTTTAGTCCTGGTTCAGTCCTGGTTCAGTCCTGGTTTAGTCCTGGTTCAGTCCTGGTTCAGTCCTGGTTTAGTCCTGGTTCAGTCCTGGTCCTGGTTTAGTCCTGGTTCAGTCCTGGTTCAGTCCTGGTCCTGGTTCAGTCCTGGTTCAGTCCTGGTGTAGTCCTGGTTTAGTCCTGGTTCAGTCCTGGTTCAGTCCTGGTGTAGTCCTGGTTCAGTCCTGGTTCAGTCCTGGTTTAGTCCTGGTTCAGTCCTGGTTCAGTCCTGGTTTAGTCCTGGTTCAGTCCTGGTCCTGGTTTAGTCCTGGTTCAGTCCTGGCTCAGTCCTGGTCCTGGTTCAGTCCTGGTTCAGTCCTGGTTTAGTCCTGGTTCAGTCCTGGTTCAGTCCTGGTTTAGTCCTGGTTCAGTCCTGGTTCAGTCCTGGTTCAGTCCTGGTTCAGTCCTGGATCAGTCCTGGTTCAGTCCTGGTTCAGTCCTGGTCCTGGTTCAGTCCTGGTTCAGTCCTGGTTCAGTCCTGGTTCAGTCCTGGTGTAGTCCTGGTGTAGTCCTGGTGTAGTCCTGGTTTAGTCCTGGTGTAGTCCTGGTGTAGTCCTGGTGTAGTCCTGGTGTAGTCCTGGTTTAGTCCTGGTTTAGTCCTGGTGTAGTCCTGGTTCAGTCCTGGTTCAGTCCTGGTTCAGTCCTGGTCCTGGTTCAGTCCTGGTTCAGTCCTGGTTCAGTCCTGGTCCTGGTTCAGTCCTGGTTCAGTCCTGGTTCAGTCCTGGTTCAGTCCTGGTTTAGTCCTGGTGTAGTCCTGGTTTAGTCCTGGTTCAGTCCTGGTTCAGTCCTGGTTCAGTCCTGGTTCACCCCTGGTTCAGTCCTGGTCCTGGTTCAGTCCTGGTTCAGTCCTGGTTCAGTCCTGGTTCAGTCCTGGTTTAGTCCTGGTTCAGTCCTGGTTCAGTCCTGGTTTAGTCCTGGTTTAGTCCTGGTTCAGTCCTGGTTCAGTCCTGGTCCTGGTTCAGTCCTGGTTCAGTCCTGGTTCAGTCCTGGTTCAGTCCTGGTTCAGTCCTGGTCCTGGTTCAGTCCTGGTTCAGTCCTGGTTTAGTCCTGGTTCAGTCCTGGTTTAGTCCTGGTGTAGTCCTGGTGTAGTCCTGGTTTAGTCCTGGTTCAGTCCTGGTTTAGTCCTGGTTTAGTCCTGCTTCAGTCCTGGTTCAGTCCTGGTTTAGTCCTGGTTCAGTCCTGGTCCTGGTTTAGTCCTGGTTCAGTCCTGGTTCAGTCCTGGTCCTGGTTCAGTCCTGGTTCAGTCCTGGTGTAGTCCTGGTTTAGTCCTGGTTCAGTCCTGGTTCAGTCCTGGTGTAGTCCTGGTTCAGTCCTGGTTCAGTCCTGGTTTAGTCCTGGTTCAGTCCTGGTTCAGTCCTGGTTTAGTCCTGGTTCAGTCCTGGTCCTGGTTTAGTCCTGGTTCAGTCCTGGTTCAGTCCTGGTCCTGGTTCAGTCCTGGCTCAGTCCTGGTCCTGGTTCAGTCCTGGTTCAGTCCTGGTTTAGTCCTGGTTCAGTCCTGGTTCAGTCCTGGTTTAGTCCTGGTTCAGTCCTGGTTCAGTCCTGGTTCAGTCCTGGTTCAGTCCTGGCTCAGTCCTGGTTCAGTCCTGGTTCAGTCCTGGTCCTGGTTCAGTCCTGGTTCAGTCCTGGTTCAGTCCTGGTTCTGTCCTGGTGTAGTCCTGGTTCAGTCCTGGTTTAGTCCTGGTTCAGTCCTGGTTCAGTCCTGGTTCAGTCCTGGTGTAGTCCTGGTGTAGTCCTGGTGTAGTCCTGGTTTAGTCCTGGTTTAGTCCTGGTGTAGTCCTGGTTCAGTCCTGGTTCAGTCCTGGTTCAGTCCTGGTCCTGGTTCAGTCCTGGTTCAGTCCTGGTTCAGTCCTGGTCCTGGTTCAGTCCTGGTTCAGTCCTGGTTCAGTCCTGGTTCAGTCCTGGTTCAGTCCTGGTTTAGTCCTGGTGTAGTCCTGGTTTAGTCCTGGTTCAGTCCTGGTTCAGTCCTGGTTCAGTCCTGGTTCAGTCCTGGTTCAGTCCTGGTTCAGTCCTGGTTTAGTCCTGGTTCAGTCCTGGTTCAGTCCTGGTTTAGTCCTGGTTTAGTCCTGGTTCAGTCCTGGTTCAGTCCTGGTCCTGGTTCAGTCCTGGTTCAGTCCTGGTTCAGTCCTGGCTCAGTCCTGGTTCAGTCCTGGTCCTGGTTCAGTCCTGGTTCAGTCCTGGTTCAGTCCTGGTTCAGTCCTGGTTCAGTCCTGGTGTAGTCCTGGTTCAGTCCTGGTTCAGTCCTGGTTCAGTCCTGGTTCAGTCCTGGTTCAGTCCTGGTTCTGGTCCTGGTTCAGTCCTGGTTCAGTCCTGGTTCAGTCCTGGTTCTGGTCCTGGTTCAGTCCTGGTTCAGTCCTGGTTCAGTCCTGGTTCTGGTCCTGGTTCAGTCCTGGTTCAGTCCTGGTTCAGTCCTGGTTCTGGTTCAGTCCTGGTTCAGTCCTGGCTCAGTCCTGGTTCAGTCCTGGTCCTGGTTCAGTCCTGGTTCAGTCCTGGTTCAGTCCTGGTTCAGTCCTGGTTTAGTCCTGGTTCAGTCCTGGTTCAGTCCTGGTTCAGTCCTGGTTCAGTCCTGGTTCAGTCCTGGTTCAGTCCTGGCTCAGTCCTGGTTCAGTCCTGGTTCAGTCCTGGCTCAGTCCTGGTTCAGTCCTGGTCCTGGTTCAGTCCTGGTTCAGTCCTGGTTCAGTCCTGGTTCAGTCCTGGTTCAGTCCTGGTTCTGGTTCAGTCCTGGCTCAGTCCTGGTTCAGTCCTGGTTCAGTCCTGGCTCAGTCCTGGTTCAGTCCTGGTTCAGTCCTGGTTCAGTCCTGGTTCAGTCCTGGTTCAGTCCTGGCTCAGTCCTGGTTCAGTCCTGGTTCAGTCCTGGTTCAGTCCTGGCTCAGTCCTGGTTCAGTCCTGGTCCTGGTTCAGTCCTGGTTCAGTCCTGGCTCAGTCCTGGTTCAGTCCTGGTTCAGTCCTGGTTCTGGTTCAGTCCTGGTTCAGTCCTGGCTCAGTCCTGGTTCAGTCCTGGTTCAGTCCTGGTTCTGGTTCAGTCCTGGTTCAGTCCTGGTTCAGTCCTGGTTCAGTCCTGGTTTAGACCTGGTTTAGTCCTGGTTTAGTCCTGGTTTAGTCCTGGTTCAGTCCTGGTTCAGTCCTGGTTCAGTCCTGGTTCAGTCCTGGTTCAGTCCTGGTTCAGTCCTGGTTCAGTCCTGGTTCAGTCCTGGTTCAGTCCTGGTTTAGACCTGGTTTAGTCCTGGTTTAGTCCTGGTTTAGTCCTGGTTCAGTCCTGGTTCAGTCCTGGTTCAGTCCTGGTTCAGTCCTGGTTCAGTCCTGGTCCTGGTTCAGTCCTGGTTCAGTCCTGGTTCAGTCCTGGTTCAGTCCTGGTTCAGTCCTGGTTCAGTCCTGGTTCTGGTTCAGTCCTGGCTCAGTCCTGGTTCAGTCCTGGTTCAGTCCTGGTTCAGTCCTGGTTCAGTCCTGGTTCAGTCCTGGTCCTGGTTCAGTCCTGGTTCAGTCCTGGTTCAGTCCTGGTTCAGTCCTGGTTCAGTCCTGGTTCAGTCCTGGTTCAGTCCTGGTTCAGTCCTGGTTCAGTCCTGGTTCTGGTTCAGTCCTGGCTCAGTCCTGGTTCAGTCCTGGTTCAGTCCTGGCTCAGTCCTGGCTCAGTCCTGGTTCAGTCCTGGCTCATACTCCTCAGGTGCTCGGTGTTGGACGGTGACACTTCCACGCTGGGCCAGCAGATGGCGTCTGTGTGTCGCTCTGTGGTGCCGTTCACAGGAGACACAGGGGGGCGCCTCACCTGCTCCATGAGGCTCGCCCTGAACACCACCAGCCTCCACCTGGACCTCCAGCAGCCCGGCGCCAACCCCCCCTGTGGTGAGTACAAACCCCCCTGTGGTGAGTACAGACCCCCCTGTGGTGAGTACAGACCCCCCTGTGGTGAGTACAAACCCCCCTGTGGTGAGTACAAACCCCTCTGTGGTGAGTACAAACCCCCCTGCGGTGAGTACAAACCCCTCTGTGGTGAGTACAAACCCCCCTGCGGTGAGTACAGACCCCTCTGCGGTGAGTACAGACCCCCCTGCGGTGAGTACAACCCCCCTGCGGTGAGTACAACCCCCCTGCGGTGAGTACAAACCCCCCTGTGGTGAGTACAAACCCCCCTGTGGTGAGTACAGACCCCCCTGCAGTGAGTACACACCCCCGTGTGGTGAGTACATCCCCCGTGCGGTGAGTACAACCCCCCTGCGGTGAGTACAACCCCCCTGCCGTGAGTACAAACCCCCCTGCGGTGAGTACAACCCCTGGGGTGAGTACAAACCCCCCTGCCGTGAGTACAGACCCCCCTTTGGTGAGTACAACCCCCCTGCCGTGAGTACAGACCCCCCTATGGTGAGTACAGACCCCCCTGTGGTGAGTACAGACCCCCCTGTGGTGAGTACAGCACCTCACACACGGACAGGGCTCCGGTCGGTCGTGGACAGTGGAGCCGCTTGAGGAGGCGGCTTTGACCTCCTTTTTGGGCTGAGGCTTTGGCAGGACGTGGTGACACCTGATGATGGAGAGACAGCGGCTCCTGCAGAGGGGCCTCAGGGTCACCCTCGGGACGCCCAGCAGAACCACTCGGCCTCTTGATTGTTCCACAGTCGGAGTACAGCAGACTCCAGACAGACCCACCGCACAGATCAGACTCACGCCTGGCTTCACTGTGGTCCGTTTTTGACCAAAGCCTGGTAGATTCTCGTGGTTTCTCACAAGAGACACTCGTCCAATGACGTGAAAGCTGCACCAGATGCTGCGGCGTCCGGCAGAAATAGACTTCTTGCCAATTCTTTCCTCGACCTGCACGACTGCAGGACCCACGACCAGAGCGCCGAGGTCGGTGTGACGGAAGCACTGGTTTTAAGCACTTTCTAAGTCTGTGGGACCCGCACCACCCTTTGCAGCACGAGCTGGATGTGAGGACTTTACTCAAAGTGCCCACCAGCTCACTCCAGCTCACTCCAGCTCACACCAGCTCACTCCATCTCACTCCATCTCACACCAGCTCACTCCATCTCACACCAGCTCACTCCATCTCACTCCAGATCACACCAGCTCACTCCAGCTCACACCAGCTCACACCAGCTCACACCAGCTCACTCCATCTCACTCCATCTCACTCCAGCTCACACCAGCTCACTCCATCTCACACCAGCTCACTCCAGCTCACACCAGCTCACTCCATCTCACTCCAGCTCACACCAGCTCACACCAGCTCACACCAGCTCACTCCAGCTCACTCCATCTCACACCAGCTCACTCCATCTCACACCAGCTCACTCCAGCTCACACCAGCTCACACCAGCTCACACCAGCTCACTCCATCTCACTCCAGATCACACCAGCTCACACCAGCTCACTCCATCTCACTCCAGCTCACACCAGCTCACACCAGCTCACTCCATCTCACACCAGCTCACTCCATCTCACACCAGCTCACACCAGCTCACACCAGCTCACTCCAGCTCACTCCATCTCACTCCAGCTCACACCAGCTCACACCAGCTCACACCAGCTCACTCCAGCTCACTCCATCTCACACCAGCTCACTCCATCTCACACCAGCTCACTCCAGCTCACACCAGCTCACTCCATCTCACACCAGCTCACTCCATCTCACACCAGCTCACACCAGCTCACTCCAGCTCACACCAGCTCACACCAGCTCACACCAGCTCACACCAGCTCACTCCAGCTCACACCAGCTCACACCAGCTCACTCCAGCTCACACCAGCTCACACCAGCTCACTCCATCTCACACCAGCTCACTCCAACCCACACCAGCTCACACCATCTCCCTCCATCTCACTCCATCTCACTCCAGCTCACTCCAGCTCACTCCAGCTCACTCCAGCTCACACCAGCTCACACCAGCTCACACCATCTCCCTCCATCTCCCTCCAGCTCACTCCAGCTCACTCCAGCTCACACCAGCTCACACCAGCTCACTCCAGCTCACTCCAGCTCACTCCAGCTCACTCCAGCTCACTCCAGCTCACACCAGCTCACACCAGCTCACTCCAGCTCACTCCAGCTCACACCAGCTCACTCCAGCTCACACCAGCTCACTCCAGCTCACTCCAGCTCACACCAGCTCACTCCATCTCACTCCATCTCACTCCATCTCACTCCAGCTCACTCCATCTCACACCAGCTCACTCCATCTCACTCCAGCTCACTCCATCTCACTCCAGCTCACTCCATCTCACTCCATCTCACTCCATCTCACTCCATCTCACACCAGCTCACTCCATCTCACACCAGCTCACACCAGCTCACTCCAGCTCACACCAGCTCACTCCATCTCACTCCAGCTCACACCAGCTCACTCCAGCTCACACCAGCTCACACCAGCTCACACCAGCTCACTCCAGCTCACTCCAGCTCACTCCAGCTCACACCAGCTCACTCCATCTCACTCCATCTCACTCCAGCTCACACCAGCTCACTCCAGCTCACTCCAGCTCACTCCAGCTCACTCCATCTCACTCCATCTCACACCAGCTCACACCAGCTCACACCAGCTCACTCCAGCTCACTCCAGCTCACTCCAGCTCACACCAGCTCACTCCAGCTCACACCAGCTCACACCAGTTCACTCCAGCTCACTCCAGCTCACTCCAGCTCACACCAGCTCACTCCATCTCACTCCATCTCACTCCAGCTCACACCAGCTCACTCCAGCTCACTCCAGCTCACTCCAGCTCACACCAGCTCACTCCATCTCACTCCATCTCACACCAGCTCACACCAGCTCACTCCAGCTCACTCCATCTCACTCCAGCTCACACCAGCTCACTCCATCTCACTCCATCTCACACCAGCTCACACCAGCTCACACCAGCTCACTCCAGCTCACTCCATCTCACTCCAGCTCACTCTAGCTCACACCAGCTCACACCAGCTCACACCAGCTCACTCCAGCTCACTCCAGCTCACACCAGCTCACTCCATCTCACTCCATCTCACTCCAGCTCACTCCAGCTCACACCAGCTCACTCCAGCTCACACCAGCTCACACCAGCTCACTCCAGCTCACACCAGCTCACTCCAGCTCACTCCAGCTCACTCCATCTCACTCCAGCTCACTCCATCTCACTCCAGCTCACTCCAGCTCAGAGGAGAAGGAGGAGGCACGCCCTGTCAGCTGGTGGACCCAAAATGAACCTTCAACAAAGTCAAAAGAGCCAAAAACAGGACGAAGGGGAAATAGAACCAAAGAGAGGGGACTGTCCCTCGTGTGTCTGGAGGACTTTTAGGTCACATGACATTCCTGTTCACTTTAAACCAGGCAATACTTGAAGACAGAAACTGGTCCTGAGGAAAAACAGAGCATGTGGTTTATTTCCCGATACAACGTGGTGAGGACGACTGTCACGAGTGTCACACAGTGAGACCAAACTCTGCACCAAAGACTGAAGACACAGAAGACACTCGAGCCCTGGATCACAGAGCGCTGAGCACCTTCACCTGACAGACACCGAGCGCCCGCCTGAAGACCACGAGGTGAAGGGTCTGAGCAGAAGAAGAACTGTGTGAAAGACACCGAGCGCCCGCCTGAAGACCACGAGGTGAAGGGTCTGAGCAGAAGAAGAACTGTGTGAAAGACACCGAGCGCCCGCCTGAAGACCACGAGGTGAAGGGTCTGAGCAGAAGAAGAACTGTGTGAAAGACACCGAGCGCCCGCCTGAAGACCACGAGGTGAAGAGTCTGAGCAGAAGAAGAACTGTGTGAAAGACACCGAGCGCCTGCCTGAAGACCACGAGGTGAAGGGTCTGAGCAGAAGAACTGTGTGAAAGACACCGAGCGCTCGCCTGAAGACCACGAGGTGAAGAGTCTGAGCAGAAGAAGAACTGTGTGAAAGACACCGAGCGCCCGCCTGAAGACCACGAGGTGAAGGGTCTGAGCAGAAGAAGAACTGTGTGAACGACACCGAGCGCTCGCCTGAAGACCACGAGGTGAAGGGTCTGAGCAGAAGAAGAACTGTGTGAACGACACCGAGCGCTCGCCTGAAGACCACGAGGTGAAGGGTCTGAGCAGAAGAAGAACTGTGTGAAAGACACCGAGCGCCCGCCTGAAGACCACGAGGTGAAGGGTCTGAGCAGAAGAAGAACTGTGTGAAAGACACCGAGCGAGCAGGGTCTGAGCAGAAGAAGAACTGTGTGAACGACACCGAGGGCCCGCCTGAAGACCACGAGGTGAAGACTCTGAGCAGAAGAAGAACTGTGTGAACGACACCGAGCGCCCGCCTGAAGACCACGAGGTGAAGGGTCTGAGCAGAAGAAGAACTGTGTGAACGACACCGAGCGCCCGCCTGAAGACCACGAGGTGAAGGGTCTGAGCAGAAGAAGAACTGTGTGAAAGACACCGAGCGCTCGCCTGAAGACCACGAGGTGAAGGGTCTGAGCAGAAGAAGAACTGTGTAAACGACACCGAGCGCCCGCCTGAAGACCACGAGGTGAAGGGTCTGAGCAGAAGAAGAACTGTATGAAAGACACCGAGGGCCCGCCTGAAGACCACGAGGTGAAGGGTCTGAGCAGAAGAAGAACTGTATGAAAGACACCGAGCGCCCGCCTGAAGACCACGAGGTGAAGACTCTGAGCAGAAGAAGAACTGTGTGAAAGACACCGAGCGCCCGCCTGAAGACCACGAGGTGAAGACTCTGAGCAGAAGAAGAACTGTATGAAAGACACCGAGCGCACGCCTGAAGACCACGAGGTGAAGGGTCTGAGCAGAAGAAGAACTGTATGAACGACACCGAGCGCTCGCCTGAAGACCACGAGGTGAAGGGTCTGAGCAGAAGAAGAACTGTGTGAACGACACCGAGCGCCCGCCTGAAGACCACGAGGTGAAGGGTCTGAGCAGAAGAAGAACTGTGTGAAAGACTCCGAGCCTGAAGACCACGAGGTGAAGGGTCTGAGCAGAAGAAGAACTGTGTGAACGACACCGAGCGCCCGCCTGAAGACCACGAGGTGAAGGGTCTGAGCAGAAGAAGAACTGTGTGAAAGACACCGAGCGCCCGCCTGAAGACCACGAGGTGAAGGGTCTGAGCAGAAGAAGAACTGTGTGAAAGACACCGAGCGCCCGCCTGAAGACCACGAGGTGAAGGGTCTGAGCAGAAGAAGAACTGTGTGAAAGACACCGAGCGCTCGCCTGAAGACCACGAGGTGAAGGGTCTGAGCAGAAGAAGAACTGTATGAAAGACACCGAGCGCCCGCCTGAAGACCACGAGGTGAAGGGTCTGAGCAGAAGAAGAACTGTATGAACGACACCGAGCGCTCGCCTGAAGACCACGAGGTGAAGACTCTGAGCAGAAGAAGAACTGTGTGAAAGACACCGAGCGCCCGCCTGAAGACCACGAGGTGAAGGGTCTGAGCAGAAGAAGAACTGTGTGAAAGACACCGAGCGCCCGCCTGAAGACCACGAGGTGAAGACTCTGAGCAGAAGAAGAACTGTGTGAACGACACCGAGCGCCCGCCTGAAGACCACGAGGTGAAGGGTCTGAGCAGAAGAAGAACTGTGTGAAAGACACCGAGCGCCCGCCTGAAGACCACGAGGTGAAGGGTCTGAGCAGAAGAAGAACTGTATGAACAACACCGAGCGCTCGCCTGAAGACCACGAGGTGAAGAGTCTGAGCAGAAGAAGAACTGTGTGAAAGACACCGAGCGCTCGCCTGAAGACCACGAGGTGAAGACTCTGAGCAGAAGAAGAACTGTGTGAAAGAGGAGAGAAGGAAGCCATTTTTGTGGACAGAGGGAACCCTTCTTTAAACATGAACAATGTCTAACTCGCTGATCTGAATCAATGGACTCGTCATTCTCTGACCAGGAGCCGCAGACCAATAGGACTGTCACAGGGCTGTGGGCGGGGCTTTCACTTTCACATGGAAGTCCAAATGTCGTGATTTTAAAACAGCGTCCGAATGATGGAACCCTCCTGGACAAATGAAGGATTACACCGATTACTACTGTTACTACTACTACTACTACTACTACTACTACTACTACTACTACTACTACTACTACTACTACTAAGACTACGACTACTACTACTACTACTACTACTACTACTACTAAGACTACGACTACTACTACTACTACTACTACTACTACTACTAAGACTACGACTACTACTACTACTACTACTACTACTAAGACTACGACTACTACTACTACTACTACTACTACTACTACTACGACTACTACTTACTCCACTCTTCTTCTCTGGTGCAGATCTGCAGGAGCTGGAGTCTTGTCTCGGTCGAGTTTGTGGAGAGTCAGAGTTTTGTGAAACGATTTCCCAAAACGAGGTCAGCTGTTTCTGCCACTCCAGCGTCTACGCCCAGATCAACGAGACCGGCCGCGTGGGTCAGTCCTGGTTCAGCCCTGGTCCAGTCCTGGTCCAGTCCGGCTGTAGTCCAGCTTTAGTCCTGCTTTAGTCCTGCTTTAGTCCTGCTTTAGTCCAGCTTTAGTCCTGCTTTAGTCCTGCTTTAGTCCTGGTTTAGTCCTGCTTTAGTCCTGCTTTAGTCCTGCTTTAGTCCTGCTTTAGTCCAGCTTTAGTCCTGCTTTAGTCCAGCTTTAGTCCTGCTTTAGTCCTGGTTTAGTCCTGCTTTAGTCCTGGTTTAGTCCTGCTTTAGTCCAGCTTTAGTCCTGCTTTAGTCCAGCTTTAGTCCTGCTTTAGTCCAGCTTTAGTCCAGCTTTAGTCCTGCTTTAGTCCAGCTTTAGTCCTGCTTTAGTCCTGCTCTGGTCCTGCTTTAGTCCTGCTCTGGTCCTGCTTTAGTCCAGCTTTAGTCCAGCTTTAGTCCAGCTTTAGTCCAGCTTTAGTCCAGCTTTAGTCCAGCTTTAGTCCTGCTTTAGTCCTGCTTTAGTCCTGCTCTGGTCCTGCTCTGGTCCTGCTTTAGTCCTGCTTTAGTCCTGCTTTAGTCCTGCTCTGGTCCTGCTTTAGTCCTGCTTTAGTCCTGCTTTAGTCCTGCTCTGGTCCTGCTTTAGTCCTGCTTTAGTCCTGCTTTAGTCCAGCTTTAGTCCTGCTTTAGTCCTGCTCTGGTCCTGGTCCAGTCCTGGTCCAGTCCTGCTTTAGTCCTGCTTTAGTCCTGCTTTAATCCAGCTTTAGTCCTGCTTTAGTCCTGCTTTAGTCCTGGTTTAGTCCTGCTTTAGTCCTGCTTTAGTCCTGCTTTACTCCTGCTTTAGTCCTGCTTTAGTCCTGCTCTGGTCCTGCTTTAGTCCTGCTTTAGTCCTGGTTTAGTCCTGCTTTAGTCCAGCTTTAGTCCTGCTTTACTCCTGCTTTAGTCCTGCTTTAGTCCTGCTCTGGTCCTGCTTTAGTCCTGCTCTGGTCCTGCTTTAGTCCTGCTCTGGTCCTGCTTTAGTCCTGCTTTAGTCCTGCTTTAGTCCTGCTTTAGTCCTGCTTTAGTCCTGCTTTAGTCCAGCTTTAGTCCTGCTTTAGTCCTGCTTTAGTCCTGCTCTGGTCCTGCTTTAGTCCTGCTTTAGTCCAGCTTTAGTCCTGCTTTAGTCCTGCTTTAGTCCAGCTTTAGTCCTGCTTTAGTCCTGCTCTGGTCCTGCTTTAGTCCTGCTTTAGTCCTGCTTTAGTCCTGCTTTAGTCCTGCTTTAGTCCAGCTTTAGTCCTGCTTTAGTCCTGCTTTAGTCCTGCTTTAGTCCTGCTTTAGTCCTGCTTTAGTCCTGCTTTAGTCCTGCTTTAGTCCTGCTCTGGTCCTGCTTTAGTCCTGCTTTAGTCCTGCTTTAGTCCTGCTCTGGTCCTGGTCCAGTCCTGGTCCAGTCCTGCTTTAGTCCTGCTTTAGTCCTGCTCTGGTCCTGGTCCAGTCCTGCTTTAGTCCTGCTTTAATCCTGCTTTAGTCCTGCTTTAGTCCTGCTCTGGTCCTGCTTTAGTCCTGCTTTAGTCCTGCTTTAGTCCTGCTTTAGTCCTGCTCTGGTCCTGCTTTAGTCCTGCTCTGGTCCTGCTCTAGTCTTGGTTTTGGTCTTGGATTTGCAATACTTTTTGGGGAGTAACATTCCGGGGTTCCAACACTTTCTGCCTTGGGTGAATGTGGCCCTGTTGAACTCTGGGTAATCGGACACATTTGACCCGTGCGTTGATCGTGGGTCTGTGGCGTCTGTGGTGTCTGTCCTGCAGTGTGTCCTCTGTCCACACAGGGGCGCTGGAGTGCGTCGTCTCCAACGCCACGCTGACCATCCCCAACTGTTACCTGAACGAGAAGGGCATCGACTACACACAGCTCCGCCTGGTGGACACCAACTGCAAAGGCACGCTGCACCCGGAGACCCAGAACGTGGTGTTCCACAGCTCCAAGGACCAGATGTGTGGGGCCATGTTCAAGGTGAGGTCTGACCAGGTCTGGACCAGGTCTGAACCAGGTCTAACCAGGTCTGAACCAGGTCTGAACCAGGTCTGACCAGGTCTGAACCAGGTCTGAACCAGGTCTGGACCAGGTCTAACCAGGTCTAACCAGGTCTGAACCAGGTCTGAACCAGGTCTGAACAGGTCTGAACCAGGTCTGGACCAGGTCTGACCAGGTCTGGATCAGG
This sequence comes from Rhinogobius similis, assembly GCA_019453435.1. NCBI lineage: Eukaryota > Metazoa > Chordata > Actinopteri > Gobiiformes > Gobiidae > Rhinogobius > Rhinogobius similis. The sequence goes on along the minus strand of CM033630.1, from coordinate 1,489,312 downwards.
TCTAACCAGGTCTAACCAGGTCTAACCAGGTCTAACCAGGTCTGAACCAGGTCTGAACCAGGTCTGAACCAGGTCTAACCAGGTCTGAACCAGGTCTAACCAGGTCTGAACCAGGTCTAACCAGGTCTGAACCAGGTCTGAACCAGGTCTGAACCAGGTCTAACCAGGTCTAACCAGGTCTGGACCAGGTTTGGACCAGGTCTGAACCAGGTCTAACCAGGTCTAACCAGATCTGAACCAGGTTTGAACCAGGTCTGAACCAGGTCTAACCAGGTCTGAACCAGGTCTAACCAGGTCTGAACCAGGTCTGACCCTGGTCTGACCCTGGTCTGACCAGGTCTGACCCTGGTCTGACCCTGGTCTGACCCGGTCTCTGTTGCAGACCATAAACGGCTCCATGATGTACCAGAACTCTGTGATGCTGGAGCCGAGTCTGGACGACGTGGCCGACATGTCGTGTCCCTTCTCCATCCCAGAGATCAGTGTGGACTTCGACATGGCTGTGACCGTGGAGGACGACCCCCAGGGGTACAGAGCCCGCCCCCCCCTCTCCTCCTCCATCACTCTCGCTCCTCCCCTCCCCACTCCTTCACCCCCCTCTCCCATCCTCTCTCTGCTGGTTGTAATTCCTTGTCTCTCCCCCTCTCTCTTCCCCTCCCATCCTCTCTCCTCCCCTCCTCTCTTCTCCTCACTCCTCCACCCCCCTCTCTCATCCTCTCTCTTCCCCTCCTCTCCTCTCTCCTCCCCTCCTCTCTTCTCCTTCACACCCCCTCTCCCCTCCTCTCTCTCCTCTCTCCCCTCTCTCTGCTGGTTCTAATTCCTTGTCTCTCCCCCTCTCTCCTCCTCTCCTCTCTCCTCCCCTCCTCTCTTCTCCTTCACACCCCTCCCCTCCTCTCCTCTCTCTCTCCCTCTCCTCTCTCTCTCCGCCCCTCCTCTCTTCTCCTTCCCCTCCCCTCTCCCCTCCTCTCTCCCTCTCCCCCCTCTCCCTGCTGGTTGTAATTCCTTGTCTCTCCCCCTCTCTCCTCCCCTCCTCTCTTCTCCTTCACACCCCCTCTCCCCTCCTCTCTCCCTCCCCTCTCTCTGCTGGTTGTAATTCCTTGTCTCTCCCCCTCTCTCCCCTTCTCTCTTCCCCTCCTCTCCTCTCTCCTCCCCTCCTCTCTTCTCCTTCACACCCCCTCTCCCCTCCTCTCTCTTCCCCTCCTCTCCTCTCTCCTCCCCTCCTCTCTTCTCCTTCACACCCCCTCTCCCCTCCTCTCTCCCTCTCCCCCCTCTCTCTGCTGGTTGTAATTCCTTGTCTCTCCCCCTCTCTCCCCTTCTCTCTCCCGTCCCCTCCTCTCTTCTCCTCACTCCTTCACCCCTCCTCTCCTCCCCTCCTCTCTTCTCCTTCACACCCCCTCTCCCCTCCTCTCTCCCTCTCCCCCCTCTCCCTGCTGGTTGTAATTCCTTGTCTCTCCCCCTCCTCTCCTCTCTCCTCCCCACTCCTCCACCCCCCTCTCCCATCCTCTCTCTTCCCCTCCCATCCTCTCTCCTCCCCTTCTCTCTTCTCCTCACTCCTCCACCCCCCTCTCTCATCCTCTCTCTCCCCCTCCTCTCCTCCCCTCCTCTCTTCTCCTTCACACCCCCTCTCCCCCCTCTCTCTGCTGGTTGTAATTCCTTGTCTCTCCCCCTCTCCCCTCCCCTCCTCCCTCCTCTCTTCCTCCTGGCTGTAACTCCTCCTCCCTCCACAGGGAGGAGGTGGAGTACACGTCCCAGGCTCTGGGGAACTACAGTGTCCTTCTCGCCGCCTTCCTGGACCAGGACCACGCTCGGCCCGTCGACGCCAACACGCGGATCAGACTGGACGCTCCGGTCTACTTCAGGATCCAGACCCACGGACTCGAGAACCTGAACCCGGCCCTGATCCTGGACTCCTGCTGGGCCACGAGCGTCCAAGACTCAGACCACAACCAGAAGTACTACCTCATCCAGGACAGGTCAGAACCAGGACTGAACCAGGACTGAACCAGGACTGAACCATGACAGAACCGGGTCAGAACCAGGACTGAACCGGGTCAGAACCAGGACTGAACCGGGACTGAACCAGGTCAGAACCGGGACTGAACCAGGACAGAACCAGGACAGAACCAGGACTGAACCGGATCAGAACCAGGACTGAACCAGGTCTGAACCAGGTCAGAACCGGGACTGAACCAGGACAGAACCAGGACCAAACCAGGACAGAACCAGGACCAAACCGGGTCAGAACCAGGACTGAACCGGGACTGAACCAGGACTGAACCAGGACCAAACCAGGACAGAACCAGGACAGAACCAGGACTGAACCGGGTCTGAACCAGGACTGAACCAGGACCAAACCAGGACAGAACCAGGACCAAACCGGGACTGAACCAGGACAGAACCAGGACTAAACCAGGTCAGACCCGGTCTGACCCGGTCTGACCCGGTCTGACCCGGCCTGATCCGGTCTGACCTGGACTGAACCCGGTCTGACCCGGTCTGACCCGGTCTGATCCGGTCTGACCTGGACTGAACCCGGTCTGACCCGGTCTGACCCGGTCTGACCCGGTCTGACCAGGTCAGATCCCGGTCTGACCCGCTCTGACCCGGGTCTGACCTCGCTTCTGACCCGGCTTCTGACCTCGGTTCATTCCGCCTTGACCCGCTTGACCCGCTTCTGACCCTGCCTGACTCGTTCGGACCCGCTTGACCCGCTTGACCCGGCTTCTGACCCGGTTCTGACCTGGGCTTGACCCGCTTGACCCGCTTGACCCTGGTCTGTCCCGCTTGACCCGCTTTGACCCGCTTGACCTGCCTGACCCGGCTCTGACCTGGCTCTGACCCGGCTTGACCTCGCTTGACCCGCTTGACCCGGGTTCGACCGCTTGACCCGGTCTGTCCCGCTCTGACCCGGGTTCGACTCCGGCTTGACCCGCTTGACCCGGTCTGTCCCGCTCTGACCCGCTCTGACCCGCTCTGACCCGGTCTGACCCGGTCTGTACCGCTCTGACCCGCTTGACCCGCTTGACCCGGGTCTCGACCTGCCTGACTCCGCTTGACCTGGTTCGATCTGCCTGACCCGGGTCTGACCCGGGTTCTGACCCGGGTTCGACCCGCTTGACCTGGTTCCGACCCGCTCTGACCCGCTCTGACCCGCTCTGACCCGGTCTGTCCCGGTCTGACCCGCTCTGACCCGGTCTGACCCGCTCTGACCCGCTCTGACCCGGCCTTGTGCTGCAGGTGCCCCTCTGACCCCTCGGTGGCGCTGGTGTCCAGTGGAGTTGGCACAGAGGCTGAGTTCATGTTCCGGATGTTTCAGTTCGTTGGACAAAGCAGCAGCATCTTCCTTCACTGCGACTTGAAGCTGTGCCTGCCACAGGAGGGCGCCTGCGTGCCGGTCAGTGCCGTCAACACCAGGAGCGTCGGGGCAGCTCTGTTTCCATCTGATCTGTCAATGCAGTTTTATTTATTATCTTTCATTTAACCTAAACCTGCAGCACACAATCATAAAAACATTTACACATTTACACCGAACAAGCAACAATCGAAAAGATTAACACAGAGATACACCTAAACGCAAAGACAATGTTCATATTTTCACTTAAAAAAATAAAATAAAGCTTGAACCTCTCAGTGACACCAACTCACACAACCTCACTTCAGTTTGGAGAGAGTTCCAAGCTGTGGGAGCAGCATAACAGAAAACTCTTTCCCCAAACTCCAGGGACAGACGGCACTTAATGTGAGGTGTGTGCAGGACATAGTGACCTTCAGCTCTACACAAGGGCCACAGATAGTGACCTTCTACACAAGGGCCACAGATAGTGACCTTCAGCTCTACACAAGGGCCACAGATAGTGACCTTCTACACAAGGGCCACAGATAGTGACCTTCTACACAAGGGCCACAGATAGTGACCTTCTACACAAGGGCCTACAGATGGTCACCTTCTACACAGGAGCCACAGATAGTGACCTTCTCAGACCTTCTACACAAGGAGCCACAGATAGCCACAGATAGTGACCTTCAGCTCTACACAAGGGCCACAGATAGTCACCTTCTACACAAGGGCCACAGATGGTGACCTTCTACACAAGGGCTACAGATAGTGACCTTCAGCTCAAGGGCCACAGATGGTGACCTTCTACACAAGGGCCACAGATAGTGACCTTCTACACAAGGGCCACAGATAGTGACCTTCAGCTCTACACAAGGGCCACAGATAGTGACCTTCTACACAAGGGCCACAGATAGTGACCTTCAGCTCTACACAAGGGCCACAGATAGTGACCTTCAGCTCAAGGGCCTCAGATAGTGACCTTCAGCTCTACACAAGGGCCACAGATAGTGACCTTCAGCTCAGGGGCCTCAGATAGTGACCTTCAGCTCTACACAAGGGCCACAGATAGTGACCTTCTACACAAGGGCCACAGATAGTGACCTTCTACACAAGGGCCACAGATGGTGACCTTCTACACAAGGGCCACAGATGGTGACCTTCTACACAAGGGCCACAGATAGTGACCTTCAGCTCTACACAAGGGCCACAGATAGTGACCTTCAGCTCTACACAAGGGCCACAGATAGTCACCTTCTACACAAGGGCCACAGATGGTGACCTTCTACACAAGGGCTACAGATAGTGACCTTCAGCTCAAGGGCCACAGATGGTGACCTTCTACACAAGGGCCACAGATAGTGACCTTCAGCTCAAGGGCCACAGATGGTGACCTTCTACACAAGGGCCACAGATAGTGACCTTCTACACAAGGGCCACAGATAGTGACCTTCTACACAAGGGCCACAGATAGTGACCTTCTACACAAGGGCCACAGATAGTGACCTTCTACACAAGGGCCACAGATAGTGACCTTCTACACAAGGGCCACAGATAGTGACCTTCTACACAAGGGCCACAGATAGTGACCTTCTACACAAGGGCCACAGATAGTGACCTTCAGCTCTACACAAGGGCCACAGATAGTGACCTTCTACACAAGGGCCACAGATAGTGACCTTCAGCTCTACACAAGGGCCACAGATAGTGACCTTCTACACAAGGGCCACAGATAGTGACCTTCTACACAAGGGCCACAGATAGTGACCTTCTACACAAGGGCCACAGATAGTGACCTTCTACACAGGGGCCACAGATAGTGACCTTCAGCTCAAGGGCCACAGATGGTGACCTTCTACACAAGGGCCACAGATAGTGACCTTCAGCTCAAGGGCCACAGATGGTGACCTTCAGCTCTACACAAGGGCCACAGATAGTCACCTTCTACACAAGGGCCACAGATAGTGACCTTCTACACAAGGGCCACAGATGGTGACCTTCTACACAAGGGCTACAGATAGTGACCTTCAGCTCAAGGGCCACAGATGGTGACCTTCTACACAAGGGCCACAGATAGTGACCTTCAGCTCAAGGGCCACAGATGGTGACCTTCTACACAAGGGCCACAGATAGTGACCTTCAGCTCAAGGGCCACAGATGGTGACCTTCTACACAAGGGCCACAGATAGTGACCTTCTACACAAGGGCCACAGATGTGACCTTCTACACAAGGGCCACAGATGTGACCTTCTACACAAGGGCCACAGATGTGACCTTCTACACAGGGGCCACAGATAGGATGGCGTACAAACCCAAATAGACTTCTAGGTCAGAGCGAGTAAACCTCAGCCCTGGCACAGTTCAGTCCATCACAATCTGGTGCTCCATGAGAAACTGTATCATATCGATCGTTATTGATATAAAGAACATCCTAATCCAACAGAAAAGCAGATACCACATGTTTGGGGCTTGATGAATGAATTGTTTTGATGGTAAAAAACTAACTTTATCTTCAATTTACAAACCAGTTTTTACAAGTGAACCTTAAAGAGAGCAAAGTGTAACAAGTGTAGCCCTGAGAAGTCATGATCACCTGGTACCACACGTCCAGGAGAAAGACTGACCGGGCGTCGTGTTGTGTTGCAGGACTGCTCCAGCAGGAGGCGCCGTTCTTCAGCTCCTCACTACGTCGCCTCCTTCAGCGTCAACGCTCTGACCTGGAAGTGAACCCTCAACCTTCTGTGACCGCGTCCTGCAGAGGCTTTTACAGACGCACCTTACGCTCCTGTTTGTGTGGACGTTAGATTTACTTTTATCTCTAAATTGTCTTTATTTTGTAGTTTCTTTTGAACTGCATGTTTCAGGTGGATGTATCACAGAAATATTCTTAAATAAAGGCACTTTTACGGAAATATTTCTCCACCTGCTGTAATTCTTAGAAATGTCTCTTTTCTGAATACTGTCGCGTGATTGGTCGGGCACAAAAAAAATAATAAAATGGGAAATTGGGCAAAAAAAGTCAAAAAGTGTCTGTTTTTTGTACAGATCTAACAAAGGACTAAACCCAGACAAAAAGAGACACAAAGCCAGAGTTGATTTAAATAAACTTTAATGGAGGATTTATTTACAGCTGCAGTTCAGGGATTTTACATTCAACACAATCTGACCAGGACCGAACCAGGGCCAAACCAGGACCGAACCAGGACCGAACCGGGGCCGAACCAGGACCGAACCGGGGCCGAACCAGGGCCAAACCAGGACTAAACCAGTAGTGAACCAGGACCAAACCAGGGCCAAACCAGGACCAAACCACAGACTAAACCAGGACTAAACCAGGTCAGGTCTGGTGCAGTTTCACAGTGAAACTCTGTTATTTTGTACAGACTGTTCTGCTTTGGGCCACATTCTTCAGCTCTTGTTCTTATGTCGACAAACCACAACAATTGACCTCACAACAGCGTACAGCGCCCTACAGCACTCTACTGCACCCTACAGGAGCCTACAGCACCCTACAGGAGCCTACAGCCCCCTACTGCACGCTATAGGAGCCTGCTGCACCCTACAGGAGCCTACAGCCCCCTACTGCACCCTACAGGAGCCACAGGAGCCTACAGCACCCTACAGGAGCCTACAGCCCCCTACTGCACCCTAGAGGAGCCTACAGCACCCTACAGGAGCCACAGCACCCTACTGCACCCTACAGCACCCTACAGGAGCCTACAGCCCCCTACTGCACCCTACAGGAGCCTACAGCACCCTACAGGAGCCTACAGCACCCTACAGGAGCCTACAGCCCCCTACTGCACCCTACAGGAGCCTACAGCACCCTACAGGAGCCTACAGGAGCCTACAGCATCCTACAGGAGCCGGCTGCACCCTACAGGAGCCTACTCTGCTGCACCCTACTGCACCCTACAGGAATCTACAGCACTCTACTGCACCCTACAGGAGCCTGCTGCACCCTACTGCACCCTACAGGAATCTACAGCACTCTACTGCACCCTACAGCCCCCTACTGCACCCTACAGGAGCCTACAGCCCCCTACAGGAGCCTACAGCACTCTACTGCACCCTACAGCCCCCTACTGCACCCTACAGGAGCCTACTGCACCCTACAGGAGCCTACAGCACCCTACAGGAGCCACAGGAGCCTACCTTATCCACCCGAGAGAGGCCCAGAGCTGTCCAGAGGGGCCTTGAGCAGACCGTCCCAGAGCGACACAAACACCAGGACGAGCTGCGCCTGGAGCTCGTGTTTACATTCTGTTCATTTATTTATTTGGTAAAGTCAGTAAAAAATACGAAATAGGTCTGTTGTGGTTTGTGCCGTGTCAGACACAGATGTTGTTTCTATGTTTTTTACATCGAATGAAAACTGTGGACGTCGAGCTCTGTTTCCTGGAGGTTAAAGGTCACTTGTTCCTGTGGAACTTGGTCAAACTAAACACTTCATGTCAAACTGTTGTGTCCTGAGTTTATGGTGCATTTTGTCCAAAATAATGTAAGATTTAACAAACGTTTTCTGCGAGGTTGTTAGCATGTATGCTAAGGTTGGCAGTATTTGCTAACGCTAACAATCTACACCAAACACTTGGTGTTAGCGCTTTCAGTCGCCAAAACAGCCCTGGTTTGTTCATAGTTTGTGACGTTTGGACGCTAATGCTAACTCTGAGGCTAACGCTAACTCTCCTATTGAATGCATTCGTGCTAACTCATAGAATGGCACCAGACTAATGGAATGCAGTGTTTTGGGGTCTGTGTTCTTCCTGTTGTATAAACAGTCTTGGTGCGTTACACTTGGCCTCGATCGGTCCCTGTTCGAGGCTCAATGGAGACGCGGTCCTGGTCTAGTCCTGGGTTAGTCCTGGTCTAGTCCTGGTTTAGTCCCGGTTTAGTCCTGGTTAAGTCCTGGTTAAGTCCTGGTTTAGTCCTGGTTTAGACCTGGCTTAGTCCTGGTTTAGTCCCAGTGTTGATGTCGTGTTTGGGCCGGTGTGAGACGTAAATGATCTGAACATTTGTGTTTCTTGCTCCTTCAGGTCCGTCGTAGAAAAGGTTTCAAAGGTCGACATCTGGACACAAATCGAGGCGTTTCGACTTCGACCCGAGAGTCCTCAGATCGGAAGTCGAAACATCTGGATTTTCAAAACGGTGTCCTTTGAAACCTTCGATGGGACACTCCTGATGAGCCATCGCGCCGACTCAGATGTAGTTTGTCTCCTGAAAACACCAGAGTGTGACTTATTTAACGTCTTGTCCTTCACATCACATTCGACTCCAGCTTCAGTACAAAGAGGGAAAAGCCACGTAGACGATAAAACAGTCTCTTTATTATTATTTTAATGTATTTACAGAAGAAGTGGGTGTGGTTTGGTCTGCAAAAGGGCGGGGCTTGTCCTTGTATTGGATAAGACAATAGTAGCAGGAAAAGTAGACTCAGCGAGGGGAAAAAAGTGGGTGGGACTTTTAATAACTGTATGTTCTATTGATTTTACGTTCAGGATATTTTTGCAGTCCATCGTAAACGCGCTGAATGTGCCGCCAACGACTTGGTTCAAGGTTCAAGTATCGCTCTAAAGTGAATGGACAGTCAAATGAACCACTAAAGTGCAGAAGTGTCACTAAACCCGGGCTGCAACTAACCATTATTTTGGTCTTCATCGTCAAACCATCATTTCAAACCTTTTTAAAACACATTTTTAACCAAATAATGTTTGAAATATGAGACTGGAGGCTTCTAGAGAGAATATTTATGAATGAAGTGCACTACTGGTTCTTTTTTGACATTTAGATTTAGTAATGTCACGGTTTGTCATGAAAGCTCTAGTTTTAGAGTCTGTTTGGTTCAGACAAACATCAGAGAAATACCATCGTGATTATTGTTTATAGTCGACTCCTGAGAACAAATCAATTAATCTTCAGTTTTTTAAAGATTATCCTGCAAGTTTGTAAGTTGCTCAGCTCTTTTTGTCAGTTCTCATTATAAACAATACGTGCAACAATCAAACGTATATATCGAACTCTTTTGCTGAAGTAAATCAATAATCGAATGGTTGTGATTAATCGAAGTATTAATGGACAAATTTAGTGATCGACTAATGTTTCTGGAGAGAGAAGAGGTTTTACGACTTTCTAATTACACCAAAGTGACACAAGGAACATGTGAAGGTCACGTTTTTGAGGATGAACCTTTCTTTATCTGTAAATACACTCGTCTGGATCGCCTCGTTTCGGTGAAATTTTGTGAAAATCTCATCATTTCAGGCTTTTGTGAACGGGACAACTGTCGCTCAATCATTTTTACAAAATAATCGTTAGTTGCAAACCCAAACGACACATTGTAAACCTCCAGCAGAATCATGTCCAAACATGAGCCCAGCGAGGGCAGAGGTCCAGAAAGTGCAGTCTGTGGGACGAAGTCTGGTCTGGTCTGGTCTGGTTTGGTTTGGTCTGGTCTGGTCTGGTCTGGTCTGGTTTGGTCTGGTTTGGTCTGGTCTGGTCTGGTAAGTTTCACCGCAGCTTGGGATCATGTGATTAGCAAGTTAGACATAGTTTTGTCCAGTTTTGTCCTAGTTTGATGTAGTCTTGTCCTGGTTGTCCTTTTTTGACGTAGATCTGTCCTTGTTTTGTCCCGGTTGTGGTCATACGATGGGCCGGCTGCGGTCCTTGTTTTGTCCCGGTTGTGGTCATACGATGGGCCGGCTGCAGTCCTTGTTTTGTCCCGGTTGTGGTCATACGATGGGCCGGCTGCGGTCCTTGTTTTGGCCCGGCAGTGGTCATACGATGGGCCGGCTGCAGTCCTTGTTTTGTCCCGGTTGTGGTCATACGATGGGCCGGCTGCAGTCCTTGTTTTGTCCCGGTTGTGGTCATACGATGGGCCGGCTGCAGTCCTTGTTTTGTCCCGGTTGTGGTCATACGATGGGCCGGCTGCAGTCCTTGTTTTGTCCCGGTTGTGGTCATACGACGGGTCAAGGCGGTCCTTGTTTTGTCCCGGTTGTGGTCATACGATGGGCCGGCTGCGGTCCTTGTTTTGTCCCGGTTGTGGTCATACGATGGGCCGGCTGCGGTCCTTGTTTTGTCCCGGTTGTGGTCATACGATGGGCCGGCTGCGGTCCTTGTTTTGTCCCGGTTGTGGTCATACGATGGGCCGGCTGCGGTCCTTGTTTTGTCCCGGTTGTGGTCATACGATGGGCCGGCTGCGGTCCTTGTTTTGTCCCGGCTGTGGTCATACGATGGGCCGGCTGCGGTCCTTGTTTTGTCCCGGCTGTGGTCATACGATGGGCCGGCTGCGGTCCTTGTTTTGTCCCGGTTGTGGTCATACGATGGGCCGGCTGCGGTCCACAGTCTCGGCCTTCTTCAGGTGCACTTTGCTGAAGCTCTGGATGGAGCTGAGCAGAGCGGTGCGACCACCAGAGGGAGCCACAGGGGGCGCTACAGGAGCAGTGGCGCCACCACCAGAAGGAGCCACAGGGGGCGCTACAGGAGGGGGAGGGGGTGGAGGAGGGGGAGCGGCGCCTGAGGAGGGAAAAGGACAGTCAGAAATGTGACCGAATGTCAGATTTATCTTTCAGAACGTGCCTCGTCAAAACTCCTCGTCTTTTTGCCTCGAACCAGAGTTTCAGACGAAACACAAACTAAACAAACGGTTTTTGTTTCAAGACGATCGTTTCGGTAAATACATCTGGACCATAAACCGGGTCAACAAATGTCACGAGGAGTGGACTTTAACGAGGCACGTTTTGGACCTGGACTCGACCAGAGCTGCTTTTATAAAGACGACTGTTCATCAACGGTCCTGGTTCAGTCCTGGTTTAGTCCTGGTTTAGACCTGGTTCAGTTCCTGGTTCAGTTCCTGGTTCAGTCCTGGTTCAGTCCTGGTTCAGTCCTGGTTCAGTCCCTGGTTCAGTCCCTGGTTCAGTCCCTGGTTCAGTCCCTGGTTCAGTCCCTGGTTCAGTCCCTGGTTCAGTCCCGATTCAGTCCCGATTCAGTCCCGGTTCAGTCCCGGTTCAGTCCCTGGTTCAGTCCCGGTTCAGTCCCTGGTTCAGTCCCGGTTCAGTACATGGTTCAGTACATGGTTCAGTCTTGGTTCAGTCCCGGTTCAGTCCCCGGTTCAGTCCTGGTTCAGTCCCCGGTTCAGTCCTGGTTCAGTCCCGGTTCAGTCCCTGGTTCAGTCCCTGGTTCAGTCCCCGGTTCAGTCCTGGTTCAGTCCCTGGTTCAGTCCTGGTTCAGTCCCTGGTTCAGTCCTTGGTTCAGTCCCGGTTCAGTCCCGGTTCAGTCCCGGTTCAGTCCCGGTTCAGTCCCGGTTCAGTCCCGGTTCAGTCCCGGTTCAGTCCCGGGTTCAGTCCTGGTTCAGTCCCGGTTCAGTCCCCGGTTCAGTCCCCGGTTCAGTCCCTGGTTCAGTCCTGGTTCAGTCCTGGTTCAGTTCTTTATAACTGCAGCTCGTTGATCAGAGTCCAGTTCTGGTCCAGATCTGAACCGAAGCGTCACAACATGAAGCAGATGAACAGGAAGTGATGTCAGCAGCCTCCATCGACTTCCTGTTTGCAGTAAAATAATCCCAACAAAAGAACAATAAAAATAAACATGAAGCTTCGATCAACTGAGGACAAGTTGATGAAAACAGGAAGAAAAATGGAGTTCTTCTTGTTTGCAAAACTCAGAAGCAAAAAGAAAATAAAGTGAATAAACGTTACGTGCGTTGCCCGTTCACCCTGTCGCCCGTTCACTCTGTCGCCCGTTCACCCTGTCGCCCGTTCACCCTGTCGCCCGTTCACTCTGTCGCCCGTTCACTCTGTCGCCCGTTCACCCTTTCGCCCGTTCACCCTTTCGCCCGTTCACTCTGTCGCCCGTTCACCCTTTCGCCCGTTCACCCTTTCGCCCGTTCACTCTGTCGCCCGTTCACCCTTTCGCCCGTTCACCCTTTCGCCCGTTCACTCTGTCGCCCGTTCACCCTTTCGCCCGTTCACTCTGTCGCCCGTTCACCCTGTCGCCCGTTCACCCTGTCGCCCGTTCACCCTGTCGCCCGTTCACCCTGTCGCCCGTTCACCCTGTCGCCCGTTCACCCTGTCGCCCGTTCACCCTGTCGCCCGTTCACTCTGTCGCCCGTTCACTCTGTCGCCCGTTCACTCTGTCGCCCGTTCACTCTGTCGCCCGTTCACCCTTTCGCCCGTTCACCCTGTCGCCCGTTCACCCTGTCGCCCGTTCACCCTTTCGCCCGTTCACTCTTTGCGCCCGTTCACTCTGTCGCCCATTCACTCTGTCGCCCGTTCACTCCCGTTCACTCTGTCGCCCGTTCACTCCCGTTCACTCTGTCGCCCGTTCACTCTGTCGCCCGTTCACTCTGTCGCCCGTTCACCCTTTCGCCCGTTCACCCTTTCGCCCGTTCACTCTTTGCGCCCGTTCACTCTGTCGCCCGTTCACTCTGTCGCCCGTTCACTCTGTCGCCCGTTCACTCTGTCGCCCGTTCACTCTGTCGCCCGTTGCGCCCGTTCACTCTGTCGCCCGTTCACTCTGTCGCCCGTTCACTCTGTCGCCCGTTCACTCTGTCGCCCGTTCACTCTGTCGCCCGTTCACTCTGTCGCCCGTTCACTCTGTCGCCCGTTCACCCTTTCGCCCGTTCACCCTGTCGCCCGTTCACCCTTTCGCCCGTTCACTCTTTGCGCCCGTTCACTCTGTCGCCCGTTCACTCTGTCGCCCGTTCACTCTGTCGCCCGTTCACTCTGTCGCCCGTTCACTCCCGTTCACTCTGTCGCCCGTTCACTCCCGTTCACTCTGTCGCCCGTTCACTCTGTCGCCCGTTCACTCTGTCGCCCGTTCACTCTGTCGCCCGTTCACTCTTTCAAACCTGTCGCCCGTTCATTCTTTTACCCGTTGCACCCGTTCTCTCTGTCACCCGTTCACTCGGTCGCCCGTTCACCCGTTGCACCCGTTCACTCTGGCGCCCGTTCACTCTTTCACCCGTTGCACCCGTTCACCCGTTGCACCTGTTGCACCCGTTCACTCTTTCACCCGTTCACCCGTTTCACCCGTGTTTATTCGTTCACGTTTCCCGCCGCGTGACGTGACACTGATCCAGACGTGAAGCGCCCACAAACACAGGGACCGTGCACCAAGGCTCTGCCAGATCTGCGTCACTCCAGCTAACGCGAGCATGCTAACGCTAGCATGCTAACGCTTCAGAGCCACAGAAAACATGGCTCTGCTGCACCTTTAACAGAGTTTGGAAGGAACTAAAGACGTCGAGCGAAACGACCAGAACAGAAAACGCATCGTTCAAATTGAGGAATATATTGTGGCAAAGATTAGGCTCCAAAACGGGAAAAAACCTACAGATCTGCTCTCAAACTTTTTCTTGTTAGTTTCCACTCAAATTTTTAGCTGCGCATTATTAATGTACCATTAGAGTATGAATTATGGTTAGTCCGTGTTGCCGTAGTGAGACCGTCTGAGCGCGTGCAGACTGTGACACAGATCAGGCAGAGACTCAAAATGGAGGACACAGCGACATAAGTGAGAGGTCGTTCTCCAGATCCAACAACAGGTTTATCCATACGCATGCTTTGTTCAGTCCTGTTTTAGTCCTGGTTTAGTCCCGGTTTAGTCCCGGTTTAGTCCCGGTTTAGTCCTGGTTTAGTCCCGGTTTAGTCCCGGTTTAGTCCTGGACAGAATCTGGAGAACGGCCTTTTTAAAAAGTTCATAATTTTACATTTTTGGAAGGAAAGTCCTGTACCTCTGTCCTTCACAGACACAGACGCACTCTAGAGCGCCCCCCTGTGTCCGTCTGTGGTATTAAACACTCTAGAGCGCCCCCTGTATCCGTCTGTGGTGTAAGACACTCTAGAGCGCCCCCCTGTGTCCGTCTGTGGTGTAAGACACTCTAGAGCGCCCCCTGTGTCTGTGGTGTAAGACACTCTAGAGCGCCCCCTGTGTCCCTCTGTGGTATTAAACACTCTAGAGCGCCCCCTGTGTCCGTCTGTGGTGTAAGACACTCTAGAGCGCCCCCCTGTGTCTGTGGTGTACGACACTCTAGAGCGCCCCCTGTGTCCCTCTGTGGTGTAAGACACTCTAGAGCGCGCCCCTGTGTCCGTCTGTGGTATTAAACACTCTAGAGCGCCCCCTGTGTCCGTCTGTGGTATTAAACACTCTAGAGCGCCCCCTGTGTCCGTCTGTGATGTAAGACACTCTAGAGCGCCCCCTGTGTCCGTCTGTGATGTAAGACACTCTAGAGCGCCCCCTGTGTCCGTCTGTGGTATTAAACACTCTAGAGCGCCCCCTGTGTCCGTCTGTGGTGTAAGACACTCTAGAGCGCCCCCTGTGTCCGTCTGTGGTATTAAACACTCTAGAGCGCCCCCTGTGTCCGTCTGTGGTGTAAGACACTCTAGAGCGCCCCCTGTGTCCGTCTGTGGTATTAAACACTCTAGAGCGCCCCCTGTGTCCGTCTGTGGTGTAAGACACTCTAGAGCGCCCCCCTGTGTCCGTCTGTGGTATTAAACACTCTAGAGCGCCCCCTGTGTCCGTCTGTGATGTAAGACACTCTAGAGCGCCCCCTGTGTCCGTCTGTGGTGTAAGACACTCTAGAGCGCCCCCCTGTGTCCGTCTGTGGTATTAAACACTCTAGAGCGCCCCCTGTGTCCGTCTGTGGTGTAAGACACTCTAGAGCGCCCCCTGTGTCCGTCTGTGGTGTAAGACACTCTAGAGCGCCCCCTGTGTCCGTCTGTGGTATTAAACACTCTAGAGCGCCCCCTGTGTCCGTCTGTGGTGTAAGACACTCTAGAGCGCCCCCTGTATCTGTCTGTGGTGTAAGATACTCTAGAGCTCTGTGTCCGTCTGTGGTATTAAACACTCTAGAGCGCCCCTCTGTGTCCGTCTGTGGTGTAAGACACTCTAGAGCGCCCCCTGTGTCCGTCTGTGGTGTAAGACACTCTAGAGCGCCCCCTGTGTCCGTCTGTGGTATTAAACACTCTAGAGCGCCCCCTGTGTCCGTCTGTGGTATTAAACACTCTAGAGCGCCCCCTGTGTCCGTCTGTGGTATTAAACACTCTAGAGCGCCCCCTGTGTCCGTCTGTGGTGTAAGACACTCTAGAGCGCCCCCTGTGTCCGTCTGTGGTGTAAGACACTCTAGAGCGCCCCCTGTGTCCGTCTGTGGTATTAAACACTCTAGAGCGCCCCTCTGTGTCCGTCTGTGGTATTAAACACTCTAGAGCGCCTCCCTGTGTCCGTCTGTGGTGTAAGACACTCTAGAGCGCCCCCTGTGTCCGTCTGTGGTGTAAGACACTCTAGAGCGCCCCCTGTGTCTGTGGTGTAAGACACTCTAGAGCGCCCCCTGTATCTGTCTGTGGTGTAAGACACTCTAGAGCGCCCCCTGTGTCCGTCTGTGGTATTAAACACTCTAGAGCGCCCTCTGTGTCCGTCTGTGGTGTAAGACACTCTAGAGCGCCCCCTGTGTCCGTCTGTGGTGTAAGACACTCTAGAGCGCCCCCTGTGTCTGTCTGTGGAAGGACAGAAGTTCAGGACGAGCCGAGAACAGGAAATAAAACTACATTACCCAGAAACACGTCAGAACTGAGCATGCTCTAACGGGAGAAACCACAGAGACAACAAAGAGTTAACCAGGACTCCAGTGTTTAGGAGACAAGGAAGGAGGAGACAAGGAAGGAGGAGACAAGGAGAGGAGGAGACAAGGAGAGGAGACAAGGAGAGGAGACAAGGAGAGGAGACAAGGAAGGAGGAGACAAGGAGAAGAGACAAGGAGAGGAGACAAGGAGAGGAGACAAGGAGAGGAGACAAGGAGAGGAGGAGACAAGGAGAGGAGACAAGGAGAGGAGAAAAGGAGAGGAGACAAGAAGAGGAGACAAGGAAGGAGGAGACAAGGAGAAGAGACAAGGAGAGGAGACAAGGAGAGGAGACAAGGAGAGGAGACAAGGAGAGGAGACAAGGAGAGGAGGAGACAAGGAGAGGAGACAAGGAGAGGAGAAAAGGAGAGGAGACAAGGAGAGGAGACAAGGAAGGAGGAGACAAGGAGAGAAGACAAGGAGAGGAGACAAGGAGAGGAGACAAGGAGAGGAGACAAGGAGAGGAGACAAGGAGAGGAGACAAGGACAGGAGACAAGGAGAGGAGACAAGAAGAGGAGACAAGAAGAGGAGACAAGGAAGGAGGAGACAAGGAGAGGAGACAAGGAGAGGAGGAGACAAGGAGAGGAGGAGACAAGGAAGGAGGAGACAAGGAGAGGAGACAAGGAAGGAGGAGACAAGGCGAGGAGACAAGGAAGGAAGAGACAAGGAGAGGAGACAAGGAGAGGAGGAGACAAGGAAGGAGGAGACAAGGAAGGAGGAGACAAGGAGAGGAGACAAGGAGAGGAGACAAGGAAGGAGGAGACAAGGAAGGAAGAGACAAGGAGAGGAGACAAGAAGAGGAGACAAGGAGAGGAGACAAGAAGAGGAGACAAGAAGAGGAGACAAGGAGGAGACAAGGAGAGGAGACAAGGAGAGGAGGAGACAAGGAGAGGAGGAGACAAGGAGAGGAGACAAGGAGAGGAGACAAGGAGAGGAGACAAGGAGAGGAGGAGACAAGGAGAGGAGACAAGGAGAGGAGACAAGGAGAGGAGACAAGGAGAGGAGGAGACAAGGAGAGGAGGAGACAAGGAGAGGAGACAAGGAGAGGAGGAGACAAGGAGAGGAGGAGACAAGGAGAGGAGGAGACAAGGAGAGGAGACAAGGAGAGGAGACAAGGAGAGGAGACAAGGAGAGGAGACAAGGAGAGGAAGTGTCACATGATCAACAGCAGCCAATCACAATCCACTACACGTTAAAAGATTAAACGTTTCATCAGAATATTGTGCAAATGTCGAGGTTTAGTTTAGCTGGAGTCTTTATTAGATTTACTGAGAAAGTTGAGCTGAACTAAATCAATTCTACTTTTTAAAAACGTTGGTGTGTGTTTGTGGACGGCGGAGGCTCCGGCGCTCACCTGTAGGGGGCGGCGTAGGAGACGAGGGGCACGTCGGAGGAGAACTCGCCCCAGAACCTGAAAAGAAAAACAAAAAATATTAAGGTTTCACGTCCTGCAGTTCCTCCAGTGTCCACAAGAGGCTGCTGCAGCCACAGTTTGGAAATAAAAGAAGCACAAACCAGGTTCAAAAGGAGAAAAAAAAAAGCTTCTTTAAGACGAGACACGGCAGGAAAAAACTACAAACATGTTCAATCTGCTCCTGAAGATGTTTTATTCTTCACTGAATCCACTTCTTCTGTTGTTTTCTTCAAATACATTTTTGTCCCTCAGAGACATAAAGTCTTAAAGTAGAAAGGATTTGACTAAAGCGACAAAAACATGACCATAAGTGTCAAAACACAACCAGGAGCGACAAAAACGGGACTAAAAGTGACAAAAACCCAACTAAAAGTGTAAAAATTTTGTCTAAAAGTGACAGAAACACGACTAAAAGCCACAAACTCCAAAGAACATTTTCTCCAAATGCATTTTTGTCCCAGAGACATAAAGACTGTAGAATCTGGACTCAAGAAGATTCTGACACGACAAGGATGTGTTCACATCTGATTCTGATTTACAGATTTAAGGCAAAAAAAAGAAGGAAAAATTAATTGAATTTTTATCAATCAAACCCCGCTCTGTCCATGTTCTGTTCTACGACCAAGACCAGGATAAACAGGACTTTACATTTTAAAGAAGCAAATTCATTTTGTGTCTGGAAACTGTGAATGTTTTGGATTTGAACAGAAAGTGTCCAGGGTGACCCTCGTCTGCCTGGAGGACCTCTCTCTACACTAGATGAACTGTCCCTCGTGCCTGGAGGAACTCTCTCTACACTAGATGAACTGTCCCTCGTGCCTGGAGGAACTCTCCCTGCACTAGATGAACTGTCCCTCGGGCCTGGAGGACCTCTCTCTACACTAGATTAACTGTCCCTCGTGCCTGGAGGAACTCTCTCTGCACTAGATGAACTGTCCCTCGGGCCTGGAGGAACTCTCTCTGCACTAGATGAACTGTCCCTCGGGCCTGGAGGACCTCTCTCTACACTAGATTAACTGTCCCTCGTGCCTGGAGGACCTCTCCTGCACTAGATGAACTGTCCCTCGGGCCTGGAGGAACTCTCTCTGCACTAGATGAACTGTCCCTCGGGCCTGGAGGAACTCTCTCTGCACTAGATGAACTGTCCCTCGGGCCTGGAGGACCTCTCTCTACACTAGATTAACTGTCCCTCGTGCCTGGAGGACCTCTCCTGCACTAGATGAACTGTCCCTCGGGCCTGGAGGAACTCTCTCTGCACTAGATGAACTGTCCCTCGTGTCTGGAGGAACTCTCTCTACACTAGATGAACTGTCCCTCGTGCCTGGAGGACCTCTCTCTGCACTAGATGAACTGTCCCTCGTGCCTGGAGGACCTCTCTCTGCACTAGATGAACTGTCCCTCGTGCCTGGAGGACCTCTCTCAGCACTAGATGAACTGTCCCTCGTGCCTGGAGGACCTCTCTCTGCACTAGATGAACTGTCCCTCGGGCCTGGAGGACTCTCTCTGCACTAGTTGAACTGTCCCTGTGGCCTGGAGGAACTCTCTCTGCACTAGATGAACTGTCCCTCGGGCCTGGAGGAACTCTCTCTGCACTAGATGAACTGTCCCTCGGGCCTGGAGGACCTCTCTCTACACTAGATGAACTGTCCCTCGTGCCTGGAGGACCTCTCTCTGCACTAGATGAACTGTCCCTCGTGCCTGGAGGAACTCTCTCTGCACTAGATGAACTGTCCCTCGTGTCTGGAGGAACTCTCTCTACACTAGATGAACTGTCCCTCGTGCCTGGAGGACCTCTCTCTGCACTAGATGAACTGTCCCTCGTGCCTGGAGGACCTCTCTCTGCACTAGATGAACTGTCCCTCGTGCCTGGAGGACCTCTCTCTGCACTAGATGAACTGTCCCTCGTGCCTGGAGGACCTCTAACTGCACTAGATGAACTGTCCCTAATGCCTGGAGGACCTCTCTCTGCACTAGATGAACTGTCCCTCGTGCCTGGAGGACCTCTCTCTGCACCAGATGAACTGTCCCTCGTGCCTGGAGGACCTCTCTCTACACTAGATGAACTGTCCCTCGTGCCAGGAGGACCTCTCTCTGCACTAGATGAACTGTCCCTCATGCCTGGAGGACCTCTCTCTGCACCAGATGAACTGTCCCTCGTGCCTGGAGGACCTCTCTCTACACTAGATGAACTGTCCCTCGGGCCTGCACTAGATGAACTGTCCCTCGGGCCTGTAGGACATCTCTCTGCACAAGTTGAACTGTCCCTCATGCCTGGAGGACCTCTCTCTGCACTAGATGAACTGTCCCTCGGGCCTGGAGGACCTCTCTCTGCACCAGATGAACTGTCCCTCGTGCCTGGAGGACCTCTCTCTGCACTAGATGAACTGTCCCTCTTGCCTGGAGGACCTCTCTCTGCACTAGATGAACTGTCCCTCGGGCCTGGAGGACCTCTCTCTGCACCAGATGAACTGTCCCTCGTGCCTGGAGGACCTCTCTCTGCACTAGATGAACTGTCCCTCGGGCCTGGAGGACCTCTCTCTACACTAGATGAACTGTCCCTCGTGCCTGGAGGACCTCTCTCTACACTAGATGAACTGTCCCTCGGGCCTGCACTAGATGAACTGTCCCTCGGGCCTGGAGGACCTCTCTCTGCACCAGATGAACTGTCCCTCATGCCTGGAGGACCTCTCTCTGCACTAGATGAACTGTCCCTCGGGCCTGGAGGACCTCTCTCTGCACCAGATGAACTGTCCCTCGTGCCTGGAGGACCTCTCTCTGCACTAGATGAACTGTCCCTCGGACCTGGTGGACCACGGACTGCACTAGATGAACTGTCCCTCGTGCCTGGAGGACCTCTCTCTGCACTAGATGAACTGTCCACCTGGCCTGGAGGACCTCTCTGCACTAGATGAACTGTCCCTCGTGCCTGGAGGACCTCTCTACACTAGATGAACTGTCCCTCGTGCCTGGAGGACCTCTCTGCACTAGATGAACTGTCCCTGTGCCTGGAGGACCTCTCTCTGCACTAGATGAACTGCTCCTCCTTTGCCTGGAGGAACTCTCTCTGCACCAGATGAACTGTCCCTCGTGCCTGGAGGACCTCTCTCTGCACTAGATGAACTGTCCCTCGGGCCTGGAGGACCTCTCTCTGCACTAGATGAACTGTCCCTCGGGCCTGGAGGACCTCTCTCTGCACTAGATGAACTGTCCCTCGGGCCTGGAGGACCTCTCTCTACACTAGATGAACTGTCCCTCGTGCCTGGAGGACCTCTCTCTACACTAGATGAACTGTCCCTCGGGCCTGCACTAGATGAACTGTCCCTCGGGCCTGGAGGACCTCTCTCTGCACCAGATGAACTGTCCCTCATGCCTGGAGGACCTCTCTCTGCACTAGATGAACTGTCCCTCGGGCCTGGAGGACCTCTCTCTGCACCAGATGAACTGTCCCTCGTGCCTGGAGGACCTCTCTCTGCACTAGATGAACTGTCCCTCGGGCCTGGAGGACCTCTCTCT
This sequence comes from Rhinogobius similis, assembly GCA_019453435.1. NCBI lineage: Eukaryota > Metazoa > Chordata > Actinopteri > Gobiiformes > Gobiidae > Rhinogobius > Rhinogobius similis. The sequence continues at coordinate 1,468,442 of CM033630.1, read as the reverse complement.
GCACCAGATGAACTGTCCCTCGTGCCTGGAGGACCTTTCTCTGCACTAGATGAACTGTCCCTCGGGCCTGGAGGACCTCTCTCTGCACTAGATGAACTGTCCCTCGGGCCTGGAGGACCTCTCTCTGCACTAGATGAACTGTCCCTCGGGCCTGGAGGACCTCTCTCTACACTAGATGAACTGTCCCTCGTGCCTGGAGGACCTCTCTCTGCACTAGATGAACTGTCCCTCGGGCCTGCACTAGATGAACTGTCCCTCGGGCCTGGAGGACCTCTCTCTGCACCAGATGAACTGTCCCTCATGCCTGGAGGACCTCTCTCTGCACTAGATGAACTGTCCCTCGGGCCTGGAGGACCTCTCTCTGCACCAGATGAACTGTCCCTCGTGCCTGGAGGACCTCTCTCTGCACTAGATGAACTGTCCCTCGGGCCTGGAGGACCTCTCTCTGCACCAGATGAACTGTCCCTCGTGCCTGGAGGACCTTTCTCTGCACTAGATGAACTGTCCCTCGGGCCTGGAGGACCTCTCTCTGCACTAGATGAACTGTCCCTCGGGCCTGGAGGAACTCTCTCTGCACTAGATGAACTGTCCCTCGGGCCTGGAGGACCTCTCTCTACACTAGATGAACTGTCCCTCGTGCCTGGAGGACCTCTCTCTACACTAGATGAACTGTCCCTCGGGCCTGCACTAGATGAACTGTCCCTCGGGCCTGGAGGACCTCTCTCTGCACCAGATGAACTGTCCCTCATGCCTGGAGGACCTCTCTCTGCACTAGATGAACTGTCCCTCGGGCCTGGAGGACCTCTCTCTGCACCAGATGAACTGTCCCTCGTGCCTGGAGGACCTCTCTCTGCACTAGATGAACTGTCCCTCGGGCCTGGAGGACCTCTCTCTGCACCAGATGAACTGTCCCTCGTGCCTGGAGGACCTCTCTCTGCACTAGATGAACTGTCCCTCGGGCCTGGAGGACCTCTCTCTGCACTAGATGAACTGTCCCTCGTGCCTGGAGGAACTCTCTCTGCACCAGATGAACTGTCTTCTTGGAATGATGCTGGAGATTTAGGAATGAACTGTGAATTTAATCTGCCTCGTTACAAACAAATATGAAATGTACTTGTACTTTTCTCGTCTCTGGGTCAAATGCAGGCCGAGGTCACAGAGTAACTCCCACAGTGTTATTTTTCTAACGTGTTTTTCTATAAATGTGTTACTTTAAACATTCTTCCGTAAACAGACCAGAGTTGTTGTTGTTTCGTGCAGAAACCTCCTCCTCGTTCTCAAACGCCGACTGTCGAGACTTCTGAAAAACATGTACACGTGAGGTTCTGACAGGTCCGTGTGAGCGGTTCTGGTTCTGACAGGTCCGTGTGAGTGGTTCTGGTTCTGGTCAAAGGTTCTGACAGAGGTCCGTGTGAGTGGTTCTGGTTCTGACAGGTCCGTGTGAGCGGTTCTGGTTCTGACAGGTCCGTGTGAGCGGTTCTGGTTCTGACAGGTCCGTGTGAGCGGTTCTGGTTCTGACAGAGGTCTTTGTGAGTGGTTCTGGTTCTGACAGAGGTCCGTGTGAGTGGTTCTGGTTCTGACAGAGGCCCGTGTGAGTGGTTCTGGTCAAAGGTTCTGACAGAGGTCCGTGTGAGTGGTTCTGGTTCTGACAGAGGTCCGTGTGAGTGGTTCTGGTTCTGACAGAGGTCCGTGTGAGTGGTTCTGGTTCTGGTTCTACAGAGGTCCGTGTGAGTGGTTCTGGTTCTGGTTCTACAGAGGTCCGTGTGAGTGGTTCTGGTTCTATAGAGGTCCGTGTGAGTGGTTCTGGTTCTGGTTCTGACAGAGGTCCGTGTGAGTGGTTCTGGTTCTGACAGGTCCGTGTGAGTGGTTCTGGTTCTGGTTCTGACAGGTCCGTGTGAGTGGTTCTGGTTCTGACAGGTCCGTGTGAGTGGTTCTGGTTCTGTCAGGTCCGTGTGAGTGGTTCTGGTTCTGACAGAGGCCCGTGTGAGTGGTTCTGGTCAAAGGTTCTGACAGAGGTCCGTGTGAGTGGTTCTGGTTCTGACAGAGGTCCGTGTGAGTGGTTCTGGTTCTACAGAGGTCCGTGTGAGTGGTTCTGGTTCTGGTTCTACAGAGGTCCGTGTGAGTGGTTCTGGTTCTACAGAGGCCCGTGTGAGTGGTTCTGGTTCTGACAGAGGCCCGTGTGAGTGGTTCTGGTCAAAGGTTCTGACAGAGGTCCGTGTGAGTGGTTCTGGTTCTGACAGAGGTCCGTGTGAGTGGTTCTGGTTCTGACAGAGGTCCGTGTGAGTGGTTCTGGTTCTGGTTCTACAGAGGTCCGTGTGAGTGGTTCTGGTTCTGGTTCTACAGAGGTCCGTGTGAGTGGTTCTGGTTCTACAGAGGCCCGTGTGAGTGGTTCTGGTCAAAGGTTCTGACAGAGGTCCGTGTGAGTGGTTCTGGTTCTGACAGAGGTCCGTGTGAGTGGTTCTGGTTCTGACAGAGGTCCGTGTGAGTGGTTCTGGTTCTACAGAGGTCCGTGTGAGTGGTTCTGGTTCTGGTTCTACAGAGGTCCGTGTGAGTGGTTCTGGTTCTATAGAGGTCCGTGTGAGTGGTTCTGGTTCTGGTTCTGACAGAGGTCCGTGTGAGTGGTTCTGGTTCTGACAGGTCCGTGTGAGTGGTTCTGGTTCTGGTCAAAGGTTCTGACAGAGGTCCGTGTGAGTGGTTCTGGTTCTGACAGGTCCGTGTGAGTGGTTCTGGTTCTGTCAGGTCCGTGTGAGTGGTTCTGGTTCTGACAGAGGCCCGTGTGAGTGGTTCTGGTCAAAGGTTCTGACAGAGGTCCGTGTGAGTGGTTCTGGTTCTGACAGAGGTCCGTGTGAGTGGTTCTGGTTCTACAGAGGTCCGTGTGAGTGGTTCTGGTTCTACAGAGGTCCGTGTGAGTGGTTCTGGTTCTACAGAGGCCCGTGTGAGTGGTTCTGGTTCTGACAGAGGCCCGTGTGAGTGGTTCTGGTCAAAGGTTCTGACAGAGGTCCGTGTGAGTGGTTCTGGTTCTGACAGAGGTCCGTGTGAGTGGTTCTGGTTCTGACAGAGGTCCGTGTGAGTGGTTCTGGTTCTACAGAGGTCCGTGTGAGTGGTTCTGGTTCTGGTTCTACAGAGGTCCGTGTGAGTGGTTCTGGTTCTATAGAGGTCCGTGTGAGTGGTTCTGGTTCTGGTTCTGACAGAGGTCCGTGTGAGTGGTTCTGGTTCTGACAGGTCCGTGTGAGTGGTTCTGGTTCTGGTCAAAGGTTCTGACAGAGGTCCGTGTGAGTGGTTCTGGTTCTGACAGGTCCGTGTGAGTGGTTCTGGTTCTGATAGGTCCGTGAGTGGTTCTGGTTCTGACAGGTCCGTGTGAGTGGTTCTGGTTCTGTCAGGTCCGTGTGAGTGGTTCTGGTTCTGACAGGTCCATGTGAGTGGTTCTGGTTCTGACAGGTCCGTGTGAGTGGTTCTGGTTCTGGTTCTGACAGGTCCGTGTGAGTGGTTCTGGTTCTGGTTCTGACAGGTCCGTGTGAGTGGTTCTGGTTCTGACAGGTCCGTGTGAGTGGTTCTGGTTCTGGTTCTGACAGGTCCGTGTGCCGTACTTTTCGTGCGAGCAGCTTCCTCCTCTTCCTCTCTTCGTCCGAGCAGTGATGAGACTGAGCTCTGGTCAGACGCCTGTGCTGGTGCAGCTGAAACACACGGGTCAGACCTGGTTCAGACCGGGTTAAGACCGGGTTCAGTCCTGCTTCAGTCCCGGTTCAGTCCCGGTTCGGTCCCGGTTCGGTCCCGGTTCGGTTCAGTCCCGATTCAGTCCCGGTTCAGTCCTGGTCCAGTCCCGGTTCAGTCCTGGTCCAGTCCCGGTTCAGACCTGGTTTAGTTCTAGTTCTGTCCCGGTTCAGTCCTGGTTCAATCCTGGTCCAGTCCAGGTCCAGTCCCGGTCCAGTCCCGGTCCAGTCCCGGTCCAGTCCCGGTCCAGTCCCGGTCCAGTTCTGGTTCAGTCCCGGTCCAGTCCCGGTCCAGTCCTGGCTCAGTCCTGGTCCAGTCCCGGTCCAGTCCTGGTCCAGTTCAGACCTGTCTCTGTTCTTCTTGCAGTCTTCGTTCTAAACTCTCTTTTGCAGACTTCAGAGCTTCTTTTAAACGACTGGGAATCTGCGACAAACAAACATTTATCACTTTCATCTTTATGTTTATAACAAACAGCATCAGGTTTAGACACTGGGGCCGTTGTCATGGAAACCTGCCATGTTTGTAGCAGCTGAGCTAAACGAGACATTATTAGCTTCAGGGCTAAAAACACAACAACAAACCTCGCCGTCAGCGCCTTTAAACTGTTAAAGACGCCTCTGGGATTTTATTATTAATGACATCAAGATCCTGATTTTACGAAACAAAAAGCACAAACTGATCAAGTCTCATCATGTCATCGTGAATGTTTTAATAATAGTTAATGATAAGCCTGAGCCCGTCAACATAAACACCATCGACTTATCGTTCAAGAAAGAAAAGACTGTATTTTTGGGGCTCAGTATCATAGAACTATAATAAAACCTGGAAGATGAATCCAAAATGGCCGCCCTGTTTATCCCTGTGGCCTGAGCTCATTGGTTCATGACCCCAAAAAAGTTTCTTACTTCCGCATTTACTTCCTGATACGGAGGCGGCCATCTTTGTTTTACTTCCTGATACGGAGGCGGCCATCTTTGCTTTACTTCCTGATACGGAGGCTGCCATCTTTGTTTTACTTCCTGATACGGAGGCTGACATCTTTGTTTTACTTCCTGATACAGAGGCAGCCATCTTTGTTTTACTTCCTGATACGGAGGCGGCCATCTTTGTTTTACTTCCTGATACGGAGGCGGCCATCTTTGTTTTACTTCCTGATACGGAGGCTGACATCTTTGTTTTACTTCCTGACACGGAGGCGCCATCTTTGTTTTACTTCCTGATACGGAGGCGCCATCTTTGTTTTACTTCCTGATACTGAGGCGGCCATCTTTGTTTTACTTCCTGATATGGAGGCTGACATCTTTGTTTTACTTCCTGATACGGAGGCGCCATCTTTGTTTTACTTCCTTATACGGAGTCGTCCATCTTTGATTTACTTCCTGATACGGAGGCGCCATCTTTGTTTTACTTCCTGATATGGAGGCTGACATCTTTGTTTTACTTCCTGACAATCGGAGGCGGCCATCTTTGTTTTACTTCCTGATCTGAGGCGGCCATCTTTGTTTTACTTCCTGATATGGAGGCTGACATCTTTGTTTTACTTCCTGATACGGAGGCGGCCATCTTTGTTTTACTTCCTGATACGGAGGCGGCCATCTTTGTTTTACTTCCTGATACGGAGGCGGCCATCTTTGTTTTACTTCCTGATATGGAGGCTGACATCTTTGTTTTACTTCCTGATACGGAGGCGGCCATCTTTGTTTTACTTCCTGATACGGAGGCGGCCATCTTTGATTTACTTCCTGATACGGAGGCGGCCATCTTTGTTTTACTTCCTGATATGGAGGCTGACATCTTTGTTTTACTTCCTGATACGGAGGCTGCCATCTTTGTTTTACTTCCTGATACGGAGGCGGCCATCTTTGTTTTACTTCCTGATACGGAGGCGGCCATCTTTGTTTTACTTCCTGATACGGAGGCGGCCATCTTTGTTTTACTTCCTGATACGGAGGCGGCCATCTTTGTTTTACTTCCTGATACGGAGGCGGCCATCTTTGTTTTACTTCCTGATACGGAGGCGGCCATCTTTGTTTTACTTCCTGATATGGAGGCGGCCATCTTTGCTTTAGGGCGCCACGTGACCACAATCCCCCACTTCATATAAAAACGGTAATTTCTGTGATTTTATAAACGGTAGAAAAGAACATTTCCTTCTATTTTATTTAAATACAGATAATAATTCAGTCCTGTCTGTGATTATAATGAGCAATGATAGAAAAAGGCTGGTTCCAAGAGGCTGCAGTACCTCACACGACCACAAATCAATCTGGGACACAGACAGAGGGGGCGGGGCTTATCCAGTTCATTTAATACATCCATGGTCAGTATTTATTGTGCGGACGTTTTGTTTGCACTTTGGGGAACTTTTGATTTGTTTTGAAAAGATTTAGATTCCGGGGAGTAAAATAAGTGACTTTTCAGGCTCATCATCAACACCAACAAACTGAAAAAGTGTTTCATTCTGCTGATTATTTATTTATTGTAGCTCATGTTTTTTATCAGTATTTCACATTTAGATTGACTTTGTTTTCCAGCTTTAACTGTGACATCAAGCCGTGTCAATAATATCGCTCTCTGACAATGTTTTCTATGGATCACAATAGTGTTTTCTCGGTCAATAATGGTTTAACCGGTTGCATTAACAGAGTTTTTTGTTGTATTTTCCTGCGCGTGTCATCAGACCTCGTCGTAAACACAGCAGCAGCGACAGGGCTTTGAACTGAGCACGACTCGCCTGAAGGAACGCTGTAAAGTCTGTTCTGACGCGCTGCTGTGGAGATTATGAATAATTGGTTTTAAGAGTGACGCTGTAATGTCGCTAACGTTAGCCGCTTACGTCAGCCTGTGCAGGTAAAAGATTGAGTTTTCCATCTGAAGCAAAAGGCTGTCTGTTTTCTCCATGAAATCCAAGTTAAATAAACCGTCTTACATTAACATTAGATCATAAATACTGCACTGACAGCAAAAAATGAGCTTAAAATGACTTTAATTTATCATTTTTATCTGGATTTGAGTCGTTTTGAGATTGAATTAATGATGCGATGAGGAATATTTCACTGGTTTCAAGGTATTTCTGACAGATTGTGTGATAATTCAGTTTAAAATAAGAAAATAAAGTTGTTAATGGGGCAAGTCAAATGATCTTAACCCAGTGGCAGAGAAATTAGATTGAAGTAGGAAATAATGTGTTGAAACTAATCAGAAACGGGTTGAAAGAAGTAAAATAATCTAGTTCCATTAAATAAATTGTTGTGTACTAATGTTACCAAGAAAAAACACCTGAAATTAAGATAAATATCGTGAAATCAAGACTTTTTAACTCATCTAGAAATTGCTTTTTTGCAGCAGTGTTGCTTCATTGCTTCGTCTGAGATAAATCCACTATTTGAGTTTTTTCCTTTTTCCTTTTTACATGCCGGTCATTAGCATATTACAGTAGAAAAATAAGAAAAATGACGTAAAATAGATTTGATTTGTTAAAAATAATCCCGTCTTTTTTGGAGTTTTGGCGTCAGAGCTGCATGCGGCGCTCGCTCTGGCGCCCTCTGCTGGAGCAATAACACATTACAACAGAGTAAACCAGGCAGAAATGAGCCGTGCCAGATTAACCGGGCGACACGTCTTCACTCGGTTAAACATTCTCGGTGAATCGGCTGATCCGAGGCGTGGAGCGCGGATCGGCGAGGTCTGGGTTTACCTTGAACTGCTGCTTCTCCGAGAGCTGCAGCTGGACGTCACTGAACAACCTGCACAGACAGAGGCTCAGCTCAGACGGAGAACACGGACACGGCACAGAAAGAGGTCAACGTACGGCGTTTGGGCCAGCGCCGACACCGACGGGAGACCGGCCTTCAGCGCTTCAGTGGACAGGAGCGACTGCAGCACGGAACCTGAGGAGAAGAAGAAGGAGAGTCCGATCAGACCACATGACAAGCACTGGAGGAATCAGGAGGAACGACATGGAGGAACGACATGAAGGAATGACATGGAGGAACGACACGGAAGAACGACATGGAGGAACGATATGAAGGAACGATATGAAGGAACGACACGAAGGAACGACTCAGGGATCAAGAGGGAACGACATGGAGGGATGACACGGAGGGACGACACGGAAGAACGACACGAAGGGATGACTCAGGGATCAAGAAGGAATGAAACGAAGGGACGACACGGAGGGACGACATGAAGGGACGACATGAAGGAATGAAACGAAGGAAAGACATGGGAATCAAGGAGGATCAAGAAGGAACGACACGGAGGTACGACTCAGGGATCAAGAGGGAACGACACGGAGGGACGTCATGAAGGAACGACATGAAGGGACGACATGAAGGGACGAAACGAAGTAACGACGTGAAGGAATAACACAAAGTCTGTGGACAAGAGCTACTGCAAAGACTGAATCTGAAGAAAAGAGCGGAACGACACGAGAATCAAGGAGGAACAACACGAAGGAACGACTCAGGGATCAAGAAGGAACAACACGGTGGGACGACACGGAGGGACGACACGGAGGGACGACATGAAGGGACGACATGAAGGAATGAAACGAAGGAAAGACATGGGAATCAAGGAGGAACGACACGCAGGAACGACATGGAGGAATGACTCAGGGATCAAGAAGGAACGACACGGAGGGATGACATGAAGGAATGAAACGAAGGAACGACACGAAAGAACGACATGAAGGGACGACATGGAGGAACGACATGAAGGGACGACATGGAGGAACGACATGAAGGGACGACATGGAGGAACGACATGGAGGGACATCATGAAGGAATGAAACGAAGGAACGACACGAAGGAACGACACGGAAGAACGACACGGAAGAACGACACGGAAGAACGACACGGAGAAACGACATGAAGGGACGACACGAAGGGACGACATGAAGGGACGACATGAAGGAATAACACGAAGTCTGTGGACAAGAGCGACTGCAACACTGAACCTGAAGAAAAGAGCAGAGCGTCCAGTCAGACCACACGACAAACACATGGAAATTAAGGAGGAATGACATGAAGGAACAACATGAAGGAACGACACACGAAGGAACGACACGAGAATCAAGGAGGAACAACACGAAGAAATGACATGAAGGAACGACACGGGAAGTGGAGGAAAAGGGGAAATCACTGACCGACTGTGGGGTGAGGAACATCTGGAAACTGGTCAACGGGGACAGAGTCTGGAGGCCGACCGTACGTCATCTCAAACAGAACCACTCCGAAAGAGAAGACGTCCACGCTCTCTGTGGTCTGCAGGAGGAGGAGAACAAGAAGAACCGTGAGAACAGGAGGAGAACAAGAGGAGAACAAGAGAACAAGAAGAACCGTGAAAACAGGAGAACAAGAGGAGAACAAGAGGAACCATGAAAACAAGAGGAGAACAAGAGTAGAACAAGAGGAAGACAAGAGGAGAATAAGAAGAACCGTGAGAACAGGAGAACAAGACGAGAACCATGAGCACAGTAAAAGAACAAACAGAACCATGAGAACAGGAAAGGAACATGGAGTAAAGTAAGCTTTGACTCCAGCCTCTCGTTCCAGGATAGACTTCCCAAAGCTGCTTCCTTCACCGTCCTTCCATCTCCAAAACTAAAGCTGAACTAAACCAGTCCTTTAAGTTCTAACCTGAGCCACAGCTTCACCCAGAGCAGAGCCAACGCTGATGACGTCACGAGAAATTGTAATTTTAATTCTTGTCAAACATTGTGTAAATGCTGTCTACAGCCGGCGTCCACTGCACCATTCTGTTCGTCTGTGAGTGAGACCAGGACAAAGACTAAAGAACCGTCGCACAAAAAGACGAGCTGCGATTGGTCTCAGAGTCTCCTGCCGTCTACGATCGATCTGTGTCAAACATGTGACCAACAGTAAACACAAGCTCCTCAAAGTGAGAAGAGCTCCACTGACCACAGGACTTCATCTTCATTTATATTTCATTTAGTGACTTTGACAAACGCAAAAACACAGCTAGCATGTCCCGCTAGCCTCGGCTAACACAACTGTGATGACTTTGTCACACGGACGTGAAGGAATAACACGAAGTCTGTGGACAACAGCGACTGCAAACACTGAACCTGAAGAAAAGAGCAGAGCGGAACAACACGAGAATAAAGGAGGAACGACACGGAGGAACGACTCAGGGATCAAGAAGGAACAACACGGTGGGACGACATGAAGGAAAGAAACGAAGGAACGACATGAAGAAACGACACGGAAGAACGACATGAAGGGACGACATGAAGGAACGACATGAAGGAAAGAAACGAAGGGACGACTCAGGGATCAAGAAGGAACGACATGGAGGGACGACATGAAGGAATGAAACGAAGGAACGACACGAAGGAACGACACGGAGGAACGACACGGAGGAACGACATGAGCTTCACTCAAACTTCGACTGATCGTGTGATCATGTCACGAGCTTCTGTTTAAGTGACTTCCATAAATATATGAGACAAACACATGCAGTGGACACGGCTTCAGCTTTACCAATTAAACATCATGATGATCGTTAGCGAAGGACCAAAAACACTTCATGTCTCCACTCCATGTCAAGGCTCAAAGTAAGCTGTGGTTAAGTCACGTTTCACATTTTTGAAATAATAAATGATTATATTTTCAATTAAATCTTGTGTTTTGTTGAGCTTTTTATATTAATTGTGTGAATATTCAGCCACCTCCAGGATCAATGTGTGAAACCGCACAATCACAGTCACAGCTGAGCGTTTGACACTTCAATCGTTGGTGTTTCTCACGTTGATTTTCCTGAATTGTGTGAACATCGGCCTGAGCGCCGCTGGAGCTCCCAGGAGGCCGTTCTCCAGGTCCACGAGCCGCACCGAGCCCTCGTCCAGAAGAACGTTACACGAGTGAAGATGTCCGAAGAACAGCCCCGAGTCGTGGAGCAGCCTGAGGGCCTGAGGGAGAGACCGGGTTAAAACCAGGACTAAACCAGGACTAAACCAGGACTAAACCAGGACTAAACCAGGACTAAACCAGCCCCGAGCAGCCTGAGGGCCTGAGGGAGAGACCGGGTGAAAACCAGGACTGAACCAGGACCAAACCAGGACTAAACCAGCCCCGAACAGTCTGAGGGCCTGAGGGAGAGACCGGGTTAAAACTGGGACTAAACCAGGACTAAACCAGGACTAAACCAGGACTAAACCAGCCCCGAGCAGTCTGAGGGCCTGAGGGAGAGACCGGGTTAAAACCAGGACTGAACCAGGGCTAAACCAGGACTAAACCAGCCCCGAACAGTCTGAGGGCCTGAGGGAGAGACCGGGTTAAAACCAGGACCAAACCAGGACTAAACCAGGACTAAACCAGGGCTAAACCAGCCCCGAGCAGTCTGAGGGCCTGAGGGAGAGACCGGGTTAAAACCAGGACTAAACCAGGACTAAACCAGGGCTAAACCAGGACTAAACCAGGACTAAACCAGGACTAAACCAGGACTAAACCAGCCCCGAGCAGTCTGAGGGCCTGAGGGAGAGACCGGGTTAAAACCAGGACCAAACCAGGACCAAACCAGGACTAAACCAGCCCCGAGCAGTCTGAGGGCCTGAGGGAGAGACCGGGTTAAAACCAGGACTAAACCAGGACCAAACCAGGACTAAACCAGCCCCGAGCAGTCTGAGGGCCTGAGGGAGAGACCGGGTTAAAACCAGGACTAAACCAGGACTAAACCAGCCCCGAACAGCCTGAGGGCCTGAGGGAGAGACCGGGTTAAAACCAGGACTAAACCAGGTCTAAACCAGGGCTAAACCAGGACTAAACCAGGTCTAAACCAGGTCTAAACCAGGTCTAAACCAGGTCTAAACAGGTCTAAACCAGGACTAAACCAGCCCCGAGCAGTCTGAGGGCCTGAGGGAGAGACCGGGTTAAAACTGGGACTAAACCAGGATTAAACCAGGTCTTAACCAGGTCTAAAACAGCCCTGAGCAGGCTGAGGGCCTGAGGGAGAGACCGGGTTAAAACCAGGACCAAACCAGGTCTAAACCAGGTCTAAACCAGGTCTAAACCAGGACTAAACCAGGTCTAAACCAGGTCTAAACCAGGTCTAAACCAGGTCTAAACCAGGACTAAACCAGGACTAAACCAGATCTAAACCAGGTCTAAACCAGGTCTAAACCAGGACTAAACCAGGACTAAACCAGGTCTAAGACAGGTCTAAACCAGGACTAAACCAGGTCTAAACCAGGTCTAAACCAGGACTAAACCAGGACTAAACCAGGACTAAACCAGGACTAAACCAGGTCTAAACCAGGACTCTCGCTCACCTCCAGGATGGTGCGTCCGTACAGTTTGATGGACGGCAGGTCCAGGCCTTGGCTCTTCTTGGGATTACAGTATTTCTTCAGATACGTTTCCCTCGGCTTCACCTGAAACAAACAAACATTTAAAGACAAACACATGACACTCAGAGACAAACACATGACACTCAGAGACAAACACACGACACTCAGAGACAAACACACGACACTTACAGACAAACACACAACACTTACAGACAAACACACGACACTCAGAGACAAACACACGACCCTTACAGACAAACACACACGACACTTACAGACAAACACACGACACTTACAGACAAACACACGACACTCAGAGACAAACACACGACACTCAGAGACAAACACACGACACTCAGAGACAAACACACGACACTTACAGACAAACACACACGACACTTACAGACAAACACACACGACACTTACAGACAAACACACGACACTTACAGACAAACACACGACACTCAGAGACAAACACACGACACTTACAGACAAACACACGACACTCAGAGACAAACACACGACACTTACAGACAAACACACACGACACTTACAGACAAACACACGACACTTACAGACAAACACACGACACTTACAGACAAACACACGACACTTACAGACAAACACACGACACTTACAAACACACGACACTTACAGACAAACACACGACACTTACAGACAAACACACACGACACTTACAGACAAACACACGACACTTACAGACAAACACACACGACACTCAGAGACAAACACACGACACTTACAGACAAACACACGACACTTACAGACAAACACACGACACTTACAGACAAACACACGACACTCAGAGACAAACACACGACACTCAGAGACAAACACACGACACTTACAGACAAACACACCACACTTACAGACAAACACACACGACCCTTACAGACAAACACACGACCCTTACAGACAAACACACTCACAGAGTTGCTAGCGTACCTTACAGATGTGGTCTCTTAAGGAGCCTCTGTCACTGAACGGTCGAATGATCAGAGCAGAAGATTCACTGACGCTGGAGAAAATCAACGGAACGACCAACGAACTCTGAAAAAACACAACCGTCATTCCAGATGCCCTCCCACTGTGTCAGAGTGTGCCAGGGGCCCTCCCACTGTGTGCCAGGGGCCCTCCCACTGTGTCAGAGTGTGCCAGGGGCCCTCCCACTGTGTCAGAGTGTGCCAGGGGCCCTCCCACTGTGTCAGAGTGTGTCAGGGGCCCCCCCACTGTGTCAGAGTGTGCCAGGGGCCCTCCCACTGTGTCAGAGTGTGCCAGGGGCCCCCCCACTGTGTCCAGAGTGTGTCAGGGCCCCCCACTGTGTCAGAGTGTGCCAGGGAGCCCTCCCCCTCCTCTGTGTCAGAGTGTGTCAGGGGCCCCCCCACTGTGTCAGAGTGTGCCAGGGGCCCTCCCACTGTGTCAGAGTGTGCCAGGGGCCCTCCCACTGTGTCAGAGTGTGCCAGTGGCCCTCCCACTGTGTCAGAGTGTGCCAGGGGCCCTCCCACTGTGTCAGAGTGTGTCAGGGGCCCCCCCACTGTGTGTCAGGCCCCCCTCCCACTGTGTGTCAGGGCCCCCCCCTACTGTGTGCCAGGGGCCCTCCCACTGTGTGTCAGGGCCCCCCCCACTGTGCGCCAGGGGCCCTCCCACTGTGTCAGAGTGTGTCAGGGGCCATCCCACTGTGTCAGAGTGTGCCAGGGGCCCTCCCACTGTGTCAGAGTGTGCCAGGGGCCCTCCCACTGTGTGTCAGGGGCCCTCCCACTGTGTCAGAGTGTGCCAGGGGCCCTCCCACTGTGTCAGAGTGTGTCAGGGGCCCTCCTGTGTGTCAGGGGCCCTCCCACTGTGTCAGAGTGTGCCAGGGGCCCTCCCACTGTGTCAGAGTGTGTCAGGGGCCCTCCTGTGTGTGTCAGGGCCCTCCTGTGTGTCAGGGGCCCTCCCTGTGTGTGCCAGGGGCCCTCCCACTGTGTCAGAGTGTGTCAGGGGCCCTCCTGTGTGTCAGGGGCCCTCCTGTGTCTTACAGGGAGCGCAGAGAGCAGTTTGACGGCCGACTGAAGGTCTTTGTCTGAGAGGAACTTGTCTGGACCCAAATCCACCTGAAACACAAACAGAAGTTATTTAAGACCAAGGACTAAACCAGGTCTAAACCAGGTCTAAACCAGGTCTAAACCAGGTCTAAACCAGGTCTAAACCAGGACTAAACCAGGTCTAAACCAGGTCTAAACCAGGACTAAACCAGGACTAAACCAGGACTAAACCAGGACTAAACCAGGTCTAAACCAGGACTAAACCAGGACTGAACCAGGTCTAAACCAGGACTAAACCAGGACTAAACCAGGTCTAAACCAGGTCTACACCAGGACTAAACCAGGTCTAAACCAGGACTAAACCAGGTCTAAACCAGGACTAAACCAAGACTAAACCAGGACTAAAGAAGGACTAAACCAGGACTAAACCAGGACTAAACCGGGACTAAACCGGGACTAAACCGGGACTAAACCGGGACTGAACCAGGACTAAAGAATGACTAAAGAAGGACTAAAGAAGGACTAAACCAGGACTAAACCAGGACTAAACCAAGACTAAACCAGGACTAAAGAAGGACTAAACCAGGACTAAACCAGGACTAAACCGGGACTAAACCGGGACTAAACCGGGACTAAACCAGGACTGAACCAGGACTAAAGAATGACTAAAGAAGGACTAAAGAAGGACTAAACCAGGACTAAACCAGGTCTACACCAGGACTAAACCAGGACTAAACCAGGTCTACACCAGGTCTAAACCAGGACTAAACCAGGTCTAAATCAGGACTAAACCAGGTCTACACCAGGACTAAACCTGGTCTAAACCAGGACTTACCCAGCTCAGGAGGTATCTCTCTTTGGGCTGTTCTTTGTTTTTAATCACAAAGTATTTCTTCCTGATTCTCCAGCCTGAAACACAGGAAACACGTCTGAAGTTACCTTTAGTTCAAGTCACAAAATATAAGAAATGATCCATCTCTGCTTTATTTATTTATTCATTTATTTATGTCGTGTTAATAACGTTTGACAATTTAACAAAGAAAACTGAACCCACACACTGGATTATCGGGTTTATTCCCTAGTTCAGTTGTAAAAGTGTATTTTCCAGGATGTTCGGCGGTTTTACCCATGTCTTTGAGCGGCTCCTGAACCTCCCATTTGGGGTCCGACCTGAAGAACATGGAGACCTGCTGCAGCGCGATCTCTGGAACAAACAAACAAACAAACAACGTGAGAAAAACATCATCTAAAACCAAACAAAGCAACAAAGACGCGACAATAATGCGACAAAACACGACCAAAAAACACGAAAAAACGCAACTAAAAGCGGCAAAAACAGGATTAAAAGTGTCAAAAGAAACTCGACTAAAGCAGATAATACGTGACAAGTGTGTGATTAAAAACGACAAAAACAGAGCTACATGTTGAGTCCACATGTTTAGCTACACAGAGCTAGCAAAGCACGTTAGCATCAGCCGTTTTCTGTTTAAAATCTGATATTTCCAGCTCATGATCATCAAATCATCAAATCATCAAATCATCAGGGTCAAACGTAGAGTCTTTGAAGGAAATAAAAGCAGAAAAAGACAAACAGGAAGTAGTTTCCTGTTGACTGTAGCTTTAGCCACGTCTCAGACACAAACATGGATGTATTAAATGGACTGGATAAGCCCCGCCCCCTCTGTCTGTGTCCCAGATTGATTAGTGGTCGTGTGAGGTACTGCAGCCTTTTTCTAAAATGTCACATTATAATCACAGACAGGACTGAATTATTATTATTGGTATTTAAATAAAATAGAAGGAAATGTTCTTTTCTACCGTTTCTAAAATCACACAAATTACCGTTGTAGTTGTCGTTCAGACCTGTGTAGTTTGTGTAGTTGTGTAGTTTGTGTAGTTGTCGTTTAGACCTGTGTAGTTTGTGTAGTTGTCGTTTAGACCTGTGTAGTTAGTGTAGTTTGTGTAGTTGTCGTTTAGACCTGTGTAGTTAGTGTAGTTTGTGTAGTTGTCGTTTAGACCTGTGTAGTTAGTGTAGTTTGTGTAGTTGTCGTTCAGACCTGTGTAGTTGGTGTAGTTGTCGTTCAGGCCTGTGTAGTTTGTGTAGTTTGTGTAGTTGTCGTTCAGACCTGTGTAGTTGGTGTACTTTGTGTAGTTGTCGTTCAGACCTGTGTAGTTTGTGTAGTTGTCGTTCAGACCTGTGTAGTTGTCGTTCAGACCTGTGTAGTTGTGTAGTTTGTGTAGTTGTCGTTCAGACCTGTGTAGTTGGTGTAGTTTGTGTAGTTGTGTAGTTGTCGTTCAGACCTGTGTAGTTGGTGTAGTTTGTGTAGTTGTCGTTCAGACCTGTGTAGTTGGTGGCGTAGTTGTTGGGGTCGAGGAACCTCTTGACGCTGAGGCAGGAGCAGAGCAGAGGATGCTGGGTAATGCGGTCCAGATAGGCCTGCAGGCCCCTCTGCCTCTCGGCGATGAACTCTCGGTCCATGTTCCCGATGAGCTTCTTCGGCGGCAACGGCAGCGAGATCCCACAGACCTGAAGGGAGGCACCTGTCACTGAGGAGCACCTGTCACTGAGGAGCACCTGTCGCTCTGGAGCACCTGTCACTGAGGAGCACCTGTCACTGAGGAGCACCTGTCACTGAGGAGCACCTGTCGCTCTGGAGCACCTGTCACTGAGGAGCACCTGTCACTGAGGAGCACCTGTCACTGAGGAGCACCTGTCACTGAGGAGCACCTGTCATCTGGAGCACCTGTCATCTGGAGCACCTGTCACTGAGGAGCACCTGTCACTGAGGAGCACCTGTCACTGAGGAGCACCTGTCACTGTGGAGCACCTGTCACTGAGGAGCACCTGTCGCTCTGGAGCACCTGTCGCTCTGGAGCACCTGTCGCTCTGGAGCACCTGTCGCTCTGGAGGCAGCACCTGTCACTCTGGAGGCAGCACCTGTCACTCTGGAGGCAGCACCTGTCACTCTGGAGGCAGCACCTGTCACTCTGGAGGCAGCACCTGTCACTCTGGAGGCAGCACCTGTCACTCTGGAGGCAGCACCTGTCACTCTGGAGGCAGCACCTGTCACTCTGGAGGCAGCACCTGTCACTCTGGAGGCAGCACCTGTCACTCTGGAGGCAGCACCTGTCACTCTGGAGGCAGCACCTGTCACTCTGGAGGCAGCACCTGTCACTCTGGAGGCAGCACCTGTCACTCTGGAGGCAGCACCTGTCACTCTGGAGGCAGCACCTGTCACTCTGGAGGCAGCACCTGTCACTCTGGAGGCAGCACCTGTCACTCTGGAGGCAGCACCTGTCACTCTGGAGGCAGCACCTGTCACTCTGGAGGCAGCACCTGTCACTCTGGTGCTCAGATGGACACAGATGGAGACTTAAAGGGCCGGTAAAAGCTCAAAACACAACCAGAAGAGCTGCTCTGGTCTGATAAAAGTCCAACTGATGATTACAGTTTGTAGGAGACGTGGAAAAACAAGAAAATGAAGAGCAGAGTTTTATAAAATCAAATTTCCAGCGTCACCTGCAGCTCATATTCATCACAGACACAGACTTTACAGACGTCATAAACTCTATTCACCTTATTCGGCCCCGCCCACTTTTGCCTCAGGTCACACTCCTGTAGGAAACACACTTCTGTTTGACGGGAACTCGTTCACACAAATGATGAACGAGGGAAAAGTCTTGCTGTTAAAATGTTACATGAAGTCGATTGATTTGTGTAAAATGTTTAATGAACTCGAGCTACAACAAGTCACAACACACCGACTCCTGAAAACGTCTTTTTAGTCGAGTAGAACTTATTTTCTGTTGAGCTCGGAAACAAGATGGCGGCGCCCACGACAACTTCAGGAATAAGGTGAACTAGACTTTTGAAATGTGATTCATGTTACACCAAACAAACTCAGAGCAGGAGAATCCAGTAAAATGAACACAAATGTTACACTTAAAGTCCTTCAGGGGTGACGCTTTAGATGAAGGTTCCTCAATAAACTATTTATAATGCATTAATAAGCACTTGTTATGTGTTTATAACCACTTTATAATGCATTTACGAGCATTTATTACTGTGATAATTGAAAATAATGTAATATTTGCTCATTGATTCTCTGTACATGAGGTTTATTCACTCAAACATGGATTATAAACACGTATAAGGCGTTATAAGAGCATAAACAAACTATTAGTGCTTATTAACATCTTATAAAGAGTTAACTAAGGAACCTTAATCTAAAGCGTTACCCAGTCTTTGGAGGTGAATAATGGACCACTCTCTGAGGCTTTATTTGTGCCGACAGAACACGATGAACTTTGTGACGGTTTTTGTTTCATGAGGATCAGTGATTACAGAGATATGAATCATGAATGTAATTGTTGTAACAAACCTAAGTAAGTATAATAATACTGACATGTCGTCTTCTTAAACTAATTACAAGTCATTTTATTTTTAAACACAAAAACTGTTCAAATCAAATGAGTTCATCTGTGGAATCCATGAGACCAAAGGAGGACTAAATCTGGTCCAGAACCAGGTCTGAAGCAGGATTTTGGGAGCAGAATGTGACTGAGGTCAAAAGGTCAAAGAAACAGGAAGAAAAGAGTCCAAACTCAGCACAAAAACACTTTCCTGTTCAAGAACAGACTCCAGACTCCAGGACCTGGACTAAACCTGGACCAAACCTGGACTAGACCTGGACCAAACCTGGACTAGACCTGGACTAAACTGAATAAACCTGGACCAAACCTGGACTAGACCTGGACTAAACTGAATAAACCTGGACCAAACCTGGACTAGACCTGGACTAAACCTGGACCAAACCAGGACTAGACCTGGACCAAACCTGGACCAAACCTGGACTAAACCTGGACTAAACTGAATAAACCAGGACTAAAGCAGGTCTTGGGTTCATTTTCTCACAAACTACAGACGGTAAAGTTTCAAAAGGACTCACCATGAGGGCGGAGTTTAAAGCATCAAAGTCGCTGTATCGACGAATCACCTGCAAGAACACGACACCTGTCAATTATCTGAGCTCTGATTGGTCTAAAACTGGGCCTGATCCAGGACCAAGCAGAAACCAAACCAAGGACTACAACAGGTCTAAACCAGGGCTGAACAGAGACTAAAACCAAGACTAAATGGAGACAATACCAGAGGTAAAACTGGGACTAAACCAGGACTAAAACTGGATTAAACAAGGTCTAAACCAGGACTAAACCAGGACTAAACCAGGACTAAACCAGGGTTAAACATAGAATAAAACCAAGGACTAAATCAGGACTAAACCAGGGCTAAAACAGGTCTAAACCAGGT
This sequence comes from Rhinogobius similis, assembly GCA_019453435.1. Lineage (NCBI taxonomy): Eukaryota > Metazoa > Chordata > Actinopteri > Gobiiformes > Gobiidae > Rhinogobius > Rhinogobius similis. The sequence goes on along the minus strand of CM033630.1, from coordinate 1,449,070 downwards.
CTAAACCAGGACTAAACCAGGACTAAACCAGGACTAAACCAGGACTAAACCAGGTCTAAACCAGGTCTAAACATAGAATAAAACCAAAGACTAAATGGAGACAATACCGGAGGTAAAACTGGGTCTAAACCAGGAGTAAACCAGGACTAAACCGGGTCTAAACCAGGAGTAAACCAGGACTAAACCAGGGTTAAACCAGGGCTAAACCAGGGTTAAACATAGAATAAAACCAAGGACTAAACCAGGGCTAAAACAGGGCTAAAACAGGGCTAAAACAGGTCTAAACCAGGACTAAACCAGGGTTAAACCAGGGTTAAACCAGGGCTAAACCAGGACTAAACCAGGTCTAAACCAGGACTAAACCAGGGCTAAACCGGGTCTAAACCAGGGCTAAACCAGGGCTAAACCGGGTCTAAACCAGGACTAAACCAGGTCTAAACCAGGAGTAAATCAGGACTAAACCAGGTCTAAACCAGGACTAAACCAGGACTAAACCAGGAGTAAACCAGGACTAAACCAGGACTAAACCAGGACTACACCAGGACTAAACCAGGACTAAACCAGGACTAAACCAGGTCTAAACCAGGCCGTCAGAGGCTGTGATTGGTGGATTACCTGCCAGCAGTTGTCGGAGGACACGCCCCTTTGCACACGGATGATGTACTCCTGAAACACACGTCAAACACAAACCATCAGGAGGCTGGACTTTAGTTAAAGTTAAAGAGGGTCGTCCTCTTTAGGTCAAAATGAGACCAATGTGTGACGTCTGCGTCTAATTATGAAGCGTTTCATCCTCTTCAAAGCAGGACGTGCTGTGCTGTTAGCATGCTAATGTCTGTTAGCTTTACCCTGACCGCAAACCTCGGCTCTGGCTCCTACGAATAATCGCCCAATCGTGACAAGTCGACTATAAAAAACTGTAACAATCGTTAACTGAACTAAACAGACTCTAAAACACACGTCAAAACACCCTTTAAACCAGGGGTGTCCAAACCTTTTCCATCGAGGGCCACATATTGAAATATAGACCAAGTGGAGGGCCACAAATCAATCGTGAAACGTTAAAAAAGCTGCATTTATCTGATGTTTTAAGCACCACCACATCTACATTCAGTCTCAGTGCCTTAATATCAGGTCTGTGCTGCACCAAAATGTTAGTTATTTAGGTTAGAATTGTAGAAAATCTGAAATGTGCTGTAAATAGTACTTATCAGGACAATGTGGGCCAGTTCACCAGGAAGACTAAGGGCCAAGAAAAACTGGTCTGAGGGCCGCATTTGGCCCCCGGGCTTGAGTTTGGACATGCCTGCTTTAAAACAAAGACAGGGACAGATTTAAATCAGCTGTGAACAAGGAATTAAACATGGCTGATTTGCATTAATAACACTCTTCATTCATAAATATTTAAAAAGTCTAAATATACAATAGAAATAACTGTTTGACTGGTCGAAAAAAATAAAAGTTGTGAAAATAGCTAATAAACTCATTCCAGTGATTAATTATGAGGCTTAGAATCTGTGAGAAATAACTGTTTAAAATGAATTAGATCAGTTTTTCATGTTTTTGTAAAAATCAGACACAGCACCTTTAAACAAGCTGTAATCAGTGGTATGTGCTGTGTCATCGTGACTTAATTACAAAATGGTGTAATCGAAAATACAATTAAATCACAAGTGCCTCCTTTTGCCTCAAAACCTGGAGCAAATGCACTTTTCTAAACATTACTAATAAAATATCTTTGGCCTATACTTTCCCCACAGAATCATGTTGACAATTTACAGGTAATTGTTAAAAAATAACTGTGATTTCAATTATGAGCCAAACAATTGTGATTATAAATGTCCATAATTGAGCAGATCTGGTTTAAACAGACAAAGAAACACACAAGAAACAAATAAAATCCAGGTTTAAAAATGTCATAAATAAGACTAAACCAGGACCAACCTTCACCTGGATGGATCTCACCACAGACTGATCTCGTATTAACAGGTCATTTTCAGGTCAAACCCACAAAACAAACTGGTTCCCGCTCTCCGTCTCTGTCTAAACCTCAAACGTCTCGACATGTGAACGCTCAGCTGATCCACATTAAAGTCATCACTGTGTGTTACAGTTTAAACACGTCGGAAAAAACACAAATACACAACATTTAACTCTTTAAACACGTCTGGAACACGGAAAAAACACAAATACACAACATTTAACTCTTTAAACACGTCTGGAACACGGAAAAAACACAAATACACAACATTTAACTCTTTAAACACGTCTGGAACACGGAAAAAACACAAATACACAACATTTAACTCTTTAAACACGTCTGGAACACGGAAAAAACACAAATACACAACATTTAACTCTTTAAACACGTCTGGAACACGGAAAAAACACAAATACACAACATTTAACTCTTTAAACACGTCTGGAACACGGAAAAAACACAAATACACAACATTTAACTCTTTAAACACGTCTGGAACACGGAAAAAACACAAATACACAACATTTAACACTTTAAACACGTCTGGAACACGGAAAAAACACAAATACACAACATTTAACAGTTTAAACACGTCTGGAACACGGAAAAAACACAAACAACATTTAACGGTTTAAACACGTCTGGAACACGGAAAAAACCCAAATACACAACATTTAACACTTTAAACACGTCTGGAACACGGAAATTAAACAATTACACAACATTTAATTCTTTAAACACGTCTGGAACACGGAAAAAACACAAATACACAACATTTAACTCTTTAAACACGCCTGGAACACGGAAAAACACAAATACACAACATTTAACTCTTTAAACACGTCTGGAACACGGAAAAAACACAAATACACAACATTTAACTCTTTAAACACGTCTGGAACACGGAAAAAACACAAATACACAACATTTAACTCTTTAAACACGTCTGGAACACGGAAAAAACACAAATACACAACATTTAACTCTTTAAACACGTCTGGAACACGGAAAAAACACAAATACACAACATTTAACTCTTTAAACACGTCTGGAACACGGAAAAAACACAAATACACAACATTTAACACTTTAAACACGTCTGGAACACGAAAAAAACACAAATACACAACATTTAACTCTTTAAACACACCTCGGAACCACGGAACACAAATACACAACATTTAACTCTTTAAACACGTCTGGAACACGGAAAAACACAAATACACAACATTTAACTCTTTAAACACGTCTGGAACACGGAAAAAACACAAATACACAACATTTAACGCTTTAAACACGTCTCTAGGAACACGGAAACACACAAATACAATAACATTTAACAGTTTTAAACATGTCTGGAACACGGAAAAAACACAAATACACAACATTTAACTCTTTAAACACGTCTGGAACACGGAAAACACACAAATACACAACATTTAACTCTTTAAACACGGAAAAAACACAAATACACAACATTTAACTCTTTAAACACGGAAAAAACACAAATACACAACATTTAACACTTTAAACACGTCTGGAACACGGAAAAAACACAAATACACAACATTTAACTCTTTAAACACGTCTGGAACACGGAAAAAACACAAATACACAACATTTAACTCTTTAAACACGTCTGGATCACGTAATATTCACAAATACACAACATTTAACTCTTTAAACACGTCTGGAACACGGAAAAAACACAAATACACAACATTTAACTCTTTAAACACGTCTGGAACACGGAAAAACACAAATACACAACATTTAACTCTTTAAACACGTCTGGAACACGGAAAAAACACAAATACACAACATTTAACTCTTTAAACACGCCTGGAACACGGAAAAACACAAATACACAACATTTAACTCTTTAAACACGTCTGGAACACGGAAAAACACAAATACACAACATTTAACACTTTAAACACTGAAAAACACAAATCACAACATTTAACTTCTTTAAACACGAACACGCCTGGAACACGAAAAACACAAATACACAACATTTAACTCTTTAAACACGCCTGGAACACGGAAAACACAAATACACAATATTTAACTCTTTAAACACGCCTGGAACACGGAAAAACACAAATACACAACATTTAACTCTTTAAACACGTCTGGAACACGGAAAAAACACAAATACACAACATTTAACTCTTTAAACACGCTCTGGAACAGGAAAAACACAAATACACAACATTTAACTCTTTAAACACGTCTGGAACACGGAAAAACACAAATACACAACATTTAACTCTTTAAACACGTCTGGAACACGGAAAAAACACAAATACACAACATTTAACTCTTTAAACACGTCTGGAACACGGAAAAAACACAAATACACAACATTTAACTCTTTAAACACGTCTGGAACACGGAAAAAACACAAATACACAACATTTAACTCTTTAAACACGTCTGGAACACGGAAAAAACACAAATACACAACATTTAACTCTTTAAACACGTCTGGAACACGGAAAAACACAAATACACAACATTTAACTCTTTAAACACGTCTGGAACACGGAAAAACACAAATACACAACATTTAACTCTTTAAACACGTCTGGAACACGGAACACGGAAATACAAATACACAACATTTAACACTTTAAACACGCCTGGAACACGGAAAAACACAAATACACAACATTTAACTCTTTAAACACGTCTGGAACACGGAAAAAACACAAATACACAACATTTAACTCTTTAAACACGTCTGGAACACGGAAAAAACACAAATACACAACATTTAACTCTTTAAACACGTCTGGAACACGAAAAAAACACAAATACACAACATTTAACAGTTTAAACACGTCTGGAACACGGAAAACACAAATACACAACATTTAACACTTTAAACACGCTCTGGAACACGGAAAAAACACAAATACACAACATTTAACTCTTTAAACACGCCTGAACACGGAAAAAACACAAATACACAACATTTAACTCTTTAAACACGTCTGGAACACGGAAAAAACACAAATACACAACATTTAACTCTTTAAACACGCCTGGAACACGGAAAAACACAAACATTTAACTCTTTAAACACGCTCTGGAACACGGAAAAAACACAAATAACACTTTAAACACGTCTGGAACAGAAACACAAATACACAACATTTAACTCTTTAAACACGTCTGGAACACGGAAAAAACACAAATACACAACATTTAACTCTTTAAACACGTCTGGAACACGGAAAACACACAAATACACAACATTTAACTCTTTAAACACGTCTGGAACACGGAAAAAACACAAACAACATTTAACGGTTTAAACACGTCTGGAACACGGAAAAAACACAAATACACAACATTTAACTCTTTAAACACGTCTGGAACACGGAAAAAACACAAATACACAACATTTAACTCTTTAAACACGTCTGGAACACGGAAAACACACAAATACACAACATTTAACACTTTAAACATGTCTGGAACACGGAAAAAACACAAATACACAACATTTAACTCTTTAAACACGTCTGGAACACGGAAAAAACACAAACAACATTTAACGGTTTAAACACGTCTGGAACACGGAAAAAACACAAATACACAACATTTAACACTTTAAACACGTCTGGAACACGGAAAAAACACAAACAACATTTAACGGTTTAAACACGTCTGGAACACGGAAAAAACACAAATACACAACATTTAACTCTTTAAACACGCCTGGAACACGGAAAAAACACAAATACACAACATTTAACACTTTAAACACGTCTGGAACACGGAAAAAACACAAACAACATATAACGGTTTAAACACGTCTGGAACACGGAAAAAACACAAATACACAACATTTAACTCTTTAAACACGTCTGGAACACGGAAAACACACAAATACACAACATTTAACTCTTTAAACACGTCTGGAACACGGAAAACACACAAATACACAACATTTAACTCTTTAAACACGTCTGGAACACGGAAAAAACACAAATACACAACATTTAACTCTTTAAACATGTCTGGAACACGGAAAAAACACAAACAACATTTAACTCTTTAAACACGTCTGGAACACGGAAAAAACACAAATACACAACATTTAACTGTTATTCAGACACTGATTTAACTGTGTGTCTTTACTCATTAAAACACAGGGCTAAACCAGGTCTAAACAGAGTCTACAACAGGTATAAACCAGGGTTTTAACTAGGTCTAAGCCAGGTCTAAACTAGGTCTAAACCGTGTCTAAAAAACCAGGACTAAATGAATTCTAAACCAGGTCAAAACCAGGACTATACAAGGTCTAATCCAATACTAAACTAGGACTAAACAGGTCTGAACTGGATCTAAAACAGGACTAAATCAGGTCAAAAACAGGATAAAAAACTGGTCTTATCCAGGGTTAAATCTGATCTAATTCAGGACTAAACTGAGTCTACACCATGTACAAACCAGGACTAAACCAGGTCTAAACCAGGATTAAACTAGGACTAAACATTGTCTAAACAGGGTCTAAACCAGGACTAAACCAGGACTAAACCAGGACTAAAACCAGGGCTACACCAGGTCTGAGCCAGGACTGAACCAGAAGTATTTACTGAACACAAGTCAATAATTATTAAAGGGCCTCTGACAGGTTTAAAGGGCCTCTGACAGGTTTAAAGGGCCTCTGACAGGTTTAAAGGGCCTCTGACAGGTTTAAAGGGCCTCTGACAGGTTTAAAGGGCCTCTGACAGGTTTAAAGGGCCTCTGACAGGTTGAACGACTCATTTCACTAAAATGCAGTTGAGATAAATATATTTTAAATTTAGCTAAAATACATCACAAGTTTATCCCAGTTTAGCCATTTTTCATTTTTTTTGTTTTACTTCCTGGTCATAAATGATGACATCACACTAGGAAATTACCATAGCAACCACACTGTGTTCTGGGCCAAATTCATCTAATGTCACTGATTTTTTATTTATTTTACAAATAAAAATACATGTGGGCACATTTCTTGGTTGAATTCATGTATAAAGGGTCAAAAAAGTAGTTTATTTTATGTAAATTTTGCTCATACTTAGTCTCCCCAGTGTGATGTCATCAGTTTGTTTACTTCCTGTAACTTTCAGCAGATTTTTCAACTTTTCTCCACAAACTGTTACTTGATTGGTGTCAAACTATCATTTACATTTACAACAGGTATTAATGCACCAAACAAAGACAAAATTAGAATATCACGTCATATGCCCTTTAAAGGGCCCATGACAGGTCGGACACTCATTTAAAGGGCCCATGACAGGTCGGACACTCATTTACCTAAAATGCAGTTAAGATAAATATGTTTCAAGTTTTGCTAAAATTCTTTACAAATGTTATCCCGGTTTAGCAGTTTTATACGTTTTAATTTCACTTCCTGGTTGTAAATAATGACATCACACTAGGAAATCACCATAGCAACCACACTGTAAACTGGGCTAAAACTCATCTAATGTCATCAGTTCTTTTACCCGACAAATAAAAATATATTTGAACTTATTTATTTAGTTGAATTAATGTTTAAAGGGTCAAAAAAGTAGTTTATTTTGTGTAAATCATGTATAAAGTTTGTCTCCCCAGTGTGATGTCATCAGTTTGTTTACTTCCTGTAATTTTCAACATATTTTTCAACTTTTCTCCACAAACAGCGACCTGATTGGTGTGAAACTATAATTTATATTTACAACAAGTATTAATGCACTGAATAAAGTCAAAATTAGAAAATCATAAAAACCTGTCATACGCCCTTTAATCTTTGTGTCATGTTTTGCTTCTTCCTTTAACAAACCCTGATTAAACTTTGTAAAATCCAGGACTAATAAAACCTGTGCTTCTTATATCCGTGGAAGGTAATGGGGCTCCAAATAAATAAATAAATAAATAGATTAAAAAAATATAATAATAAATAAGTCCGTCTTTTCCCGCTCGGACTCTGTTTACATCTGTAGCGCGTTAGCATTAGCCTGCTAGCATGCTAAGCTAACTCAGCTGATCGCCGACGCAGCTGTCAACAACAAACCCGGGGCGCAGCGCTCGTTATCGGACACTTTCGCCCGGGGAAACGCCGCCGACGCTCGGGTTCAGCCTCACAGCCGTCGTGTCGTCCACAAACGCGCAAAACAAATCAGTAAAAATACATAAAATACACGTTAACGTCAGCGTCAAACCCGAACAACTCGTTAAATGTAAAAAATAGCGAAGCATTTCTGTTTTTCTCTGCCTTTTTAAAAATATAACAGCATTTTATTGATTCCACTTCAACCGAATTATTAAACATACAGTATTCACTCTAAATATGTCTTCATTTTACGTGTAGAATGTAAGACAAATGTTAAACTATTGCTTTTGTTCTTAAATTGACGTCCATTTGAACAGGATTCGTTGATGCCGCTCAGTTTGCTGTCGTTTTAGGCGGTTTCAAAGGTCGTTTTTAATTACTGGGGATTTGGCTAATCAGTGATGGAAAAGGGAAGTAAATTAAATCTTATTACCAACCAGAAGGGAATAGTTTGAGGGAAAATAGCGTTAAGAAATACGAGATTTTGAGTTAAATAAGGTAAAGTGTCCTTATTTTGAGCTCAAAGCTGTTTCCAGTGAAAAGAGACTGACTCATCACTTACTGCACTAAAGTCAAGGATGTGCCAAAAATATTCAAATCCAATTACAACATTAAATTATGAGTAAAAATATAGTCTTTCTTTTAATAGACAATAAACCAAAACAAATATTCAACGATTAACTGACATCAAATCTAAATACAAATGATTTAAAGTCAAAAACTAAGCACGAAACTATGGAAAACAAACCATTTTCAAGCCTCAAACTTGTATTTGAGCTGAACGAAAGTATAATTGGTATGTCACGTATCTGTGGTGAAATAAAAAACTCAACATTTCTGTGAATGTTTGTCCAGTTAAACCTTCATCAGAAAAGCTAAACGTGTGTCATAATGTGCAGATAAATCTCCAAATCCAGTCAAATCCAGTGTTAAATGTGTTCTGCAGCAGCTCTGAGTCACTCACAAGTGTCTGAGGCTTTTACTGACGCAAAACCACCTGCATTTTTCACATTTTGTGTTACTCTGAGGTTAATTCCAGTTTTTCCAGTGAAATCACATCATTTTCCATTTCACTTTTGCTCCATTCTGGAATTTAGAATGTTTCTGTTAGACTTTTAAAGGCTGTTCAGTGTAATTTATTATTTAAAGTTAATTTTATTGTGTGATAAAATGTATAATTTAGCTAAACGAACACTGGAGCAATAATACAGTATTTATCCATCATTTATTTGAAATCTAAACATAAAATGGAATGACTTTTTGTGAGTGATGAGCCTCCAGTTTTAGATAATAAAATAAAACGACACGCATCACAATCTTAATATTTTGAATGTGTCACCATCTACTTTTGCGACATTGCGACTTCTCTGTAAATGTTTTGCAAGTGAATCTGAAGAGCAAACCAGGAAATTGCTTAATCAGAGGCGCTGCTGGCCCCGTGCGCAGAAACGAGACACATCCCGGCCAAGACAAACCTGTCCCCGGTGTTTGAGGTCACTGTGAAGCTCTAATCTGTGAGTCTGAAGCGGGGACTTGACCAAAACCTTCTGCAAACACGCGTTAAATGAATAAAACGTGTCAAAACCAGGGCCAAAGCTGCGTCCGATAATGGAACTACTGACGCAGCTAGTGGTTTGAACGTGATTCTTAAGCAAATAAAATGTGAAAAATGTGATTTAAATGAATAATGTCAAACCGAAAAGGTAGTTATTAGTGGTGTTAATGTTGGGGGAGAGTGTACCGTGTGAGACTGCAGGTTCTGGCTGGCTTCGATGGTCGCAGTGAGCGGGATCGTGTCATCCAGGAGCTGCTGCTGCCTTCCAGGGCTCGGCGTCTCCAGGTAAGAAGACATCCCGGCCCCGGGCATCGACGAGCGGGCAGAGGAGCGAGGACAGCCCGGGGAGAGAGCGCCGGGAGCCGGGTCACTGAGGCGGGCACCCGGGAGCGGAGACAGCGGGCAGAAAGAGCCGCAGAGACCGGGGGAAGAGGCTGGAGAGCGGCAGAAGAGCGGCAGAAGAGCGGCTGACTGCTGCTGGAGCCTGGCGTCACTGGAACCCGGAAGGAAGAGACGTAAACATGCGTGACACGTACTGACGCAGCCGCCATGTTGGTACGGGAGACACGCCCACTGCTCAGTGTAAACACTAGAGCTGCTCGATTTGGGACAAAATATATTAAATATCTAAATGTGATGTTTTAGTAAAAAGATTCTGTTTAAAGTTCACATTTTAACGCGTCCAGGAAAAAGATTAAAATCGGTCAATGAACTGACAAACTAATAAAATAATCTTGTATTTCAGAACAGGCAGTTTTTATGTAAAATAAAGCAGGATATTTTGTTGTTTGTGGAGGAAATTTTCACTTAAAAAAATGCAGCATTTGTGATTTGCTAATTGTGTCCAGTAAAATTGTGATTTTGATTAATTGTGCAGTAAAACATCAGCACAAAAAATAATTTCATTTCTATAAATAGATAATATCACAGTAAATATTAAGACACTAATATATTTAATCTGATGGAGCGATACAAAGATTAATTTTTCATTCAGGAATCTGCATTTATAAGTGTACAATTTGCCAATAAGCACCGCATTGTTCTGTAATTGTTTTATTCTTTTAAGAAAACCGTAAATTTAACACTAATTATATAAATGTTCTTTTGTTTCAATTTGACTTTTTAAAAAGTGTTATTCTTAAGGATTTACAAAAGTATATAACAAATGGTTTAAAATTAACTTCTGATTCTAGTGGCAAGTTTATTAGAAAAATAATTAGTCAAGATTTACATGACAATTCTAGTTTCTGTTTAAGTGATATTAAGGAAATAGAAAACTTTTTTTTTTTCATTTTTGTCAAATCTTTTTTGAAAAATTTGTGCAAAAAAAAGTTCTGCTGTCCACTGGGTTCAGAAAGATTGGAAATTAAGACCGTAGACTTATAATTGTTATAATTGTTTAAAACAAAACTATTATTACTACATTTATGCATTTTTCATATTGTTATTATTCTTTAAACCTGCTCTTGAGCGCCTTAAATTTGCATCTCAAGTAAAAAAAAAAAGGTTGTTGCATTCTCTGCCCGGTGTCATCAGTGACTATGAAATGACACTTACTGAGTGCATCCAGCAGATGGCACCAGCTCTATATACAATCTAGTGAAGTTAGCTCTGAAAAGACGTCATTGTGTGGATTTGCTGCAGCAGTTATCGAGTTTAGAGGCAGAAATGCTCAGAGTTTAGCCACGATTTAAGGAATAAAAACAGCAGAATGTTCACTGAGAAATGACGCAGATGATCTGAAAATATGTCCCGGATAAAAAGAGTTCGGCAGGAAGTGTTTTTGATGCTCGGCGGGGGAGGATTTTCTAAAACTGTGTGAATGCAGCTGAACGCTACTTGGGGAGTGTTTTTGATGAAGAACATTGTTAGAACAGGGTTTAAAGCTCAAAAAAGTCTCTGTAGCAGAAAGTGTCCTTTAAAGACAAGTGGCACCTTTAATGAATGTAAACATCTTTATTTTTTAATCAAAGAAATAAATGTCACTTTTTTAATTAAGCTGTTTAAACGTGATGTGACAAACAAACATAAATAACAACAATCTGAATAATTAACTAAAGTGTCCCTGTACACTCGGGGCGTTCAGGTCTGGTTCGTGTGTTTGGTGAATCTTCACGGTCACAGTTCCCTCCAGGACCACCTTTGGGTCTTCGGTCCGGTCTTCGGTCTGGACCTGGACCCGGACCGAGACCAGGGCCGTGGAAAGCCGGACTCTCTGGACCCGGACCTCGGCCAGAACCGGCTCATCGACGAAGAGCGGAGCGGGGAACCGGATCTCCTGCTTCAGGAGGACGCAGCCGGGAGCGTTTGAGCCGAGCAGAGCCGAGATCAGGCCGTTCACCTGCGGCAGAGGGAGGAGCAGAGGGAGCGTGAGGGAGGAGCAGAGGGAGGAGCGTGAGGGAGGAGCGTGAGGGAGGAGTGTGAGGGAGAGGAGCGTGAGGGAGGAGTGTGAGGGAGGAGCGAGAGGGAGGAGCAGAGGGAGGAGCACCGGGAGGCAGAGGGAGGTTTAACGGGAGTGTGAGGGAGGAGCAGAGGGAGGAGCAGAGGGAGGAGCGAGAGGGAGGAGCGTGAGGGAGGAGCGTGAGGGAGGAGCGTGGGGGAGAGGAGCGTGAGGGAGGAGCAAGAGGGAGGAGCGAGAGGGAGGAGCGAGAGGGAGGAGCGTGAGGGAGAGGAGCGTGAGGGAGAGGAGCGTGAGGGAGAGGAGCGTGAGGGACGAGCGTGAGGGAGGAGCGTGAGGGAGAGGAGCGTGAGGGAGGAGCGTGTGAGGGAGGAGCGTGAGGGAGAGGAGCGTGAGGGAGGAGCAGAGGGAGGAGCGTGAGGGAGGAGCGTGTGGGAGGAGCGTGAGGGAGGAGCGTGAGGGAGGAGCGTGAGGGAGGAGTATGAGGGAGGAGCACCAGGAGGCAGAGGGAGGTTTAAGGGAGCGAGGGAGGAGCGTGAGGGAGGAGCGTGAGCGAGAGGAGCGTGAGGGTGGAGCGTGAGGGAGGAGTGTGAGGGAGGAGTGTGAGGAGCAGAGGGAGGAGCGTGAGGGCGGAGCGTGAGGGAGGAGCAGAGGGAGGAGCAGAGGGAGGAGCGTGAGGGAGGAGCAGAGGGAGGTTTAACGGGAGCGTGAGGGAGGAACAGAGGGAGGAGCGTGAGGGAGAGGAGCGTGAGGGAGGAGCACCGGGAGGCAGAGGGAGGTTTAAAGGAGCGTGAGGGAGGAGCGTGAGGGAGGAGCGTGAGGGAGGAGCGTGAGGGAGGAGCGTGAGGGAGAGGAGTGTGAGGGAGGAGAGAGAGGGAGGAGCGTGAGGGAGGAGCGTGAGGGAGGAGCGTGAGGGAGGAGAGAGAGGGAGGAGCGTGAGGGAGGAGCGTGAGGGAGAGGAGCAACATAAACACAAAAGTTACTCGGGGCTCAGGACTCACCAGGACTCCGTGGACTAAAGGTCTGGAGAAGACCGTGGTCCGGGCAAAGTCCTGGTCCAGATGGAGAGGGTTCGAGTCTCCGGTCAGAACCGAGAACTGAACCAGGTCCTGCTCCGAGAACGTCCTGGTCAGAGCGAAAACCTGGCCCACATGAAGAGACCGAGGAGCGGGACCGGACCGGGGCGGGACCAGACCCAGACCAGACCGGGGCGGGACCAGACCCAGACCAGACCGGGGCAGGACCAGAAGAGTCCTGGACCACATCCTGAGTCCGGACCAGAGAAACTCAACTGTCTGGAGGGTTTGAAGAGACCTGAGGAAAGACCGGGTTTAGTCCAAACCAGGGCCACTGAAGCAATTAAGAACTAGTCCTGCACCAGTCCAGGTCAGGTCCAGTCCAGGTCCGGTCCCAGTCCAGTCCTGGTCCAGTCCCAGTCCAGGTCCAGTCCCAGTCCAGTCTTAGTCCTAGTCCCAGTCCAGGTCCAGTCCAGGTCCAGTCCAGGTCCAGTCCAGGTCCAGTCCCAGTCCAGTCCCAGTCCCAGTCCAGGTCCAATCCAGGTCCAGTCCCAGTCCAGTTCCAGTCCCAGTCCCGGTCCAGTCCAGACTTGTTCCAGTCCCAGTCCCACACCAGGTCCAGTCCCAGTCCAGTCCTGGTCAGTCTCAGTTCAGTCTCAGTTCCCAGTTCCCAGTTCAGGTCTCAGTCTCAGTCTCTGGCCCAGTCTCTGGTCCAGTCTCCCGGCTCCAGTCTCTGGTCCCAGTCTCAGGTTCAGTCTCTAGGTTCCAGTTCCCAGTCTAGGTTCAATTCAGTCTCCTGTCCCAGTCTAGTCTGCCCAGTTCCAGTCCCAGTCCAGACTCGTTCCAGACTCGTTCCAGTCCCAGTTCAGTCCCAGTCCAGGTCCAGTCCAGACTTGTTCCAGACTCGTTCCAGTCCCAGTCCAGATCCAGGTCCAGTCCCAGGTCCAGTCAAAGTCCTAGTCCTAGTCCTAGTCCAGTCCCAGTCCAGTTCCAGACCCAGTTCCGGTCCAGTCCCAGTCCCAGTCCCAGTCCCAGTCCCAGTCCAGCTCCAGCTCCAGCTCCAGCTCCAGTCCCAGTCCCAGTCCCAGTCCCAGTCCCAGTCCAGTCCCAGTCCAGTCCAGTCCAGTCCCAGCTCCAGACCCAGTCCCAGTCCCAGTCCAGGTCCAGGTCCAGTACCTGCAGGACTCTGAAGGCACAGCGGTGGTTCTGGTAGAATCCCAGCAGGGTCAGAGCGCTCCAGAGCTTCACCAAACCTCTGAAACAGAAGCCCATGTCACACGATCAGAATCAGAGCGAGGAGGTGTCCTGCTCAAGGGCACAGCGGCAGGACACGCTGGCCTGGGACGGACTCACCCTTTGGACACTTTGAGCACAGCCACATTTGAAGCTTCATCGTGCTCCAGAAGGTCAAAGGTCAGCGCCGCTCCCACCTTCACAAACCACAGGGTCAGACACACTTTTCATTCAAACCGAGTGAACGTGATCATTTTAACATTTTACGGAGCATTTTTACTGTTTGTCCAACGTTTGAAAGTTTTCGTAAAGTTTATGACGTCACTTCCTGGTCGGTCCTGGGAATATGAATAGAACTATAATAAAACCTGGAAGATGAATCCAAAATGGCCGCCCTGTTTATCCCTGTGGCCCATGGATGTATTAAATGAACTGGATAAGCCCCGCCCCCTCTGTCCCAGATTGATTAGTGGTCGTGTGAGGTACTGCAGCCTTTTTCTAAAATGTCACATTATAATCACAGACAGGACTGAATTATTATCAGTATTTAAATAAAATAGAAGGAAATGTTCTTTTCTACCGTTTCTAAAATCACACAAATTACCGTTTTTATATGAAGTGGGGGATTGTGGTCACGTGGCGCCCTAAAGCAAAGATGGCCGCCTCCGTATCAGGAAGTAAAACAAAGATGGCCGCCTCCGTATCAGGAAGTAAAACAAAGATGGCCGCCTCCGTATCAGGAAGTAAAACAAAGATGGCCGCCTCCGTATCAGGAAGTAAAACAAAGATGGCCGCCTCCGTATCAGGAAGTAAAACAAAGATGGCCGCCTCCGTATCAGGAAGTAAATGCGGAAGTAAAGAACTTTTTGGGGTCATGAACCAATGAGCTCAGGCCACAGGAGGAACAGGGCGGCCATTTTGGATTCATCTTCCAGGTTTTATTATAGTTCTATGGTGTGACCTGAGCTCATTGGTTCATGACCCCAAAAAAGTTTCTTACTTCCGCATTTACTTCCTGATACGGAGGCGGCCATCTTTGTTTTACTTCCTGATACGGAGGCGGCCATCTTTGTTTTACTTCCTGATACTGAGGCGGCCATCTTTGTTTTACTTCCTGATACGGAGGCGGCCATCTTTGTTTTACTTCCTGATACGGAGGCGGCCATCTTTGTTTTACTTCCTGATACGGAGGCGGCCATCTTTGCTTTACTTCCTGATCTGGGCGTACCATCTTTGCTTTACTTCCTGATACTGAGGCGGCCATCTTTGCTTTACTTCCTGATCACGGAGGCGGCCATCTTTGTTTTACTTCCTGATCTGAGGCGCCATCTTTGTTTTACTTCCTGATACTGAGGCGCCATCTTTGTTTTACTTCCTGATCTGAGGCGGCCATCTTTGTTTTACTTCCTGATCTGGGCGGCCATCTTTGTTTTACTTCCTGATACTGAGGCGGCCATCTTTGTTTTACTTCCTGATACGGAGGCGGCCATCTTTGTTTTACTTCCTGATACGGAGGCGCCATCTTTGCTTTACTTCCTGATCTGAGGCGGCCATCTTTGCTTTACTTCCTGATACGGAGGCGGCCATCTTTGTTTTACTTCCTGATACGGAGGCGGCCATCTTTGTCTTACTTCCTGATACGGAGGCGGCCATCTTTGTTTTACTTCCTGATACGGAGGCGGCCATCTTTGTTTTACTTCCTGATACGGAGGCGGCCATCTTTGTTTTACTTCCTGATACGTAGGCGGCCATCTTTGCTTTACTTCCTGATACGGAGGCGGCCATCTTTGTTTTACTTCCTGATACGGAGGCGGCCATCTTTGTTTTACTTCCTGATACGGAGGCGGCCATCTTTGCTTTAGGGCGCCACGTGACGACAATCCCCCACTTCATATAAAAACGGTAATTTCTGTGATTTTATAAACGGTAGAAAAGAACATTTCCTTCTATTTTATTTAAATACTGATAATAATTCAGTCCTGTCTGTGATTATAATGTGACATTTGAGAAAAAGGCTGCAGTACCTCACACGACCACTAATCAATCTGGGACCACAGACAGAGGGGGCGGGGCATATCCAGTTCATTTCATACATCCGTGGGAATACGACACAGTTTGAGGTCATTCCACACCTGTTACCGTAGCAACCATTTCGAAAACAAGGGCCAAAACCCAGACAAACGACACAATATTTGGGATTTGTCAAATAAAAATCCCGGATAACGCTTTATTTTGTCGAATGACCGTTCAAACTGTCAGAGCGATAACCGTCTGTTTATTTTCAAACGTACGTCGCTTTTTGATGACATCACAGAGGGATTCCATTTTAGGACGCAGCGCCACCTCCTGTCATTTTAAACTCAAATTTTCACCACAAACTGCGACTTCACAGATGGAAAACTAAGATAAATATTTAACACAGGTGCCCTCCCACCAAATGGAGTGAGTATTAGAGAAAAACGAGAACCTGAAATATAGACTTAAAGGGCCTATGACAGGTTATACTACTCATGTAACGAAAATACAGGTAAGATAAATATATTTAAAGTTTTGCTAAAAGTAATTATAAATTCAATAATTTTTAGCTATTTTTTTGGTTGAAATATCACTTCCTGGTTGTAAACTCGGCTAAAACTCGTCGAATGTCACAGATTTTTTTTTTTGTCCAACAAATCAAAACACATGTGAACACCTTTATTTTGTTGAATTAACGTTTTAAGGGTAAAATAAGTTGTTCGTTTGGTGTAAATGATGCTTAATCTTTGGATGGAGTGAGTCTCACAGTGTGACGTCATCAGTTTTTTACTTCCTGTAAGTTTAATCAGATTTTTCTCCACAAACCATGACTTGATTGATGTAAAACAATTATTTTAATGTTCAATAGGTATCTGTCATAGGCACTTTAAAGGACAGATATTATGCATTATTTATACGTTATTAACCTCTAAACATGATCTTCAGAATCTTTGTATTGTATTGTTTTAGAACTAAAAACAAAATAGTGCGTCTGTATTTCTGCTGTTTCCCAGACACTGAGCTTTGGCGCCATCTTCTGGCTGCAGAATGTAATTTTCGTCCGATTCAAACAACTGGAGTTTGATGAGAAATGAGAGTCAGTCGAGGCAGATGTAACGATCGTGATTAAACGGCTGCTCAGGACGAGAACAATTCATGGACTCAGAGCAGAAGATTGTCAGAGCCTCGTTCAGTGTTTCTGAGGCGGTACCTCTCCGTGAAGACTCCTGAGCCCCGACACGATGAAGAACCTCAGCTCCACCTCAGACAAACTCACAGCCTCATCCTCCAGCTCTCTGCAACAGATAAAGACCTGGTTTAGTCCTGGTTTAGACCTGGTTTAGTCCTGGTATAGACCTGGTTTAGACCTGATTTAGTCCTGGTTTAGTCCTGGTTTAGTCCTGGTTTAGTCCTGGTTTAGTCCTGGTTTAGTCCTGGTTTAGTCCTGGTTTAGTCCTGGTGTAGACCTGGTATAGACCTGGTTCAGTCCTGGTGTAGTCCTGGTTTAGACCTGGTTTAGTCCTGGTTTAGGCCTGCTTTAGGCCTGGTTTAGACCTGGTTTAGTCCTGGTTTAGTCCTGGTTTAGACCCGGTTTAGTCCTGGTTTAGACCTGGTTTAGTCCTGGTTTAGACCTGGTTTAGACCTGGTATAGACCTGGTTCAGTCCTGGTTTAGACCTGGTTTAGACCTGGTATAGACCTGGTATAGACCTGGTTTAGACCTGGTTTAGTCCTGGTTTAGTCCTGGTTTAGACCCGGTTTAGACCTGGTTTAGTCCTGGTTTAGTCGTGGTTTAGTCCCAGATGAGTCCTGGTTTAGTCCTGGTTTTGTCCCGGTCCAGTCCAGTCCCAGTCCCAGTCCCGGTCCAGGTCCAGTCCTAGTCTCGGTCCAGTCCCTCACAGGTGGATCTTCAGGTATCTCTCTGCAGACGAGTCCTTCTTCAGCGCCCCCTGGTGGAGATGGACAGTGTCTTTGTCCCGGCTCATCTGCTCCTCTGGACAAACACACGAGCCATGAACCTGAGAGTGTTCTTCTGTAAATGTGAACCAAACACCTGAAGGACTCACACTCAGAGACACAAACACAAAGTGATCGTTCAGTCTGAGCAGTTACTTTCACACCAGGTTTGTTTGTTATGAAGGAACGACACAAAAACTTTAGGTTCTTTAATTGCTACGAGCAGTTTTCTTCCCAAACATGTGGTTATTTCCTTTCCATTTCACCCACACTTTCTGATCATGACGTCAGGATGTTTGCCTTCAATCTATAAAGGTTCTAGTCTCCTAAACTGTTCATTTAGTGGAAGCCGCCCTGAGCCTGGATCTGCTCTTACACCACGACTTCAGCAGATTATTATTGGACGACTTCACAAGAGTTTGACTCTGAAATGGGAAAATGTTGTTCTTTGCTTTTACAGAAAGCAAAGTAAAGAAGATACATTTTTTGTTATAAATCTGTTAATTATCTCGGCTAAACAAATGTAAATATACATTTGTAAATATGTAAATGTAAATATAGAAGCCAAAAACCTGCCTTTGGTCATTTTTATAATGAGACTCAATCGTACATAAATCTTATAAGTGGCTCGATACACAATATCACTATGTACCACCTACAAAGTGATCTACACCTCCTGGTATAATGTGTGCTCCGTTTGTTCTATGTACAGTGTGTACGGCTGAACTTTTACACCACAGTAAAGAAGAAAAAAAAGAAAAAAAAGGTTTTAGTCTCCTTTTGGACCATGTTTAACCATAATTAGGCCGATGATAGTTCTCACTTTTATATCTGCGGTTCTAAAGCCAAAGACTGTCTCAGGAGGTTCTTGGTGTGAGGTTTAATAGAAATCAGACAAACAAGTCTTTGTCCTTTGATTGTGAACGCGCAGGAAAACAACGTAACGTCCTTGTTTCACGTTTGGAGACAAGAACTTAAGCCAAACAACGTAACGTTAAAGGTGGAATGGAGGATTTCTCGCCGATTTGAAAATCTGCGACTGTTAGTCCTTTTTTTGAAAAAGCGCATGCGCAGGTTCCCCCTCCCTCCCGCCCCGTTTCTCCTGACTGAACGCCTAGCAAACCTCGTGAACGAGCACGCCCAGCAGCACTGCCCATGCGCATTTGTTTACAATACGATTGGTGTCGCTTTCTCACGACAACCTCCGCGAAGAAGATTTAATAATACACTCCACATACAATAAGCTAAAAAAAAAAGTCAGATAAACAGTTACCTGTCCAGCAGAAAGTTTGCAGCGGAGGCATCAGCCTGTTTTGCGCTTTCAATGCTCGCCAGCCGTAAACCATTCCCCCAGAATAACACGCGTTTTGTTTCTTTCCTCTGCAGACTTTCGTCTCTTCTGTGAAAGCTCGAAAACAGTCTTTCTCTTTCGTCCCTCAGCCATTTCGGTACTTCGCGGATGAAAGTTTAGACTTACAATGATGGAACTCGCCGCTAACCTGCTACATAAACACACTAGCATATCAACCACGCATGCGCGGCCAGGGGAGCGAGCGTTTCCCCTGGACGGGCCTGCCGGCGTGCACTAGCACGCACAGAATGATTGACACCTGAGCGGACCAGTTATTTGTGCTACCCACGAGGAAATGAGATTCTGATTTGTTGCCCGAAATCCTCCATTCCACCTTTAACGTTTTAAATGTGTTCCGTGAAATATTTGGAGCAAACCGAAGCTAAACCTGGTTCAGTTTTGTATAAACGCGCTTTGAAAACGCGGAGAGTCGTAAATGTAGAAGATTCACGCGTAAATGTCATGTTTTACGCAGAAATAAACAAACTGACCTTTCACTGCTGCAGACAACGTGCTGGCGCGTCACTCTGCGCATGCGCCGTGCTCACACAGATCTGTGGAGGAAACAGAGCTCTCACTCGGACTGAAAACCGCGGATTAAAGTGGTTTCTGTGTCTGTGGGCGATCTTTGGTTTATGTGTCTAAGGGCGATAATGGCGATACCAGTCATTTCAGATTTGACCCGAGACCAAGTGACAGCGGCACGTTACGCTCACGCCAGCAGCGACGTGACGTGACGTGACGTGACGTGAGCGCAGCCGTGAAGAGCCAGGACGACACCAAACTTCTGCCTCCGTCTGACTTTGACTTATTTCAGGTTGGTTCAGTCCCACCAAGCACCAAACGGACTCATATGAAGTCCATACAATATAAAGTGTGCGATAACAGTTGCTAGCTCAAGCTAAACTATCGCTGTTTTGTGTATTTTGTCGAAACCTGTAATTAGCTTCACGGTGCTAATTCCCGCGCTAGCGTTTAGCCCAGACCTGCTATTCTCCGTTTGATTCTTTGAAGTAAAATGTACTTTAGTCCTCCTCCGCCACACTTTACACCCTTAAAATATTATCACAGTATATTTTGTGAACACATAAAAAGGCTTATTCAGAAAATATAAAAAGACACATAATTTGAAGTCAAGTTAACGCTCACTGCTAGATTACCATTTAATATTTAAATATTTCAATTTAATTATTGAAAGACACTTTAAGCAAGTTAACACTAAACGAAGAAGTTTAACTTTTATATCATTTTATGGTAATAGGTGTATTTACCAAAGAAAAGTCACACTAAATAAAGATTATTGTCTGAAAATGTGACTTGTTGTGCTGTGCCATCAGTGACTGCTGGACATATCTTGATTCTGGTCGCTGAACAAATGTAAACTCCAAAAAAAAAATCTGTATAAATTACTAAAATATCAGAACAGTTCTAGTCTTTACTGAGGTCCTGACAATAACAAATTATATCGTACAAAAAGCAGATACTTGTCACTTCTCGCAGAAACTGAATTTGACTCTATTTTTGATACTTTGACGTTTGTTTCTTTTATCTCACTTAATTTTATTTCAGTTACCAGTGAATTATTTTGCTCTAGCGGCGATCGATGGGCTGAGACCTGCTGCAGTGTCGTCCGGACGGAGAGATTTGGACAAACCTGACGAGCCCAACAGTGACCAAGGGACGAGTCCAGATGGTGCTGTCATCCTGAGTCAGAAAGTCACTCAGCACATGATGTTCACCTGTAAAGCCACAGCCGAGGACACAGGTAAGAACCCACACCAGGACGTCCCAGAGAGCTCTACTCTCTGCTCCAAACCTAACCCCCCACACCAGGACGTCCCAGAGAGCTCTCTTACCTGCTCCAAACCCAACCCCACACCAGGACGTCCCAGAGAGCTCTCTTACCTGCTCCAAACCCACCCCCCACACCAGGACGTCCCAGAGAGCTCTCTTACCTGCTCCAAACCCAACCCCCACACCAGGACGTCCCAGAGAGCTCTCTTACCTGCTCCAAACCCAACCCCCACACCAGGACGTCCCAGAGAGCTCTCTTACCTGCTCCAAACCCAACCCCACACCAGGACGTCCCAGAGAGCTCTCTTACCTGCTCCAAACCCAACCCCCACACCAGGACGTCCCAGAGAGCTCTCTTACCTGCTCCAAACCCAACCCCCACACCAGGACGTCCCAGAGAGCTCTCTTACCTGCTCCAGAGAGTTAAATATTTGTCGTCAGATTGAAGAAGGGTAAGAAAACAGAGATGTTGAAGTAATACAAGTTGAATCATGGTGCGATGCTTCTGAAAAGGTTGAAATTACAGCTGAAACATGCTAATGTAATTGCATCATTTTTTAACCTCTGTCTGATAAAAGAAACAACAAAATTCTTTAAATCAAGAAGACAAGGTGAGTATTCTTAACTTATTAATGGGTTCCTGCCAACGTACGTCACATGAAGAACAGAGTTAAGTTAAACAGCTGCTCCGAGGCAGATTGTTTCTACGGGAAGCGACGAGTGTTCACTGTTTGTACTTTGCCTTTTTATAAAAGCAAATGTTGCTGACGGGTGTTAGTTTGTCCAACTAACGTCTCAGAGCAGTCAGTGCAGATATCAGGGCTTTTGAACGGCTTTTACACAGACTTTTAACAAAGACCTTCATCAAAGTCGACACAAAAAGCTCAAAATCAATCTTGATTCATATTTAGTGCAGCACTTTTACTGCACTCAGACAGTTTCAGATTCTTAAAAGCCATGTTTCCGTAGTTAGATTTCTTGCCGTCCATTATGTTTGACCTGTAGCTAATCACCAATGCTAATTATTTATTAACATTTTCGCTGAAGCTAAACTCGTGTTTAAAATGCAGCTGTACGTTTGATGTAATGTGTTGTATCATTATCAGAGCCACAGCTGACAGTAAAGATCAGACTGTTCTGACATTTGAGCCGTTTGTGCAGATTTTCTGTGGAGTTTACATTTGTTTACATCAGCGACCAGAACCAACATGGCTGCCGCCGGTGCCAGCAGCAACTGATAGAAAAGTATATTTTTGAGTGTCCTGAGACCTTTTCAGACGAGGCAGTTCGAGTCACGTCAGGCCAACAGTGACCTGGTGAAAGCTCCGCGAGAAGATACAGCCATCAACTCATCAAACTGAAAGAGCCACAGACAAAAGTGATGCAAATGTAAAGAGGTACGTAAAACTGAGTGGAGCAGCTCTCAGACGGTCACATTCTGCATTCAGGGTTTGTACGGCCCTGGAAAACCTGCAGAAGTCATGGAAAACTCAAATCTAATTTCCAGGCCCTGGAAACGTTTTGGAATTCTAATAGTTTTGGAAATGTATACAACATTTTAGTGTCTTTGCACAACACATCGCAGTCCTTAAAAATACTGAGTTACACTATATTGTATATATATTGTATCTAAATGAGTAGAAATTTGACATTTGCAGTTTGTTCTAGGTTTAGAAATCTTTGCATTCAGACTCGACCAGCTGATAAAGCCAAAAGACTCTGTGGAGTGTGAACAAAAGACTCGATGTGGAGCTTGTTTCGTTATTATTTCAGTTTTATTATTTGCATGCCATATCGCGTTACACCACTAGAGGGGCGCGATAGCACACCCAGAGGGAAGCTACATGGCTGCAGCTCCGTGTATCGGCTCCTTCACAGACTTTCTTTTATTGTGAGTGTGTCAGTGTGTATTTCAGGATTGTCATATTTAGAGTGAATAGCTGTGTTTTCATTGTGTTCTGTGTAGTTTATGGTTGTTCTTTAGGTGTAAGTTTAGGTTCAGTGGTAACAAGCTAGTCTCGTGTTATTACTGTCGGGCCCTTTATCCGCCATCTTACCAACCAATTACCACGCGGTCACATCGTAACATTGAACTCCACTTCATATATTGTTTATTTTCTTTATTCATCCTGTAGAAAACCACACTCGTACGACGTATTGATATTAAAGAAAGTTTAAAGGATCATTCCCCTCATTCTCCGCCCTCACCTGAACATATTATTGCCGTCCTGACCCGACACCCTGTGGTGATCGCTGGCTGGCACCAAATAACAAATAATTACACTCATTACAGAGTGTGTGCGGAAAACTTAATGGAGGTCATGGAAAAGTCATGGTGTAGCGGCTTCCTTGACAAACCTTGATGCCGCGGTGAGGGTCAGAGGAGGGTCCTGGATTCGTAGTTTGTGACGCGCTTGGACGACTATTGTGAACAAATACGCTGAGATCCAACATGCGTTTGTAGATTTATTTACACAAACAGCTCTCAGCAGCAGAGGATGGACATGACGCACAGTAAGAGGTGTAGATTGTGACAAAACCAGGCGAACACAGGCGGTCAACAAAAATTATGACTACCCTTCCCTGACACTCAACATACTGTGCTGCCTTTATACACACACATGCGAGCACCCAGGTGAGCTCCACCCCCTCACCACCAGACCAACAGAAACACACCACAAACACACAGCCATATTCTGTCTCCTACACATGGAAAACTTCATAAAACCTCGTGTTCATCTGTACAAACCCTGTGCAGTCGTCTAACTGTACGTGTCACGAGGCTACGGTGTTCTTTTTCCTGCTCTACGGCTGAAACGTCACAGTGTGATGTTCATGGAGCCTGGTTCAGCCGCCGAGCTCAGAGTTCTGTACGAGCTGCAGACGCTTCAGTGATGTTTGGTCCAGGCCACAGTCAAATACAATAATCCAGGTGTGATGAAAGTGTGGGCGACACGCTCAAACTCATCTGGAGGAAGGTTTGACTTTGTGAAGAACACGCAGAAAGAAACTAGTCTTTACAACAGAATTTATCTGCTTTAAAGGCACGGACCAGGATCACGCTGAGATCTTTAACTGCAGAGCAAGGAAAGTTTATTTGTAGAGTTCAATTTGTACACAAGGCCATTCAAAGGGCTAAACATAACAGGAAAAACTGCATTAAAATCACAAAACACACACATAGTAGAGCTGTAGTCGACTTAAGATCTGCCCCATCGACTGATTAGTCGAATAAAAGAGGGTGTGGCAAAAATATATCTAAACTCTGAAGTATCTCCATGTATCTGGCACAAACTGCAGTTAATGCTAAAACAAAACTGTCTACAGAAAGTACCAGTTTGTGTTTGTTAGATACTGATTTCCTCCAAAATCTTTAGCTCATTCACTCCACATCTTTTTGTTTTTTGCTGTTTTTGCCACATAAATGTATTAAATGCAAATACAATTAGTCGACTAATAAAAATGTCGGTCGACTAAGACACCATCGACCGATCAATCGACTAAACGAGTGAAGGACTGTGGCCCTGATGCACAGACACAGAAGACAGACAGAATCATTTGGGACAGAAAGCCTCCACGACATGAATCTCTCCTCGTTCTTCTTGTGTTCTCGTGCTTCGTCTGCGACGGTCCAAGTACAGTTCTAATTCAAAGTGTGCATTCAAAGTACTCATCAGACGAAGAACGGAACAATCCTGGGACGTTGTTCTCGGCCCCGCCCCCTTTTCTGAGTCTGCTTCAGAGCCTTACTTTCTCGGCCCTAACCCTGTCCCAGAAGGCTTTGCAGTGGAAGGAATGGAGGAGGAGAAGCAAATGGCTGTAAGTTCAATTTAGTTTTAGACTTTTATTTGTATAATAAATAATTGTTTACGCGACAATCTTATTTTAGGCTTTTAGACTTTATTATGGTGTGAATTCATTTCAATTCTATAATTATATGGAGCTAAAGCGTCTTATTTTTGTGGAGATTGTTGCTGTCGTTGAACATGACTTAGTGGTTAAAAATTAAACAAATCTTGCTAAATATTTTCTTGTAGGTTTTGGATTTTCCTTCAGTAAAAATGCAGTTTTATCGTCTAAACTGATCAAACTAAATTCTGTTTTCTCTTATTTTTTATTAATTCAACAATAATAAGATTTTAATTTTGAATCAATTCATCAATAACACTTTGATTTCAACCAGGCACCATTGAATAAACCCGGGCCGTACTGAGAGGGGCGTGGCCAATGACGACCTCCAAAGCTGGACTGGAGTAAGTCCCACTCTGTGTCCTGCTGTTCCAATTATCACTTTAATAATTACAGTTTCATTAAAGTGATTGCCTTTGTTTTTGCTTAAGGGGATTTGGTTGCCAGGTCTGGGCCCCAGATCTCAGCCAGACAGGCAAAAAGTCATAATTTCATTTTAAAGTATTATTTGAGAAAAATAAAATAATACATTTAAAAAAAATATTTTATTAAAAAGAAGGTTTGATAGAAAACATTAATCATATAATATGAAGCACATTTCTTTTAACGCGGCTTAAGGAGAAATAATTGAAGTTTGTACTACGTTTGGTTTTATGGGAAAAGTTAAGTAATTACAGAGATTGATCATAGACGAGGACAAAGCATCTGCATCTAACAGTTAAACACAACATTTGTAACAGAAATGATTTTTAAAAGGATTTTCTGACCTGCAGGCTTTACTTCCACAGGACAGAGCAGTGTGAAACAGGGACAAGACCCGGGAGTGACATGCAGCAAAATGTGAGCCAGATTCAATCTCACAACACTGTGTCTTGCCCCACACGGCAGGCATAGGTGCTATCCATTAAGCAGCACTAACCCAATTCTGGCTCCACCACGATTTTAAACTATGAACAGTAGAACATTGTGACGTCGCGTGAACACGACCTGCTGATGAGGTCACATTTACACTTTGATTAATCTAATAAAGTCAACAGTGGTTCTTTGCAGATAGTTTTGGAGTGAAGATCGTCGACAGTTCTAGTAAAGTCCAACTTCTGTCCAGTGTGTTGGGTCTACTCTGGTCTTTACTTCTCAGTCTGGACTCTCTGAAGCCTGATCTCCAGCTTTTTGAGTCTGACTTTGGGTTCACTTGATCCAGCCTCAGCTCTGTCTCCTTCAGCACCTTCAGATGAGCAGCTTTTCTGGTCAGGGCTACAGTTCTGATCTTCATAGTGGCAGATTTTCATATGTTGCCGCTGATTTGACCTAAATGTAAAAGCCCTCCCACACTGGTCACAGACAAATGGCCTCTCCCCAGTGTGGATCCGACTGTGTCTCGTGAGCTCCGTTAAACTTCTAAAAGTTTTACCGCAGTGTTCACATTCGCACGGCTTTTCTCCAGAGTGGACTCTCAAGTGACGGTTGTAAGAGCCAGACTGAGAAAACCCCTTCCCACACTGGTCACACCTGAATGGTTTTTCTCCTGTGTGGGTCCGGTAGTGACGCTTTAGTGACCCTGCATGATTAAAAGCCTTCTCACACTGGTCACATCTGTAGGGTGTGTCTCCTGTGTGGGTTCGGTAGTGATCGGAGAGATGCCCTGCTTGTCTAAAAGCCTTCCCACACTGGTCACATTGGTACGACCGCTCATTTCTGTGGAGACGCCCGTGCACTGAGAGCAGCCCTTTTGTTCTGAATGTTGATCCACACTGGTCACACTCAAAAGGCTTTTCTCCGGTGTGGGTCCTCTCATGGTCTTTGAGATGATACCCATCTCTAAACCTCAGACCACAAACATCACAGCTGCAAGGTTTTTCTCCAGTGTGGATTCTGCGGTGACTTTTGAGATCTCCCGGTGAATAAAAACTGTGCCCACACAGGTCACATTCGTATGGTCTTTCTCCTGTGTGAGTTCTGTAGTGTCTCTTTAGTTTGGAGGCGTTGGAGCAGGTCTTCCCACACTGGTCACAAGTGAACCCCATTCTGGTGATGGACTTGGTGGATCTGCCATAAACACAGAAAAGGGAGACGTCAGATATTGATAATTAACCCCTGTAAC
Organism: Rhinogobius similis; assembly: GCA_019453435.1. Taxonomy (NCBI): domain Eukaryota; kingdom Metazoa; phylum Chordata; class Actinopteri; order Gobiiformes; family Gobiidae; genus Rhinogobius; species Rhinogobius similis. The sequence continues at coordinate 1,421,671 of CM033630.1, read as the reverse complement.
TGCTTTTATTATTTTTCTTGTTTAAAGGTCCCATATTCTGCTATTTTCCCCTTCACACAGTCTGTCCTCAGGGCTTTGTTGATAAAATTTTGCGTTGTGCAATATCCATAACATAACAGTTTCCAAAAAACACCCATTTCTTGGACTGGCCCCCCTCCTGCAAAAGCAAACGGCTCACTCTGAGATCTGACCCCCCCGAACAGAGAGCAGGCTGCCTCCCCCGCCCTACCCGTGCCTCCCCTGTAGTGGAGATGGTGCATGTGCCGTGTGCTCCGGTAAACAGCGATACACAAACACTGAATAAACCTTTTCTGGTCCTGACGGTGCGTCGTGCTGAGTCCTACGTCCTGGATCTGACCTGGAGTTTGACGTGCTCCAGGGCCTCGACCACGGACGTGCCGTTTGGTAAATAACAAGCTAACTCTTCTATCTGTCGTATCCATCGTGTAATTACTGTGTAGCATTAGCATTAGCTGTTTTTATTCTTCCTGGAGGCGTGGCTTAAACACCGCGTCATCTTAGTGAGGAGCCCCCGTCTGCTGCTCAGCCGAGGGGGACGGAAAAGACAGTTCTCTAGTGAAAACATGAGGGAATCAATCAAAAAACCACTTTGGGCACAACATACGAGGCCCAGAGAGCCCTGGAGGAAGGTTAGAACCTCTGAAGAGTCCATTTTGCATGATATGGGACCTTTAAGTTAGTTCTACATTATTAGCAATATCTGGATGAGTTTTTGGTACAAACCTTAGCTTGACTTTTTTTCTATTAATCCCTTTGAAATGGTGTAATGTTCATTATTATCGGATTTATAGATTTTCTAGTCATGTGTAGGGCTACTGTTGGCGCCGTTTGAATTAACATACGGTAGAGTTTGCTCAGTCTATTTTTTTATTTCTGTATCTTTATTTTATGTTGTTTATTGATATCAATTTTTTAAATTTATTTTTTGTGGGTTTCCTTGCCGAGAAGGAGGGTCAATTTCTAAATATTTAAACTACTTTCTACCTGTGGCCCATCGAGGCAACTGTTGTTGCGCTTCAAAAATGAATTGAATCTGTTCGTCTTAAGAATTTTAATTGAAAACCATATTACAATTATAAGTATTCATTCATTCATTTTCTCCCGCTTATTCCCGTTAGGGGTCGCGGGTGACTGGAGCCTATCCCAGTGACTTTGGGCCTTAGGCGGGGTACACCCTGGACAGTGGCCAACTCATCGCAGCAAACACAGAGAGACAGAGACAAGGACAGACAACCATTCACTCTCACATTCACACACTACGGACAATATACAGTTGTCAATTAACCTACACAGTCATGTGTTTGGACGGTGGGAGGAGCCAGAGAACCTGGAGAGAACCCACGGTAACACGGGGAGGACATGCAGACTCCACCCAGAGAGATCGTGTGATGTTGGGGTGGTTCAGAATTCGAAACCACAATGTTGGGGTGGTCTGGGATTCGAACCCACGATCTCCTTATTGAGAGGCAGAAGCTCTAGCCGCTCTGCCACCGTGCACCCCACAATTATAAGTATAATTTTTTAATATTATTATCATAAAGCAAAGTGGGGAAAATATCACACAAAATTGCCAATTTTTCATATAAACAATAATAAAAGCTGAATTTGGTTTTACATTATAGCACTGTCTTAAGATAAGTTAATCCTTTGTCTCCCGTGGGAGAAATTGTGGCTTTGATTGTTTTTGTCTTTTGTGTAGAAGCAGGGTGTTTTCTCTCTCACTCTTTCTGTTGATGCCATTTTCCTCCATTGACTTTATTATACCATTATAACAGTATTTTTTAATCTATCTTCTGCAATGATTGTACAATTGTTATTTCCTGATCTTTTGTGGCATCCACCCTTAGAAAGGCCCAAAGTGTGATACTGAAATGACTGCATTTACATTATAAACGGTTCTCTGAATAGAAACCCATTGTGTGTCTCCACAGAGAAAAAAAACAGGGCGGGGCCGTCATTTGTTTATAATGAGAGTCTATGGAAGAAACCCCTCCTTCCTCACGGCTGCTACACAAAAGTAAAATGTACTTACAGTCTTTGTGGTTAATAATCTTTGACATGTCCGTGAGGGAAATGAAAAGTAAAAACCATTTCAGCTTCGACTCACTTTTATTCACCTTATTCCCCCCACGTTTGCCTCTTTTGGCCACAGATCTCACTTCTGTTGTAAACGCACAAAAACTCTGTTAAAGCTAATGATGAACGAGGGAAAGGTCTCGCTGCTAAAATGTTACTTAAAATAGACTGATTTGTGTAAAATGTTGAATGTTCTGGTGCAGCGGCCTGAAAGAGGCTTTTTAGTCCACGTAGAACTTATTTTCTGTTGAGCTCGTCTGCTGTAAACTAATACAACGGAAACAAGATGGCGGCGCCCACGACAACTTTACGGAATAAGGTGAATATCAGAAACGGGTCTTCGAAGTATTTTGTTGAAACGTTTGTGAGTTCATTTATAGTTAAGACTATTAAATAGTAATATTACACGTATATGTATTTTTTTAAAACTTTTCTACACTGCACATTCTTTTAAAATATAATCTACAAATAGTATAACTATTTCTCTCTAACTATAAGGTCAAAATGGTCATGAGTTGCCAAGAAAATATAAGTTTATTTAAGTATAATTTCCTGAAAAGTGTAAAATATTTGTTAAAATTGCGTATTTGAGTTGGGACTGTGACTGACCTGCCGCTCCCCCATGATTGGCCTTCACTCCTCAGGTGACTTAAGCCTTTGTTCTGTCTCAGACTCAATGCAAGAAGAGCTCAGACACTGTTGGTTTGTAGTGTGAGAAAAAAGCCTGCGCCTGGTTTAAAAATCAACCGGAGCCGTTTAAGATAGAATGTCATTCTGATAAAAGGCTGAACTTGTTAAATGTCTGTATAAAGTAGTTGGTGCATTACACTTACACTTGGTGCATTATTTTGACTTCTTTGTTAAGGTTGACTGGGTTGTTAAGGCTGAGGTTTTCATCCTTGTCAAATAAACAGAAAATGTCCTCTGAGTTCTTCTGGGCTTCACCAAGTTGGCCCAGCACGGACTTAAAACGACTTTACGTCAGAGAAAACCCAACCATCACAGTATTTCTGCTGCCAGGATGGAATATTCTAAGTGTAGATACATGATTAAAGTCATACTCACAGATGTTGCAGCAGGAGCAGGTTAAATGCAGAAGGTCCTGGAGTGTGAAGGTTCAGTCCCTCTAAAGTTGTGGCTCGTTCCTGTCCCAAAAGGAGCTGCTGCTGTGTCTCTGGCCCTTCACTGTCTCTGGTCTGTCTCAGCTGCTCCTTCGCTGCTCTCCTCCGGCTTCTGGGACAAAAACAACACACTGTTTGCTTTCATGGGCCCACATTAGCCAATCAGAAGCCTTTGGGGGCGGGGCAATGCTCACATGAGAGAAATAATGCTGTGTAAAAGGAAATATACACAATAATGCTCTTATTGATATTGATAATAATTATATCAAACTCTGTGCTGTTAAATCCTCTTTGTAAAGTCATTCTACAATGTTCAGTTCACTTATAAAACTGTATAAATATATATTAATATGTTGTGAACAAAATATATTTTCTATAGTAAATCAAGGTGTATTTTAATGTCTTGTTTTTACCAGGGTTTAGCTGTTTAAAAGACAGATTTGTTGTATTTTTTCTTGCTCTGATACTGATATTTACTTTTATCTTTTTATTTTCTGATGACTTCTAGTTGTTCTTCTGGTCGGCTCCATGTTTGTGACAAAAATATTTTGCCCTCTGGGATGAATAAAAGTACTTCTGCTTCAGTTGATGTAGACGTGACACCAAAGATGAGAAAAGCACTGGTCGTCTCACAGTGAGGATTTCCAACAGCAGAGACTAAACATCAGCATTAGAATAATAAAGGAGCACGTGCTGGTTGTTTGGGGTGAAGGGCCGAGGGGGGAAGGGCCGAGGGGTGAAGGGCCGAGGGGTGAAGGGCCGAGGGGTGAAGGGCCGAGGGGTGAAGGGCCGAGGCGTGAAGGGCCGAGGGGTGAAGGGCCGAGGGGTGAAGGGCCGAGGGGTGAAGGGCCGAGGCGTGAAGGGCCGAGGGGTGGCCGAGGGGTGAGGGGCCGAGGGGGGAGGGGCCGAGGGGTGAGGGGCCGAGGGGTGAAGGGCCGAGGCCGAGGGGTGAAGGGCCGAGGCCGAGGGGTGAAGGGCCGAGGCCGAGGGGTGAAGGGCCGAGGGGTGAGGGCCGAGGCCGAGGGGTGAAGGGCCGAGGGGTGAAGGGCCGAGGCCGAGGGTGAAGGGCCGAGGCCGAGGCGTGAAGGGCCGAGGCCGAGGGGTGAAGGGCCGAGGCCGAGGGGTGAAGGGCCGAGGGGTGAGGGGCCGAGGCCGAGGGGTGAAGGGCCGAGGGGTGAACGGCCGAGGGGTGAAGGGCCGAGGCCGAGGGGTGAAGGGCCGAGGCCGAGGGGTGAAGGGCCGAGGCCGAGGGGTGAGGGGCCGAGGGGTGAGGGGTGAAGGGCCGAGGCCGAGGGGTGAAGGGCCGAGGGGTGAGGGGCCGAGGTGTGAAGGGTCGAGGCGTGAAGGGCCGAGGCCGAGGGGTGAAGGGCCGAGGGGTGAGGGGCCGAGGCCGAGGGGTGAAGGGCCGAGGCCGAGGGGTGAAGGGCCGAGGCCGAGGGGTGAAGGGCCGAGGGGTGAAGGGCCGAGGCCGAGGGGTGAGGGGCCGAGGCCGAGGGGTGAGGGGCCGAGGGGTGAGGGGCCGAGGGGTGAAGGGCCGAGGGGTGAAGACCCGAGGGGTGAGGGGCAGAGGGGTGAAGGGCAGAGGGGTGAAGGGCCGAGGCCGAGGGGGTGAAGGGCCGAGGGTGAGGGCCGAGGCCGAGGGGTGAGGGGCCGAGGGTGAGGGGCCGAGGGGTGATGGGCCGAGGGGTGAAGACCCGAGGGGTGAGGGGCCGAGGGGTGAAGGGCCGAGGGGTGAGGGGCCGAGGCCGAGGGGTGAAGGGCCGAGGGGTGAGGGGCCGAGGCCGAGGGGTGAAGGGCCGAGGCCGAGGGGTGAAGGGCCGCCGAGGGGTGAAGGGCCGAGGGGTGAAGGGCCGAGGCCGAGGGGTGAAGGGCCGAGGGGTGAAGGGCCGAGGGGTGAAGGGCCGAGGGGTGAGGGGCCGAGGCCGAGGGGTGAAGGGCCGAGGCCGAGGGGTGAAGGGCCGAGGGGTGAAGGGCCGAGGGGTGAAGGGCCGAGGCAGGGGCTTTGTGTAAAATCCTGTGTCTGAGGGAGAGTACTAAATGTTACTTCAGGTAATTATTTTAATGCCGTCCCAACCTTTTCAGTACAAAATAACCAGAGGCTCACTTTCCCTGGTTTAAATAATTATCTTCCAGAATATCATGTTAGTCTGACTTTGATGGCACCGGTGGTAAATATTTATCTTAGTTTTACATTTGTGAAAGGGAAAAATATGATGCTATTTTTCATCATTTTACAAAAAAAATGTAACTTAATATTTACGGCAATTACACACATGTACCGTAAATGTGTGTATGTATGTATACCCAGAACGCTTTGCAGTAAAGAGTGGAATTGACAAAGTTGTAGTTATCGTGATTAGACGGAAGAAATTTTCAGAGCGAGTCTGGAGAAGACTTAAAACAGCAAAGGATTCTGGGATAAATGATGTCAGCATCAGAACGAGAGGATTTACAAACCAGCATCAATTTATTGCGGCTTATTGTTGGCATATCGTGATTTATGAATGCGATATTTACCAAATAAGATACACAGGTTTTTGCTTTTGTGTTTGGTTGAAATGTGTGGTTATGTCTTGTTAATGTAGATGAATTGGAGTTTTGGTCCATGGTCCTTTTGAGTGTGAGTAGACAAGAAATAAGTGGAAATAATAATAAAAGTGGAAATAAGAGGGTTTATTACGTTATATTGTAAAATGTACAGTTTTAATTATTGCTGTCAAACGATTAAACTGACTGACTAATCACACTTTGAAAGTGATTAATCGCATCACATGCTTTTTCAAGCATTATTATTAACATGTCTATTTTGAAGTATTTTTGCTAATTTTCTTCATTAATTAAATCATTTTACTATTTCAGAACACACGCTTTCTCTGGGTGGAGTCTGCATGTCCTCCCCGTGTTACCGTGGGTTCTCTCCTGGTTCTCCGGCTCCTCCCACCGTCCAAAGACATGACTGTGGAGGTTAATTGAGAACTCTAAATTGTCCGTAGTGAATGAATGTGAGAGTGAATGGTTGTCTGTCAATGTCTGTGTCTCTGTGTTTGCTGAGTTGGTCCACTGTCCAGGGTGTACCCCGCCTAAGGCCCAAAGTCACTGGGACAGGGTCCAGTCACCCGCGACCCCTAACGGGAATAAGAGGTAGATAATGAATGAATACTATTTCAGAAAATTTTAATATTTAAAAGCCCAACAAATGAAGTCTAGACTTTGCATTTCATGTTGAATCTGTGGCTCATGTTTCAGGTAAATCTAGGCTCCATGACAAAACACAGGTTTAATGGATTAAGTGCCCTTCATACACTAGAACTATAGTTACACACAGGTAACTGACATTAAAGGAGACAGATGGAGCTGATGGTGTCGGTCTGGCATCACAAGTGTCTGTAATAGTTTGGTGACATGTTTGGTCCAGTCAGCTTCTTTAAGTGCTCACAGGCAGGTTTTGCTTTGGTCACGGAGCACACATGATCTCCACCGAGTGTTTGGTTTGTTCTGCGGCGCGGAGCAAAGTCGAACCGCTGTATGCTGCTCCGCCCTCGTAAACATCAGCCGCTGAGTGATCTGTTCTCATCTACATCTACATAAGGATGGATTATGTGTGTCAAATGAACCTGGTGATCACAGCTGCTCCTGTTCTTCCTCCTCAGCTAAAGCCTCCTTCGTGATCTAAACGAGCATATTTCGTCGTGTGATTAATCCACGTCAATTAGTGATTAATGCGTCAATTTTCTATGATTAATCACATGAGTTAACGCGTTAACTTTGACAGCCCTAGTTTTAATCTTTGTAAATGTGGATGTTAATATACTGGTAGATTCAATGTATTATCCTTCATTGTAGTTGTTTAGACCTGGTTCAGTCCTGGTTCAGTCCTGGTTCAGTCCCGGTTTAGTCCTGGTTTAGACCTGGTTCAGTCCTGGTTCAGTCCTGGTTTAGACCTGGTTCAGTCCTGGTTTAGTCCTGGTTTAGACCTGGTTCAGTCCTGGTTTAGTCCTGGTAAACTGTTTTACTACAAATATTCATTCAAATATGTTAAAGCATTGCAAAATGTTGTTCAAACGTATTACTTCAAGTTAATCTTTTTAATTGCAACTAATCGATTATAGTTGTCAAATAATCGAATAATCGTTGTCTGGTCCATGCACAGACTCCAAAACACTCCATGAACTGCAGAGAAGAGTTTTTATTCTCAGACAGCAGAAATCAGACAAAAATGACACGGTAAATGTGTTCATTTTGTGGTTTTCATTAAAACACTGTAAATAACATCAGTAAATATTCTCCACAAGGATAAACTCAAACAGCTTCACTTCAGCTTTATCTGAGTTTTTTAAAAATCGAATTTACCTGCGTTCTAAAGTACGACGAATAATTACTAAACTAATCGATTTGTAAAATAATAATCCCTGTTTGTCGTTTGTTGCTGCCCCACTCAGAAGCAAATGATTGTGGAAATAAATTTCACGTCGCACAAAATAAGACAAGTCGTGTAGTGGACAAACTGCACTGCAGATTTGTGGACTAGAATTCTGTCAGCCAAAGAACATTAACATTTTAAAGTAGAAATATTCGGAGTAAACAAAAGCTAAACCAGGTTCAAGTTTGGCATCAATAAACTTTGAAACAGAGAGTCGTAAATGTAGAAGATTCTCACGTAAATGTCTTGTTTTGTGCAGAAATAAACAAACTGACCTTTCGCTGCAGCCAAAAACGTGCCGGTGTTACGGTTCTCCAGGGGGCACTGTGTACAAAACATGTGGGCGTGGCTTGTTAGGACCAAACTTCCTCCGATATTTTGTTTTAAACAACACATTTTTTTGACTGTTCCAGTGAATGTTTTTTAATCTTATTCAACATCTCTTTAGTATCAGCAGGAAAACAGTCGTGGAGGATCATTTGAAGGTGAATGTGGCTCTGTTTGTTTGAAGTGCTCGCTTTGCCCCGATTTGATCCAGTCCAGCCGATCTACATGAAATCTAAGCTTAAATACCAAGAAGGAGCCGTGCTTTTGTATCCTGCTCTGACTGTAGTGGAATCTGTCATTAAACTGCTTTTACAGGTGCATGTGTTTTCATTCAGCGAATCTGTTGTTATAATGTTTAAATGCTTCACCTGTTATTCTCATGCTCGCAGAAATAAATAACTATGGTGTTTTCTTTCTTTTTTACACACATATAATTACACATAATAATTAATAAAAGTTTATTTCAATGTTGGCATATTTCAACATAGAACATTTCCTACTGTGTGAAAGGCTGCCTTGTTTGACAAATTTAATATCTGGCTTTGACTCAAAAGGTTCTTTGTGTTTTTGAAAAGTATATCTATCCTATCTATCCTTGGGTTTAATTATTCTGAAAGATACAATTTAAAACTAAATATTAATTTCTTTGGAAAAGTAAATGTTTTCAAAATGTTGCATGATCAAGAGGAACTTTAAAAAATGTATTGTTAATGCAGTGCAGCAACAGTATTTTAAGTTTTTCACAAATAGCTTTTAATGATGTTGCTTATGAGTAACTAATCTGAATAGTAAAGCTATGTATGAATACTAGTAGTTAATATATCCTTGCATGTCCTGATTTACTGTTCTGGATAAAGTCACAGCCTGTTTTGTGATTGTGTGGTTTTCTAATAGAGGCAACAGTGAATGTTTTAATTGTCTAAATGCCTTTTGGGTCACTGTCATGTCAACACTGGATAGACTTATATCTATTTGAATAAAATTAAACCCTGAAACCCATGTCCATGGGGCTGCATGAACTAAAATAAACAAATCACAACCATCACAAAGCCCAAAGCAAAGTGAGATTCTGCAAATCATACGTGCCTAATCAATGAGGAGTTTGTGAAGAATATCCTTTTAAAACAACAGTAGGTAACCAAAGAAAACACTTGTATATGCAGTTTAATGACAGATTCCACTACAGTCAGAGCAGGATACAAAAGCGCGGCTCCTTCTTGGTATTTAAACTTAGATTTCATGTAGATCGGCTGGACTGGATCAAATCGGGGCAAAGCGAGCACTTCAAACAAACAGAGCCACATTCACCTTCAAATGATCCTCCACGACTGTTTTCCTGCTGATACTAAAGAGATGTTGAATAAGATTAAAAAACATTCACTGGAACAGTCAGAAAAACGTGTTGTTTAAAACGAAGTATCGGAGGAAGTTTGGTCCTAACAAGCCACGCCCACATGTTTAGTACACTGTGCCCCCTGGAGAACCGTAACGCCGGCGCTTCACTCTGCGCATGCGCCGAGGTCTCACTCGGACCCGCGGACTGAATCACACTTTAGAAATATTTATTTATCAAAGAATCTAAACGCAATAATTAGATATCTGTTAAACCCCCTATTTCCAAATATGACCTAAAACAAATAACTATAGATACCCAAGTAGACAGTTTTAAAAAGAAGATATTATTTTATGATGATTTTTTAAATGAAAATTCTGCCAAACCAAAACTCAGTAACATGTATTTTTTTTGTATCTGTTCAACAGTTTTGGGATAATTACAGTGGTGTATAGTACATAAAAACACACCAAAACCAAATTGTTCTTATATTAAAATTGAAATATTTATTGCAGATAAAAATGTTGAATACATGTGTAATCATTTGATAATATTCAGCACATTTTATGAACAAAAATGTAGATTTTCAAAGGTAAAACCTAACTAACCTAACCTAACCTACTGTTTTTATGAATTAACTTATTTCTCTGTATAAGTGTTTGAAATAATTAAAATCTAATGGTGCTTCTAGATTTACTGATTCTTTGACTGTATATATATATATATAAACTAATGTCTTGTATGAATGAAGGTTCTTTTTTCTTTAAATTTTTTTTTTTTATGATGTTGCTTGGGAATTGCACTTTTCATTCTGTATAGAATGTTGTGTTGCCATTTTCGATTGTTGAAGGAAAAACACTTGTCATAAACATAAAGGATCTTGTGTCCTGAGATATAGATATGTTTAAATGTAATATTGCTTTCACTGATAACAGTCCTAAAGTTTTGCTCAAATGGTCTTTTTTCAATTTATTTTTTAATGGCATTTCCAATCTACGTAGTATAAACTACATGTAAACATTCATTTTTAAAGCCTGTATTTGAATCATTATGTCAGACTTGCACACTAATCCTTCTCTAAAATGTCCTTGTTGGACAAATAAAGCTGGTCTTCTCTAATGTGTTATTTTACTGTCAAACCCACATTTGCTGCTGTTCTATCAGATATTTTTATTTGAGTTGCTGAGATCTCTGAGAAGTGTTAAATAATAGGCTCTCATCAGGATTGAAGGGACACGTTTGCTTACACCACATCGCCACATGAGGTCGCCATGGAGTGGTGATGCGACTTTTATCCTTTAAACAGGTTCTTGTCCTCAGCCTCGACAGTAAGGTCTACTCCAGGGACTTGAGGGGGAGCGGTGAGGTTTGATCCCGTTCGTGGATCCAGACCTCGGGAGTTTGCCTGTGCATCTGGAGAAGGACCGTGTACCTCGTGGTGACCTGTGGAGGGCGCTCCAGGGGTATGCAGAAGGATGTGGCATATCACAGTAAACAGTTGTATTTGTTATAAAAGCAGGCGTGTCAGGGTCAGTGTTCTGTGCTCAATGTAACTTAAGTTCTTTGAATTAAATTGAGTCACGACAGAATGGAACACATCGGATCTCACATTATTCTGATCGAGTAACCAAGAGCAATCCCTGCTTTGTTTGGAGGAACTTGGGTTTTGCAAAATCTTTTTGAGATCAGTCCTGGTTCAGTCCTGGTTTAGACCTGGTTTAGTCCTGGTTTAGACCTGGTTTAGTCCTGGTTTAGTCCTGGTTTAGTCCTGGTTTAGACCTGGTTCAGTCCTGGTTTAGACCTGGTTCAGTCCTGGTTTAGTCCTGGTTTAGACCTGGTTCAGTCCTGGTTTAGTCCTGGTTTAGTCCTGGTTCAGTCCTGGTTTAGACCTGGTTTAGTCCTGGTTCAGTCCTGGTTTAGACCTGGTTTAGTCCTGGTTCAGTCCTGGTTAAACCTGGTTTAGACCTGGTTAAGTCCTGGTTCAGTCCTGGTTTAGACCTGGTTTAGTCCTGGTTCAGTCCTGGTTTAGACCTGGTTTAGTCCTGGTTCAGTCCTGGTTAAACCTGGTTTAGACCTGGTTCAGTCCTGGTTTAGACCTGGTTTAGACCTGGTTCAGTCCTGGTTTAGTCCTGGTTCAGTCCTGGTTAAACCTGGTTTAGACCTGGTTCAGTCCTGGTTTAGACCTGGTTTAGTCCTGGTTTAGACCTGGTTCAGTCCTGGTTCAGTCCTGGTTTAGACCTGGTTTAGTCCTGGTTTATACCTGGTTTAGACCTGGTTCAGTCCTGGTTTAGACCTGGTTCAGTCCTGGTTTAGTCCTGGTTTAGACCTGGTTCAGTCCTGGTTTAGTCCTGGTTTAGTCCTGGTTCAGTCCTGGTTTAGACCTGGTTTAGTCCTGGTTCAGTCCTGGTTAAACCTGGTTTAGACCTGGTTCAGTCCTGGTTTAGACCTGGTTTAGACCTGGTTCAGTCCTGGTTTAGTCCTGGTTCAGTCCTGGTTAAACCTGGTTTAGACCTGGTTCAGTCCTGGTTTAGACCTGGTTTAGTCCTGGTTTAGTCCTGGTTCAGTCCTGGTTCAGACCTGGTTCAGTCCTGGTTCAGACCTGGTTCAGTCCTGGTTCAGTCCTGGTTCAGACCTGGTTCAGTCCTGGTTTAGACCTGGTTTAGTCCTGGTTTAGACCTGGTTCAGTCCTGGTTTAGACCTGGTTCAGTCCTGGTTTAGACCTGGTTCAGTCCTGGTTCAGTCCTGGTTTAGACCTGGTTCAGTCCTGGTTTAGTCCTGGTTCAGTCCTGGTTCAGTCCTGGTTTAGACCTGGTTCAGTCCTGGTTTAGACCTGGTTCAGTCCTGGTTTAGACCTGGTTCAGACCTGGTTCAGTCCTGGTTTAGACCTGGTTTAGTCCTGGTTTAGACCTGGTTCAGTCCTGGTTTAGACCTGGTTCAGTCCTGGTTTAGACCTGGTTCAGTCCTGGTTCAGTCCTGGTTAAACCTGGTTTAGACCTGGTTCAGTCCTGGTTTAGACCTGGTTTAGTCCTGGTTCAGTCCTGGTTTAGACCTGGTTCAGTCCTGCTTTAGACCTGGTTCAGTCCTGGTTTAGACCTGGTTCAGTCCTGGTTTAGACCTGGTTCAGTCCTGGTTCAGTCCTGGTTAAACCTGGTTTAGACCTGGTTCAGTCCTGGTTTAGACCTGGTTTAGTCCTGGTTCAGTCCTGGTTTAGACCTGGTTCAGTCCTGCTTTAGACCTGGTTCAGTCCTGGTTTAGACCTGGTTTAGTACTGGTTTAGACCTGGTTTAGTCCTGGTTTAGACCTGGTTCAGTCCTGGTTCAGTCCTGGTTAAACCTGGTTTAGACCTGGTTCAGTCCTGGTTTAGACCTGGTTTAGTCCTGGTTCAGTCCTGGTTTAGACCTGGTTTAGTCCTGCTTTAGACCTGGTTCAGTCCTGGTTTAGACCTGGTTTAGTCCTGGTTTAGACCTGGTTTAGTCCTGGTTTAGACCTGGTTTAGACCTGGTTCAGTCCTGCTTTAGACCTGGTTCAGTCCTGGTTTAGACCTGGTTTAGTCCTGGTTTAGACCTGGTTTAGACCTGGTTCAGTCCTGGTTTAGACCTGATTTAGTCCTGGTTCAGTCCTGGTTTAGACCTGGTTTAGACCTGGTTTAGACCTGGTTTAGTCCTGGTTTAGACCTGGTTTAGTCCTGGTTTAGACCTGGTTTAGTCCTGGTTTAGACCTGGTTTAGTCCTGGTTTAGACCTGGTTTAGTCCTGGTTTAGACCTGGTTTAGTCCTGGTTTAGACCTGGTTTAGACCTGACAGAACAGATTTGCTTTTATTAAGTTTTTAAAATTAAATTTGAAGGAGGCGCTAGAGAGCCATCTTATGAGATAGACCCTTAAGTATCATATCATTACATCCAGCGTGCAAATCGTCCTCCAATGGGTTTGTTCAAATCCGACAATGTTTGTAAAAGATATATATATATATATATATATATATATATATATATATATATATATATATATATATATATATATATAATGCCCAGAAGACAGTGGAGGTGATCGTGGACTTCAGGAAAGTCTCAGCCCCTCTGCCCCCCCTCGCCCTGACAGACTCTCCCATCACCACCGTGGACTCTTTCCTCCTCCTTGGCACCACCATCACTCAGGACCTCAAGTGGGAGCCGACCATCAGCTCCATCATCAAGAAGGCCCAGCAGAGGATGTACTTCCTGCAGCAGCTGAGGAAAGACAGGCTACCAGTGCAGATGATGGTGCAGTTCTACACGGCCATCATCGAGTCCATCCTCACCTCCTCCATCACCGTGTGGTCCATCCTCACCTCCTCCATCACCGTGTGGTCCATCCTCATCTCCTCCATCACCGTGTGGTCCATCCTCACCTCCTCCATCACCGTGTGGTCCATCCTCACCTCCTCCATCACCGTGTGGTCCATCCTCACCTCTTCCATCACCGTGTGGTCCACCCTCACCTCCTCCATCACCGTGTGGTCCATCCTCACCTCCTCCATCACCGTGTGGTCCATCCTCACCTCCTCCATCACCGTGTGGTCCATCCTCACCTCCTCCATCACCGTGTGGTCCATCCTCACCTCCTCCATCACCTCCTCCATCACCGTGTGGTCCATCCTCACCTCCTCCATCACCGTGTGGTCCATCCTCACCTCCTCCATCACCGTGTGGTGCTGGAGCCACAGCCAGGGACAAACACAGACTACAGTGCATTGTGCCTCTGCTGAGAAGGTGATCGGCTGCAGCCTTCCATCTGTCCAGGACCTGTACGTCTCCAGGACCTGTACGTCTCCAGGACTCGGGGACGAGCAGGTCGATCACAGTTGACCCTTCTCACCTGGACATGGACTATTTAAGCCCCTCCCCTCGGACAGGAGGCTACGGTCCCATCCGGACCAGAACCTCCCGCCACAAGAACAGTTTCTTTCCCTCTGCTGTTGGACTCATGAACACTTTAACAATATATTATATAAGAACAATCTATTTGCACTGGTACATTTGCACATTGCACGGTCAACTGTACATTTCTGTATATAGTCTTAGTCTATTTTATTTTATTTTATTCTTTATCTTATGCATGCCTCTTTTATATATTTTATTCATTGTTTTATGTTGCACCTTACGCCGAAACAAGTTCCTATGTTTGTGAATTTTGATCACTGACGATGGCAATAAACCGTTTTCTGATTCTGATGTTTTGTTTTTTTCAAAAAGTTGCCATTTTGTTGAAAAATCCACATGAGCACGTCCAATGTTCGATTTAAAATCTAATTGATAATCTTTTATCCCACATGGTTTTGCCTGCTTTGACCAAGTTTGAAGTGTTTTTGATGAAAACTGTAGATGTCAAAAGATGATGATGTGTGATTTTTTTAATTCCTGGGTTTGATCCAATATGGCCGACTTCCTGTAGGGTTTGGGGCGGGGTCATAATACTGTTTTTCACCTATTTTTTATTCCTGGTTTCATTTGTCTACGTTGACATTTTTCACGGCCGGGCTCCCATTGGCCCCATGTAAATTGATTTTGAGGGGGCGCTGCAGAGCCTTCTTTCAGTATTTTTTTGCGGGGTCTTCATTCACAATTAGAGCTCACCAAACTCTAATTTTTGATACCACACACTTGCATTTTGGTCATTGTTTACTGATTGTATTTTGTGTTTTCTCTCAAAATTGTACAAATACAATAGGGCTCTCTCTAAATAGCCCTGAAGCCTTTGGGTCTGGGCAACAATAAATTCGGCCAAACAGGACATGCCAACAATTATTCAGATAATTATTAGACAATGCACCAAAACAACACTCTTGCTTTGTACTAATTCCCCACAGATTAATTTGAATACACAAATATGAAGTTAGCAAGCTTAGCCTATTGAAAAGTTTAACTAAGGCAAGTTTTAAATCATGTTTTATTATTAAGGATTATCATTTTGTTGTTGTTAAATCATCATCATCGTCATGGTCACTTAGGGGGCTGGTCCAGACCAAAAGGTTCAGGGTCCAAGTCCAGTCCTGACCTGGTTCTCCCATAAATCTACAACATGCACCGACAGGAAAGAACAAGGGGTCAGGCTGATTCATAATCTTTTCTTTTGCTTTCGACTGATTCTTGTGCATAATCTTTACAGTGTGTCATATAATGGCTCATGTTGGGTATAAAGTGATAACAAGCTCATAAAGACACTGAACTTTGATCTGGAGTCATCAATCAATCAAACTTTATTTGTATAGCACTTTTCATACATTTAAAATGTAGCTCAAAGTGCTTCACATATACAACAATTAGCAACAGACAAAATAACCTTAGGGTTATAGAGAACATTAAAGTTAGAATGTGAGAATATGCATAGAAATACAAATTAGGGTGTTGTGAATAGACATAAGGGAAGAATTAAAAACATAACACAAAGGAACCTGACTAAAGGTGATTTAACTCATATTTAAGTTTTAATCATAGGCTAATTTAAAAATGTACGTTTTAAGTTTACTTTTAAAAATATGAACACTGGCAGCAGACCTCAGCTCCTCAGGTCGACTGTTCCATAAACGGGGGCCGTAAAAACTGAACGAGGCCTCACTGTGTGTTTTAGTCTTAACTCTTGGTACAGTTAAAAGATACTACCTGATGACCTGAGGGTCCGAGAGGCTCGTGTGGTAAAAGCAGATCAGTTAAATAGATTGGATCGAGACCATTAAGAGCTTAAAACCAATAAAAGTGCTTTAAAATCTATCCTGAAGCTCACAGGGAGCAGTGCAGAGACCTGAGGGTGTGATGTGCTCTCTCTTTTTAGTCCTCGTCAGAAGCCGTGCTGCAGAGTTTTGAAGTAATTGTAATGGCGCAATATTTTTCTTTGGAAGACCGATGAGAGCATTACAGTAATCAACTCTATTTGTAATGAATGCATGAATTAATGTTTCTGCGCTGGCTTGAGAGAGAAATGGTCTAACTCTGGCAATATTTTTTAGGTGATAGAATCCTGCTTTTGTGATCGATCTAATATGTGGCTCAAAGCTAAGCTCATTGTCATGACACTGGTGTAGACCTGGTTCAGTCCTGGTTTAGACCTGGTTTGAACCTGGTTTAGACCTGGTTTAGAGTATAAGTGACTAATCAACTCAAAAGCAACAAAACTGTGTCTAAAAGCGACAAAATCGCAACAAAAATGCAACTAATAGCGACATAAATGCAACTAAAAGCAAAAAAAAAAACAAGACTAAAAGCGACAAAAACACAACTAAAAATGATTAAAAACGTGACGAAAAGTGACAAAAACGTGACTTGAAGCTACAAAATCGCAACAAAAACGACAACAATTGGCCAAATATGCATTTTAGGACAATTTTCAGTTAGATCTAGTTTACTCAAAAACTAAATAATAAACCCAAAATGCCCTCTGTACATTTTTATAACTAATATGTTACAAAATGAACCAAGACCTGGTTCTGTCCATTTTTCAGATTTAAATGTCACAAATATATGACATTTTGGCCATTTTACATAAAAGGCCATATTTCTACATGAAAACATTACATGATGAAAAATGTTCAAATGTATATGTTTTATATATTTCTTTTCCTATTCACCTGCAGCGTCTTGAAAAGAAAACATTGGCCGTGATTAAAAAAAATATATATATAATGACAAGAGCCCCTTAATGCTCTTCTCTGTGCCTTGCACTAAACCAAGTACTTTTAGTTTCAAATTGACTGGTTCTCGCATAAATCTACAACATGCACCGACAGGAAAGAACAAGGGGTCAGGCTGAATCATAATCTTTTCTTTTGCTTTCGACTGATGCTTTTGCATAATCTTTACAGTGTATCATATAATGGCTCATGTTGGGTATAAAGTGATAACAAGCTCATAAAGACACTGAACTTTGATCTGGGGTCATGTATTCTGATTAATTTGCTTTTCATGGTTACTTTATCAACGCAAAATCTATTTTGTTGAAACTCATTGATCCTTGGCCTCTCCAAACATTAATATTGCATAAGGTAAAAATCTCATACTTATCTCCGTACTCTAATCCATTGACTTTCAACCGTTGAGGAAGTGCCTTGTGAGCTTCGTTAAAGGCACACATGGATTTAATTGAATTATTAATCAATAAAATATTTTAAAAAAAATATATATACTATGTAGACATGCTGTTATTTCACACAAAATATGAAACATAGAGCCAAAAATAAAATAATAATAATTATTATTTTTTTTATCTGGGTCAAGTCAGGGCGTGCGGCGCACCTGCGCACTCCATTGACCGGCTGCCACTTCCTAAATGATCGAACGAACTAGTTGGTAAAAGGGTTACAAATAAAATCTTTACTCTTTACTTTTTTTTGTTTTTGTCTCACTTCCATTTCTTGTTGCTTATTGTAGCCCTACTTTGTAACCTTGGAAACTTTTGATTGGGAAGGGACTTAATTTACTGGAGACTGTAATTAAAGCCTGTGAAACAGCTGACTTTCATCTGCCTAAAAGACATCTAATATACACAAAATGAGAAAAATCCTGCCTAAAAGTGGCGCTGAAAAACTCACATCCAGATTAGACTGTGACGCCCTGCAGCGTGTCCTAAAAGTTCTTGAAGAAGCTTTCAATTGGTTCAAAATGCAGCAGCAAGATTATTAACAGGAACTAGAAGAAGAGATCATATTACCCCAGTGTTAGAGTCTCTTCACTGGCTTCCCATTGAGTTTGGAGTCAAATTAAAAATTCTCCTCCTGACTTACAAAACCATGAATGATATGGCTCCAACCTCAAAGATGTGACAGTAGAGTCCCATCCAAACAGAGCACCTCATTTATCAACATTGAGCAGAAAAAGGTGCACATTTTGGGTTTATGTTGGAAACATGTTAGAGAGAGCATGACATTTGTGAACCTTTGTGCAAAGCTCCAAAACTGCCGTACGCAGAACAGTTGGTGATAAAAAGGAACGCCTTCACCCAAACCACTCCTGATCCCGCCTTCTATCTTACAACATTGGACTCACACCACAATCAGTTTGACAATATAATCAACCACAACTCATTACGGTAATCATCAGCAGAGAGCGGACAATACATAAATCCTTTAATAAATCAACAGTTAACAAAAATAATCTCAAATAGCTCCAGAAAGCTTATCCACAACAAACTCCTAGTCCCCAGTCCCCTCTCACAATCAACATGGCTCTTTTAAATGTCCACTCTCTGATGAACAAATCTTTTATTGTAAATGACATGATTTTAGACCATAAACTTGATTGTTTGTTTTTTCAAACCTGGCAGGTGCAGATGCACCAGTTGTTCTCACTGAGGCCTCTTCACCTGATTTTAACTTTGATTTATCGATAAGGAGTGGTAAAAGGGGCACTGCTTCTATAACCACAAACACTCTGGCCACCAAACCTGTTTTATTTAATAATTTTACAGGCTTTGAATATCACTCAAATTTTATGTGTCAGTTTCTGTTGGTTTTTATCAATTTTTTATCAATCAAGTTTTACACGCATATAATTTTAGTCAGTGATTTTAATTTGCACATGGATGTTTTAGACCAGGCATCTCAAACCCATGGCCCAGGGGCCAAATGCGGCCTTCGAGGCCATTACTGGTGGCCCCCAAGATGATTTGTAAAATTAAAACCCCAGCTACCATAATGCACTGCAGCATTAGCGCCTACACCGCCCCTCCCCCGCCATTTCAGGAGCACAGCACTGACAGTTAAAGGTTTCAGAGGTTTTAACCTTCCTCCAGTGCTATTTGGGCCTCGTATGTTGTGCCCAAAGTGTTTTTTGATTGATTCCCTCATGTTTTCACTAGAGAACTGTCTTTTCCGTCCCCCTCGGCTGAGCAGCAGACGGGGGCTCCTCACCAAGATGACGTGGCTTCACCAGGATGACGTGGCGTTGAAGCCACACCTCCAGGAAGGTCGCAGCACACCCTGGAACACACCCTTCTCGCCTATGCTACTATAACTGCATCCGTTTAGCATCACTTTGCTTTGAATGCTACTTGTTTGTTCCAACACTGCTACTGCCAACACAACGGTTCGTCACTAGCCATGTCGTCTTTCAGAAAATGTGTGTTCGGTTGTAAATTCGTCTCTAGACTATTTAATTTGCCGAGAGACAAAACAGTACGTGGAAAGTGGTTGGAGTTAATTGGAAACCTGCATCGGGAAACCAGCACGATTGTGGTTTTCCAGAATTATTGTTACTTCTAAGCTGGTGTAGCAACTGTCTCATGTAATACTGTGCAATGTAATGTAATAAAGTGGATATGACACAGTAATAACCAAAGAGAATATGTAATATTGCGTAATAGGCTAGTGATCAGAAGAAAATTGATTCGGCTCAAGAAGGGAGTGGCAGGAGACTGAAATTGTTTGGTACCATATATGTATTAAGGAAAAAAAGTGTAAATTGACATACAACAACCAACAGGATACACAAATGGCCATTCACAGAACACAATCACAAAATAGCAATGATCATAACATTCAAAAAGTCAAGGTGCACAAACAATTAACGATCATAAGTGCAAAAGAATATCGAGAGTCCAGCAATGGTTAATTGCTATATCGAGAGTCCAGCAATGAATAATTGCAATATCGAGAATCCAGCAATGAGTAATTGCGATAGAGAGTCCAGCACTATTGATGATAATTCGCAACTCAAAACACACTTAACCCTAACCCGCCCACAGTTCATTGCAACCCACGTCTGGGTTTAACCATTATTCAGAGGGAAAGGGGAGTGCAATCAGAGTTCGTGAAGGGAAAATATGTATCTTCAGGGCAATGGCTACGTGAGTGGGGGTGTGAGTTTAGTGGGCTGCAAAGAGCCCCCTACCGGCCCGGCGGGGGAGGTGCGGCTCTGCGATTCACTTTGACTCAGTGGGCTCATAGGCTCGAAGCCTGCTCCTTCAGCTCGCCATCAAAGTTCGAGTGACCTGGCCAATTTCCGCGGACTACGCCACACGCACACACACAATCCGTTTCAACGCAGAACGGGACACGGTAGAAGGCTCCTGCGCCTCAACTCTCGACCGGCTTCCCCACAGCACGTAGCCCGACTGAATCACACCGGCATAATAAACAAAAGTGATTGGCCGCGCCGCGTCACCTGACCGTATGACGACACGGAGGAAACCAACAATGATAGGTCAACTAGCCCTGCGTGACCCGATGACCCGGAAGTCCCGCGAGAACGCGCCAAACAACACGTGATTACACAAAGATACTATTTGGGTGGAGATGTAAATAAAAGGTGAAAGGCAAGAGATTACAGGATTTGTCACCTGGGTTACACCCTCCCCCCTTAAAACCATGCAACTCCGGTGCATGTTAACCTACTTTGACATGGGAACATATACAAAATCAGACACAGGGGTGTTAAAAGCTTCACCATAAGCATCAGCTAAAGTATGAAAAAGCGCTTGTACTACAGAGATAAGCGGCTTGCCTAAAGCGGAGTACTGCAACCGGTTGGGCGGTTGTCGCTCCCTCGAGGAACGGCGAATAGACTGGTCAGTCTCTGATTCAGAGGCGGGTTCTTCAGCAGAATCAAGTACAGCTGCTGCCTGACTAGGGAATGTCTCTGCTGGGCAGTCGAGCTCTGGATCTTCCTCTGGTGGTCTCGTCTCAGGAATAACAGGATCTTCGGGTTCTGGTAAGTGTTCGTCGGTTTCCATCACTCCGTCTTCCTCAGGCTCTCCAGAGACAACATCTTCCTCACTGGATGAAGATGGATCCAAGGCACCGGATGCTTGAGACGACTCCCCAACAGCAGGTAAGTAGTTCGCAGGTTGGTAAGTGGTTTCAGGAACTGGGCCGTGGCTGCTTAAAGACCGAACAGGAAGAGTGCCTTCGACGCGAAATGTCACTGGCGGTGAAACTGAAGGTTGTGGAAATCTCCATTCTTCCTCTTCACTCGAACACTCCTCCAGACCAACAACTGGTTCCTGTAGACTTCGAGTTTGAGGTCTGCGTGTAGTTGTAGCAGGTGGCAGTTCCGGTTCAATACTCTCTGGCAAGAACCCACATGGAAGGAGGAGATCTCGGTGCAGGGTTCGAGTTCGTCCGGATGAATCTTTTTCAGGTCGCACAGTGTAGACTGGGAGATCACCAGCACGGTTGACAACAACATAAATGTCCTTCTCCCACTTGTCCTCCAACTTATGTTTCCCACGGAGTCGAACATTCCGGACGAGAACTCTGTCTCCCTCCTCCAAAGTAGATGGCTTGACCCGTTGATCAAAACGTGATTTGTTTCTTTCAGCTGATCGTGCTGCATTTTTGGACGCCAGCTGATAACTTTCCTCCAGCCGAGAGCGAAGGTTCTGCACATATTGTGAGTGCGAGGTCGAGGGTCTATCTCGAACTGGAAGGCCGAAGGCTAGGTCGACAGGTAGCCTTGGGGAACGTCCAAACATGAGCTCGTAAGGAGTGTAGCCCGTAACTTCATTTTTGGTACAATTATACGCATGGACGAGTGGCTTGACATACTCCTTCCATCTTTTCTTTTGTTCTGGCTCCAAAGTACCCAACATACTCAGCAATGTACGATTGAACCTCTCAACCGGGTTCCCACGAGGATGGTATGGCGTGGTTCGGGTTTTCTCAATACCAGCGATGTCACAAAGTTCTTTAATGAGATGAGACTCAAAATCGGGCCCTTGATCTGTGTGTAGACGCTCAGGAATGCCATAATGGACGATGAAGTTCTCCCACAGACATTTAGCGACCGTCTTCGCCTTTTGATTGGCAGTTGGAATGGCCACGGCGTATTTCGTGAAATGATCTGTGAGGACCAAGATGTCTTTAGTGTTACTTCGATCAGGCTCCAGCGTCAGGTAGTCCATACACAACAGTTCAAGTGGCCGGCTGGTTTTGATATTCACCAGGGGTGCAGCTCGTTCCGGAAGGGCTTTTCGTCGAATGCAGCGGTTGCACGTCTTGATCTTTGTTTCCACGTCTGCTGCCATACGTGGCCAGAAAAACCGAGATCTCACGAGGTCAACTGTCCTTTCAACCCCCATATGGCCCATATCATCGTGGAGGCTGGTAAGAACAACAGGACGTAGCTCTTCGGGCAGCACCAGCTGGAACGATACATGTTCTCCATCCTGCCTTTTCCTGTAGAGGAGGTTGTCTTGGAGTTCAAGGCGGTTCCACTCTCTTAGCAGGAGAGCAACATCTGGTAACTCCTTCCGAACGGTGGGGGGGACTCTCTCACCAGTTTCGAGTTGATGGATGACTTCACGTAGACTGGGATCTGCTCTTTGCTTTTCCTGGAGATCAACGTGGGTCAACGAAGGCACAACTGGCAATCCTTGAGACTCGTTGGCATAGTCGTCTGGGATGGCAGTGACAGACATGCTAAGTGACTCAACCAAGGGGATGTAGTTCTTGGGACTTGAAGCTCTCAACAGACAGCTGTGGCAAATGGCGGCCACAACGTCTGGGTCAAGCTGGACTGTGTTGCCAGGATCAATATGGTCACGAGTGAACTGGTGGACCATGTCCCATTCCTTCTGACTATGGGCATCAACTGGTTGATCGTGGGGTCTTCGAGAGAGTGCATCGGCGTCGTGATTTTGACTTCCCGCTCGGTATTGAAGTTTGAAATCGTATGTAGACAGTGCAGCTAGCCACCTGTTACTGGCAGCGTCGAGCTTAGCAGACGTCAGGATGTAGGTCAGTGGATTGTTGTCGGTGATGACAATGAAATGTGAGCCATACAAATAATCATGGAATTTTTCGGTTACACTCCACTTCAGTGCTAAGAATTCTAGTTTATGCGCCGGATACCTGGCCTCACTTGAAGACAATCCCCGACTGGCGTACGCTATGACACGTAGCCTTCCTTCCTGCTCCTGATACAGTGCAGCTCCAAGGCCTGTCGTGCTTGCGTCGGTGTGCAGGATGTAGGGTTCTTTTGGATTGGCGAATCCGAGTACTGGGGCTGTTGTGAGTTTGTCGATCAGGCTTTCAAAGGCACTTTGGCAATCTGATGTCCATCGTTCATTGAATAGCTGCTTGGCGTCGTGACAGGGAGTGGATGACTGTTTTTGACCTTGGCGACGGGCTGGACTATACCCTTTTGTCAGGTCGTTCAAGGGCTTGGCGATGGCAGCGTAACCATGAATAAATCTGCGGTAGTAACCCGCGAATCCTAAGAATGATCTCAGTTCCTTGAGTGTCCGTGGAACTGGCCAGGATTTTAGGGCACTTATCTTCTCTTTCTGACGACCACGATCGGCGAAGAGAAAGGGGACTCGGATTCTCTTATCACCCCTGTCTCCAACAGGTCCCGCAGATGGTCGCGGACCGCCTCGATGTCACGGGGGTGGATTGGCCGAGCGCGATGTTTAAATGGAGTGTCGTCATGAAGTCGGATGTGGTGTCTGACATGATCGGTGCGTCCGAAGTCCAGGTCGTGTTGAGAGAATACCTCTGGAATTTGTTCAAGCTTTGAGATGATTCGATCTTTCCATTCTGGAGGAATTGGAGAATTTCCAAAGTCGAACTCCAGGTTGATTTCAGGTTTCTGTTGTGTATTGATGGAGGTATTGTGTGACAGGATCTGCGGTGATGTGGTGAGTTCAGCGATGACACTCAATGGCGTGAGCGTGATGTTCTGCTCCGACTCATTGGTGATGATGACCGGGACCTTGTGTGTTGAGTGGCTGGGCACCGTTACCAGACAGCTCTTCACACAAAGACCCCCAGGCAGTGGCGTCGTAGGTTGTTCGATAAGCGCACACTTGCCAGCTGGTGGTGGAGTGATATGGATGGAACCCTCGATAACCAGGGTATGGCCTGCTGGAACTTGGACTGGAGTCTTACTGGCCAACCTCACCACACCCTCACTGGCTCCTTGGGCCTGCTGGTGTCGGAGCTGGAGTAATTGGAGGACTGCTCTGTAGCCATGCCGAGATGGTCTGTAGCTGGCACACTCTCTCTCCACACGTTGTTCATACAGTGGCTCCAGTGTGTTCATCCCGATCAAAACTTGAGCGTTGAATCCTGGTCTGTTGTCTGGAACCACCAGCGCCAGGGTGCACACATCCAAATCAGCCCCCACGAACTCTTTTGGAAAGGTAACAGTCACCTCGATATACCCCAAGTATGGGACTTCTTGTCCTGCGGCTCCTTCAACTTGCAACAACTCACATAGTGACTTCACAGGCCGATGTGAGAAGTGTTGGTTGTAGATTGATATGGGTATTGTTGTCACTTGTGATCCAGTGTCCAGCAAGCACTGAAATTCTTCACCAGCGATGGTAACTTGGCCGGTACATCTGGATCCAATTAATCCTCAGACGGAGTGTTTCAGTTGCAGTGGAATGTGACTTGTTGTTGCATCTCACTGCTGGCTGCTTGATCGGACGTTGTTTGTCCTCAGCAGTTCCCGTTTGTCCCTCAACAGGAACCCGTTCTAGTTTAAAGACGAGCCGTGTTGAGGATGTCGCTGCCATTTCTTCTGCCTCTCCGCGAACTGTTTCCTTTTCATAGCCACCAGAGAGGGGTTGGGGTCATTGTCACAGTTAGTCTTTATGTGCCCATCTTCACCACAGCGGTGGCAGTACCCAGGCTTGGGCCCTGCAGATGGAAACTTGTGGGAAGAGGGAGTCTGTTTGTTGGTCTTTGCACCTTCGCTGTGCTTGTTGACATGAGTGGGCTTTGATGGTATAGGCTGCTTCTGACCAGACTGTGCAGCAGTGAGGGACGCCAGCTGCTTCTGGATGTCGGCTAGCTGCTGAGCGAGCTGCTGCGTAATGGTAGTCAGGGCGTCAACCTTGCTTTCTTCTGGCGCGCTGTAGGCGTATTGGGCATGCGCCCCGGCTCTAGCTTTTGAGCCGAGGTGCTGCTTCATACGCTGAGCCTTCGCAGCCTCTCTGTCCTCTTCAGTCCGAAGTAACAGCAGGAACTCAGCAAAAGATGGCGGGTGGGACTTGCGTTGTTTTAGCTGAAGTTCGGATATGAGCGTGTTGTCCCAGCAGCCACGACAAAACTGACTGAGGAGGTGCCGGTCCATATCAGTAGCTGAGACTCCTCCTCTCTTCAATGCTGAATTGAGCGCCACTTGCAAGCGTTGCAAGTACGCAGACGGCTTCTCACCAGAGTCTTGGAACATCTCCATGAATTTGGCATATAATTCTTCACCATCTTGGACAGTTCCATAAGCAGAATCCAAAATCTGGAGGTAGATCTTCGGAGATGTGTTTGGCTTGAGATGTTTCACCATATCTGCTGCTGGCGGAAGGAGGCTTTCAACAATTCTCCTTGAGCGTTGTAGATCGGAAACTGCAGGATCTTGCAACAGGAGATCGACACCAGAGCGCCATGTTTCAAAATCTGTTTCATGTTGTGGTCTGGGCATGCGGCCGGAGAAGGATCGGAGTTTCTGAGAAGATAGATGTGCAACACTGTCATCACTCTTCATGATATGCTCAACCACGTACCGCTGGACACCAGGGGGATTCAGATCAGTGAGAGTCATCGGTGGGAGTGACAGCCTGGGCAGAGCTCTAGATGGAGTGGTGGGATCTGGACGGCCCTGCGGTAACTCCTCCTTCACATTTTGCGCCGTGCCTGTGGCTCCTTGGAGATGTGAGACTGTGGCAGCGTTGGCCAGAGATGACGTCACACCATCGCTTGGATCAGCTTCACAGGGGTCTTCAGGAGTCTTCACAGATGGTGTGTGACTGAGCTCTGTAATAGACTGGCCCAGCAGAGACATTACACCCTTAAGGACTTCCGCGTAGTCCTGCCCTGTGAGTTTAGCCACATTTTTCAACTCACTGAGGTACGATTGAGTTTTAAGCCTGCCTTCAAGTTCAGAGCACATAGCTGACAGTTCACAAATATCATAAGTGACTTTTTCACTATGGCAAATGTAAGTGTACGGCAAAATCTTTCTCAACTCAACTAAAGCGTTACCCGAATCAAATTCTACAATAATCATATCTTCAAAATCACAACCAGATTCGGTAATTATTTCAACTTTAGAAGGTTTTCCATACTGGCTCAAAAACTCAACAACTTCATCATCTGTTTCTGGATTCATTGTGTATTTGATCAAAACTGAATTGGGAATCTTTATGCCATGTTTTGCCAAAATGTCCATGTTTGCAATACAATGTCAATTTACAATTTACAAGTTCAGCTCTGTCCAAACAACCCTCCTGGCTAGCTCGCCACGAATTATGTAGCAACTGTCTCATGTAATACTGTGCAATGTAATGTAATAAAGTGGATATGACACAGTAATAACCAAAGAGAATATGTAATATTGCGTAATAGGCTAGTGATCAGAAGAAAATTGATTCGGCTCAAGAAGGGAGTGGCAGGAGACTGAAATTGTTTGGTACCATATATGTATTAAGGAAAAAAAGTGTAAATTGACATACAACAACAGGATACACGAATGGCCATTCACAGAACACAATCACAAAATAGCAATGATCATAACATTCAAAAAGTCAAGGTGCACAAACAATTAACGATCATAAGTGCAAAAGAATATCGAGAGTCCAGCAATGGTTAATTGCTATATCGAGAGTCCAGCAATGAATAATTGCAATATCGAGAATCCAGCAATGAATAATTGCGATAGAGAGTCCAGCACTATTGATGATAATTCACAACTCAAAACACACGTAACCCCAGCCCGCCCACAGTTCATTGCAACCCACGTCTGGGTTTAACCATTATTCAGAGGGAAAGGGGAGTGCAATCAGAGTTCGTGAAGGGAAAATATGTATCTTCAGGGCAATGGCTGTGTGAGTGGGGGTGTGAGTTTAGTGGGCTGCAAAGAGCCCCCTACCGGCCCGGCGGGGGAGGTGCGGCTCTGCGATTCACTTTGACTCAGTGGGCTCATAGGCTCGAAGCCTGCTCCTTCAGCTCGCCATCACAGTTCGAGTGACCTGGCCAATTTCCGCGGACTACGCCTCACGCACACACACAATCCGTTTCAAATGCAGAACGGGACACGGTAGAAGGCTCCAGCGCCTCGACTCTTGACCGGCTTCCCCCACAGCACGTAGCCCGACTGAATCACGCCGGCATAATAAACAAAAGCGATTGGCCGCGCCGCGTCACCTGACCGTATGACGACACGGAGGAAACTAGCAATGATAGGTCAGACTAGCCTTACGTGACCCGATGACCCGGAAGTCCCGCGAGAACGCGCCAAACAACACGTGATTATACAAAGATACTATTTGGGTGGAGATGTAAATAAAAGGTGAAAGGCAAGAGATTACAGGATTTGTCACCTGGGTTACACTGGACTTAATACGAAGTGAAAACTGGTGCTATCGCCACAATAAAAGGAGACGATGGAGAGCCTAGAGCTGTAAGTACAGTCCTACTTCAATGAAACACATTATAACTGTAACTATGGTGTGCGTCTATCTATGTGACTCACGAACATTTCCCGAACACGGGCCAAGCATTATAGCTATATACATATTTCATCACCTGGTGTTATGCAGCTATTGCAGGTGCCTATACTGTTGATCCCCGTTACTCATTGCGTGTCTCGCGAGCCACATTCGGCTCTCCAAGCCTTAATTGGCAGCTCGCATAATCGTGTAATATTTTCTAATAATATACAAAAATAGATTGATCTATCGTTTCCCTAAATATGGCGCATATAACACTTATGAATACGCATACCCATCCTATTTTCTGTTTTATTCCGTGTCGGCGAACGTTGTGCACTGAGTGCAAATGTTGACAGTGTTAAAACACTTGTGACTGCTGTGCATACAACGCTTCAACTTAAGTTAGCGCGCTAGCCAAATAATGGCATCAAGCCGAAAAAAAGTGGATCCAAGTGGACGGACACAGAGCGTGGGAAGGACAACTGAAGAAATAAATGCAGTGCAGCAGGCAGTGGTGTAGTCTACCTGATACGCAGGTATAGCATATACTCACTAGAAGTGCGGCTGGATTAGCATCTACTCACTACAAATTGATCACTGATACGCTACAGTCATTACCCTTGCGGTACTTTAGTGCTTTCTCTCCGTTTAGAGACCCGTACAAACTTTACATTCCTCCTCTTTCTCTGCAGTCACTTCTGAGCTGCTTTGAGGTGTCACTCCTTTTTTCTCTCTATGCGCGGCACAGACAGTGAGCGAGTCTGGGTTTAGGAGCAGACCGGGACAGATGCGCGGGCGGTCCAGGTTTATTCAGGGACCACTATATGACCACTAAACATTTTTATTCTGGTCTCAACCTACACAATGTCCTTTATTTGACATTAATTGGCCTCATATTCACTGAAAAAGGAGGCAAAATGCTGAATGAAGGAAAGAGCAAAAGACGCAAATGCAGCCGACACACGGAAGCGCCACGAGCGCGCGCAGCGAAGTCAAACTGCTCTTGCAAAAGACAATGTTATAAATGTACATATAAAAATATAGGGTTAGCAGTCCTGGGTTAAACATTTGCAGTCTGACAGTTTTGGAGGAGAAAGAAGAAGGGAAACTGTGTGTGGAGTGCAGGGCCTGTGCAGCAAAACTCATGGGCTTGGCGTTAGGGGGGCTGAGGGGGCACTCAAAATAAAATAAAACCACACCATGCAACCTAGAATGGGCCAACCAGCTATTTATTACACCTAATATCCACCAGAATACAGGTAAACATGCACCAGATCAGTACGTGGTATGTAATTACCTATATATACGTTAATTAATAATTTTACATTATTATTATATATAAAAAAAACAAATTCCCTTCTCACCCTCCGTGGGTGGTCTCATCCATCTCTGAGCTCGGGTCCTCTACCAAAGGCCAGGGAGCTTGAGGGTTCGGCGCAGTATCTTAGCTGTTCCTAGCACTGCGCTCTTCTAGACTGAGATGTCTGATGTCCCTCCAGTTTGGGGGTCACTGCCCCAAGTGCTCCAATCACCACGGGCACCACCTTGGCCTTCACCTTCTAGGCCTTCTCCAGCTCTTCTCTGAGCCCTTGGTATTTCTCCAGGTCCTCATGTTCCTTTTTCCTGATGTTGCCATCACTTGGTGATGCCACATCAACCACAATAGCCTTCCTTTGCTCTTTATCCACCACCACGATGTCTGGTTGGTTTGCCATTACCATTCTGTCAGTCTGTATCTGGAAGTCCCACAGGATCTTCGCTCGGTCATTCTCTACCACCTTTGGAGGTGTTTCCCATTTTGACCTTGGGGTTTTCAGTCCATACTTCGCTCAGATGTTTCTGTACACTATACCAGCCACTTGGTTATGGCGTTCCATGTATGCTTTCCCTGCAGCGTCTTACACCCTGCAGTTATGTGTTGGACTGTCTCAGGAGCTTCTTTGCACAGCCTACACCGTGGGTCTTGTCTGGTGTGGTAGATCTGGGCCTCTATCGCTCTGGTGCTCAGGGCCTGTTCCTGCTCCATGATGAGCCTCTGTGCTGTCCTTCAGTCCGGCTCTAGGCACTGGATTTCTTGATATCAGCCACTTCAGTTATGTTCCGGTGGTACATCCCATGTAGGGGCTTGTCCTCCCATGATGGTCCCTCCTCCGGCACCTCACCTTCTGTTCCCCATTGCCTGAGACATTCACTGAGCACGTCATCATCTGGGGCCTTATCCTTGATGTACTTGTGGATCTTGGATGTTTCATCCTGGATAGTGGCTCTCATGCTCACTAGTCCACGGCCTCCTTCCCTACGGCTAGTGTACAGTCTCAGGGTGCTGGATTTGGGATGGAACCCTCCATGCATGGTCAGGAGCTTTCGTGTCTTAACGTCTGTGGTCTGTATCTCTTCCTTTGGCCATCTTATTATGCCTGCAGGGTATCTGATCACTGGCAGGGCGTAGCTGTTTATCGCCCGGGACTTGTTCTTGCCATTGAGCTGGCGTCTTAGGACTTGCCTTATTCGCTGGAGGTATTTGGCTGTTGCTGCTTTCCTCGTTGCCCCTTCGAGGTTGCCATTTGCCTGTGGTATTCCAAGGTATTTGTACCCATCCTCAATGTCTGCTATGGTTTCCTCTGGGAGTGAGACCCCTTCTGTGTGGACTACCTTCCCTCTCTTTGTTACCATCCGACTGCACTTTTCCAGCCTGATATCAGTGCTGTAGATCAGTGAGTCGATGTCTTGCTCACTCTTAGCATACAGCTTGATGTCATCCATGTAGAGGAGGTGACTGACGGTGGCCCCATTCTTCGGTCTTCCACAGCTTCATTGAGCTTGCTATGAAGGCCCTATTGATATTGTACTCCAAGCACTCAGTGATCCATGTGTGTGGCATTGAGTCGTGCTTTGCTCATGTATTGGTCCATGTGCCCACTTAGCTTCCATGTTGTGGAGAGACAGGTTATTGGCCGATAGTTGGATGGGACTGTACCCTTGGAGGGATCCTTCATGATCAGGATCGTGCGCCCTTCGGTTAGCCATTCAGCAGCTGGTTCATTTGTGCTGCTAGGCGTTCATGGAGAGCAGTGAGTTTCTTTAGCCAGTGGGCGTGGATCATGTCTGGGCCGGGGGCTGTCCAGTTTTTCATGCCTGAGATATCTTGGATATCTGCCACTGTGATGGGGACTGGATTCTGTTCTGGGAGGTTGCTGTGGTCCTCTCTCACAGCCACGAGCCACTTTGCATCGCTGTTGTGTGATGCCTCCTTTTCCCAGATACTCTTCCAGTATCTCTCTGTTTCCAGCCTTGGTGGGTCTGCTCTATTGTTATTACCCTGCCATTGAGAGTACACTTTCGCAGGTTGAGTTGTGAACAGCCTGTTTATTCGTCTAGCTTCATTATCTTTCGTGTATCTCTTTAGGCAGCTGGCCAAAGCTTGGAGCCTTTGCTTGGCAGTTTCAAGTGCTTCAGGCTGTACTTCTTAGGTACTTGCTTTTTCATTGCACCTCTCTCAGCCTCAGTCAGCTGACTCACTTCTCTCCGCGCCATCTTGATTTTAGCCTCCAACTGTCTTTTCCATGGTGGGTATTGTCTCTCAAGTTGTGATAGCCGTTGCCGTTTGTGGATGTGGGAACACTGAGCTACTAGTTGTTTCGCCGTGAGCTTCGATCGTGGGTTTCGAAGTAACCATTTATACCACATCCTTTGAATGTAACCCCTCTGACTAGGGTTACTTGAGTAGTAGCATTCCAACAGAGCCATGTTCTTGCATCTCGCCCATCTGTGCCTTGTTCCAGTGGCCCATTTGTCATCAAGGTGCACTGTTTCCCCTGCCCCTGACGCAGACCTTGTTTGAGGAATACAAGAGTGGATGATGATGTTTTGCGGCGCGCTCCTTATCTTTGGTTTGTCAATGTGGCTCCTTTAGAAAATAGTGACAGGTGAACCCCTGTACAGTCACGTCAGCCAAAACCATACGAGCCAAATCTATTATCATTACAGTACATATGTGCTTGAAATGTGACTGATGCTTTTCTTCATCTTTGGTAACAACTGAGAGGAGAGGAGCAGAGGATGTACTTCCTGCGGCAGCTGAGGAAAGCCAAGCTGCCAGCGCAGATGATGGTGCAGTTCTACACGGCCATCATCGAGTCCATCCTCACCTCCTCCATCACCGTGTGGTCCATCCTCACCTCCTCCATCACCGTGTGGTCCATCCTCACCTCCTCCATCACCGTGTGGTCCATCCTCACCTCCTCCATCACCGTGTGGTCCATCCTCACCTCCTCCATCACCGTGTGGTGCTGGAGCCACAGCCAGGGACAAACACAGACTACAGCGCATTGTGCCTCTGCTGAGAAGGTGATCGGCTGCAGCCTTCCATCTGTCCAGGACCTGTACGTCTCCAGGACTCGGGGACGAGCAGGTCGGATCACAGCTGACCCTTCTCATCCTGGACATGGACTATTTGAGCCCCTCCCCTCGGGCAGGAGGCTACGGTCCATCCGGACCAGAACCTCCCGCCACAAGAACAGTTTCTTTCCCTCTGCCGTTGGACTCATGAACACTTTGTAACACCTGCCACTTTAACCATATATTATATAAGAACAATCTATTTGCACTACCACATTTGCACATGGCACTGTCTGCCAACTGTACATTCTGTATATAGTCTATCTTAGTCTATTCTATTCTTAATTTTTATTCATGCCTTTTTATATATTTTTTATATTTTACTCATTGCTTTATGTTTGCACCTTCGCCGAAGCAAATTCCTATGTTTGTGAATTTCACTGACAATGGCAATAAACCGCTTCTGATTCTGATTCTGAACTGTGTCCAACATAATGGCTTACATACTGTAAGGTACGGTAACATCTGAGTTATGATCTGTTTTCCCCCAGTTTTCAACTCTAATTCATGAAACAATACACACATTTACCTTTGGAATTTCTCGACAGCACGTTCTCCGTTTCTGTGTCCTACAATTCCCGCAAGTACATCTAGAAAGAATTAAAACAAAACACAAGCTAATGCTAATGCTACACAGTAATTACACGATAGATACGAGAGATATACATAGAGTTAGCTTGTTATTTAGTAAACGGCAACCTCCCGTTGAAGTCGTTGAGGTACGGCGTGCACGTCAAACTTTAGGTCAGATCCAGGACGTAGGACTCAGCACAACGCATCGTCAGGAGGAGAAAATGTTTATTCCAGTGTTCGTGTGTCCTGTTTACACGTCCACCATGTCCGCTCTAGGCTACGTCACGGGTTGGGAGGCAGACTGCTCTATATTTGAATCTCAGAGTTTGGTCAAAGAAAAAAAATACAGCACTCGCCTGAAAGCTGCAGATGCTTGGACTCATGACTCCTGCAGCTGAGGGTTTGATAACTCACTGGCACAAGAGCCAGAGTTAAACCACTGTTGTAGAGAGGACCTGCTTTAAATCCTACTGTAATTACTGATGCAATGTGCAGATCACTGCATCAGAAATGATTGAACCTAATAATACATCACTTAAGTAATATCAACATGAGCTTATCAATACACCACATAGTTTGAAGGTAGTTTGTGGTTTATTAAGTATTATAATTTCTAAATTCTAAAATATACCCATCGTGCCCATCAAAATGTATAGCTCCTGCAACTAAAATCTCCTGTATATAAATTCTTAGGGGAAGGAAAATGTATTTAAGGCATTTAGGTCTTTCTCTGTTGCAGCCCCCAGCGAGCTCTGATTTTTTTTAAATCGGCCTCCTCTCCTCCTGAGTTTGAGACCCCTGTTTTACACTCTTTGTCAAATGAATTTTTAAACATTCATAATTATATGGATTTTACTCTGCACGTCACACAGCAACTCACTACAGCCACCCACTGGTTCAATCTCAAAGGGTCACTAGGGTTGACTAGGGTCAACCAATTTCTTGTTATAACTTTCTTGCTTGCCATCAGCATCACTTTGAACAGATAAGAGTCTTCCTTTCCAACATTCTTCTGGAGCCGCTGCCCTAGGTACATCGTACTTGTGTCATTGGGAACACTTCCAAAATATATGAGCATGGTTGGCATTCCAGTGTCCACAAAGTCTCCAGCATTGTTGGGGAGCTTTCAACTGCTTACTTTTGATGTGTGGAGTGATAAAGAATCTCAACAGAATTCTCTCCATTGTATAGAGCTGGTAGAGGTGTGTTGTAGGAGGCACACCGAATGCCAATCATCGTCTGACAATTCAAGCTGTAATTCAGTTTCCTACTTTCGTTTAATGTACAAGGATTCATGTCTGTTAACCTTTTGTAAGTTTTTATAAAGTTTAGAAATGGTTTTCGAGGGAAGTTTTCTATATGACCCAGCCACATTTTCTATTAATTCACTTCTCTCCTGTGGAAGGTAAATTTGAATTTCTGTGTTATAAAAGTGTCTTATTTGGAAGTACCTAAACAGATCAGATTTATCTAAATTAAATTCTTTTTGTATGTTATCAAAAGATTTAAGGATTCCTCCATCAATTAATGTGCATACTGCTGTAATTCCCCTGTTAACCCATTTTAGAAATGTACTGTCCAGCTGGTTACTTTTGAATTTTGGTGAGTATGCTGGCCAGATAAATAGTATACTCATCTTCGATTTTGAATTTGTTCACTATGTCCCACCATACTTTTATTGTCATTTCAATTATAGGATTTACCTGTTTTGGCTGTATACAGTTTTTTTCACCTAATCTCGTTTGTGGTTGAGATGTTGTACAATAATGTAGCTTAATATGTTTCGAGTCATAATCAGGAGAACACCAATAAATAATGTATCTTAACTGGGCCGCAAGAAAATACTCCTTAAAATTTGGCAGAGTGAGTCCTCCTCTTTTTTTCTCTAGCTGGAGAGTTTTAAATTTTACTCTTGGTTTTGAATCTTTCCAAATAAATCTGCTCACTAATTTATTCAATTTTGCAAATTGTGTGTCTGGTATTCGGACTGTTAGAGAAATAAACAAGTACAGTAATCAAGGTAATACATTCATTTTTATAACCTCTGTTCTAGAACTGAGATCCATTACAAGGGAGGTCCATTTTGATAGATCTTTTTGAATTGCACCATTTATCTTACTATAATTGACCTCATATATAGTGAGCTCAATTCCCTGGTTAGATAGACACTTAGATATTAAATCATATCTGAATCTCATTTTAATTTGTATTTCTGTCTGATTTGTTCTGTTGGATAATAATTAATACAGAGAGTTTGAGTCTTTGAAATATTTAATTTTTACCCTGATTTTTCCCCAAAATATCTTAAAATTTTTAGTAATTCAGGGAACGTATTGTCAGGATTTTGTAAGTTATATTATATCGTCCGCAAAAAGACCTATCCTTTTTTCCTCGCTGGATACAGTAACTCCTTTTATATTTTCACTTTGACGTATATGCTGAGCCAATGGCTCAATAAACAATGCGAATAGGGATGGGCTTAGGCAACAACCCTGCCTAGTGCCTCTAAAAAGCTCAAAGCTATCAGTCAAGTCTCCATTTATTTTAACCCTAGCCATTGGCCTGTGATACAAGGCCTGTATGCACTCCATAATAGTATCATTAAAGCCCATTCTTTTTAAAACTGCAAAGAGAAATTTCCAGGAGACTCTATCTATCTATCAAAAGCCTTTTCAGCATCAAGGCTTACTAAGGCTGTTGGAATATTTTGTTTATTGATTTCATGAATTATGTGCAATGTGCGTCTTATGTTATCTTGTGTTTGGCGACCCTTTATAAATCCTGTCTGATCTTCATCTATCAGATCTGGAAGAAAGAGCTCCATTCGTCTTGTAATTATAGAGGTAAGTATTTATAGTCCACATTTAAAATGGAGACCGGGCCATAAGATTCACAATATTCCTTATTTTTACCTTCTTATGGTATGACTGATATAATGGCCTCCTTCCAAGAGGGTGGGATTATTGCGTTTTTAAGTGTCCAGTTAAAGGAATCTAACATTAAAGATGCCAGATCTTTAAAAACTTTGTACCACTCATTAGGGTAGCCGTCACTCCCAGGACTTTTGTTGGTTTTTAATCTCCTACTAGCCTTGTCTAGTTCTTCTTTAGTTATTGGTTTAACTAAGAATTAATTTTGATTAGTACCAATGGAGCGAAGGTCTAGATTAGCCAGATAATCTTCAGTTTCTTTTCCTTCCACCAATGTTGATTGGTCATATAGGGTTTTATAATAAGTTTGGAAAATACTTTTTATTTTTTCCGGTTCATAATTTAATTCCTTATTTATTGGGTCTCTAATCTTGTTAATAGCATTCCATATTTCCAATGATCTTAGACGTTTTGCTAATATTTTTGTAGCTCTAGGGCCAGGCTCATAAAAAGTTTGCTTAATGAATCTCAGTTTCTTTTCAGTCTCTTCAGTGGCCAAATCAGTCAATTGCTTTCTTACTTTTTTTATACATTCCGCCAAATTGTTGCTACTGTCTGTATGCTGTTGTTTTTCGAGGTTTCTCAGACATTGCTCTAAGTTAGATTGTTTTAATTTTCTCATTTTATTAATGTGGGCATTCCTTGATAACAAGTTCCCTCGCATTACTGCTTTGACAGTATCCCATAGGATTGTTGGTTCAAGCTGTTCATCTTTGTTATTGGTAATACAGTCTTGTATTGCTTTTTAAATTTCCTGTACTACAGATTCATTGTTAAGAATCCCAATATTCATCCTCCATAACGTTTTCCTAATTTGATTATGTAAGTGAATGGTTATATGTATGGCATTATGGTCTGACACATCTGATATTCCTATATTGCAGTTTAAAACCCGATATCTGTCGCATGCATTCATCAGAAAATGTCAATCCTTGAGTGTACCTTATGAGCTGCTGAAAAATGTGTATAGTCCTTTTCCAGAGGGTGCGAGTCTCTCCACACATCGCAAAGGCCAGCTTCCTTAATAAGCGAGTTTAAAACCTTTGATTTATTGTTTTTACTTCGTTTTATTCTTGTAGTATCTTTGGTATGATTTAATATTGTGTTCCAGTCTCCTCCACAAATCAAAACTCCTTAACTTAAACTAATAATTTTATCAAATATTGACTGAAAGAACTTATGGTCGCCTTCGGGAGGTGTGTAAAAGAAAAATGTCTTTTGATGTATTGTATATACATGTAGCCATGTGTCTGTGGTATCTTCATGAATTGTCTGCAGCCAAACCTGGAGCTACAAGTGTCGAGAGGGACACCTGGGGTCTTTTGTGTCTCTGTTCCCTCCTAGGCCAGCCACACAATAGCTCCCATTTGGCTCCTCCAATTCAGGAAGTACCATTTACATTCTCGTTTAACCACCTGGACCCCCCTATGGTTAACCAGTCTCCTCACTCAAAGAGACACCTCCAGAGACATTCTAATTTCATCACCCAGACCCCCCCTGCATGCAACCATTTTAATGTGTATTGTAATGTACCCCCATCTTGTGACTGCCTGACAAACCTGTTCTCCCGGTGGCCTTTATGGGCTGGCCTACTGTAATCCTATATATTGCTGTGTTTCCTATTGTGTAGGTCGCGTCGTTGCTCCGTTGATCACCCGTGTAGTTGTCTAGGAACTGTATTCTTCGATGCATCAAAGAATAAAGAATCCACCTTTTTGAGAGAGACAGTGCTCCTTTTTCCTTGGACTTATTACATAAATTTCCACAACAATTTGGCGTTGTCGGCAGTTTTCCTCGTCCGGATGTCCTTTCTGGAGCTGTGATCCAGCGTCGGCCACCTGGGATACAAAGACATTCCAGCCTTGTTCCTCGTAACTTTTTGAGACATGAGGGCTGCATCACAGACTGCATAAGGACACCGGCGCTGGAATTTCGAACCTTTTTCCTACAAGATGTGGTGAGTTATGAGTTCTGTCTGTCTCAAAATGTGTCGATTTCCCTTTGCGTTATTTTAACATCGCGCACAACTCGTAAAAAAAAAATAAAAAAAAAAAAAAAAAAAGAGGGGAAACTTATTTTATTACAGTAACAATTAGTTGGACCATAAAACTTTGAACTTAAAATAACTATAAAATAATGATAAATACACTTCTATAAATTGGACAAAAGACAAAAGAGAAGAGAAGAGTGAAATACAAATTAAAACTTAAATGGTACTAAGCCATTATTAAATTGATTATGAAGTGTAACCTAAATTAGTGGAACAATTGGTACTTGATAATTTTCGACACAGACAGCATCAGTTTGGGCGTCTCCCGGAATAGGGGGCTGCATTTGATTGCACCAGTAAAGTCGCTGTTTAGGATTGGCAGTTAGACAAAGAGGTCAACTGTGAAGACCGGAACTGGGTTCTGGCTGCTTCCCCCTAATCTATAGCAAGAAATTAATTAATAGAGCATAGATTGAGGCAATAGTTTAGTACTTCAGGCAATAGTTTAGTAGTTTAGAAGTTTAGTTTAGTAGTTAACACCCAGAAGACAGTGGAGATGATCGTGGACTTCAGGAAAGTCTCAGCCCCCCTGCCCCCCCCTCGCCCTGACAGACTCCCCCATCACCACCGTGGACTCTTTCCGCTTCCTTGGCACCACCATCACTCAGGACCTCAAGTGGGAGCCGACCATCAGCTCCATCATCAAGAAGGCCCAGCAGAGGATGTACTTCCTGCAGCAGCTGAGGAAAGACAGGCTACCAGTGCAGATGATGGTGCAGTTCTACACGGCCATCATCGAGTCCATCCTCACCTCCTCCATCACCGTGTGGTCCATCCTCACCTCCTCCATCACCGTGTGGTCCATCCTCACCTCCTCCATCACCGTGTGGTCCATCCTCACTTCCTCCATCACCGTGTGGTACGCTGGAGCCACAGCCAGGGACAAACACAGACTACAGCGCATTGTGCCTCTGCTGAGAAGGTGATCGGCTGCAGCCTTCCATCTGTCCAGGACCTGTACGTCTCCAGGACTCGGGGACGAGCAGGTCGGATCACAGCTGACCCTTCTCATCCTGGACATGGACTATTTGAGCCACTCCCCTCGGGCAGGAGGCTACGGTCCATCTGGACCAGAACCTCCCGCCACAAGAACAGTTTCTTTCCCTCTGCCGTTGGACTCATGAACACTTTGTAATACCTGCCACTTTAACCATATATTATATAAGAACAATCTACTTGCACTACACATTTGCACATGGCACTATCTGCCAACTGTACATTTTATTCTTAATTTTTATGCATGCCTTTTTATATATTTTTTATATTTTACTCATTGCTTTATGTTGCACCTTCGCCGAAGCAAATTCCTATGTTTGTGAATTTCACTGACAATGGCAATAAACCGCTTCTGATTCTGATTCTGATTAAGAAAGTACTGAAACTCAGGGAAGTGAAAGACGCGACTCGCCGTCTCTAAAGACACGATGGGAATGAAACAATCCAAAAGCGGACCTGTGCCTTCTTCCAAGACGCCTGTGATGCGCATTATGTCGGAAAAATTTGGTCCAGAAAGTTTAGAGTGCCTGTCCGTATGGACTGAAAAATATGGGTTTCCTACCGGGGGTTCACTGAGCATAAATCAACTAACTAAATTGAGAGCAAATGTAGAGCAAAGAGCAAATGTAAAAAAAATGCAAAAATGAAAAAAATATATAAAAAAAAGAGATGCAGAAATGACTGAGGACGAACTGAGGACGAGACGCATGATAGAAAGCACTGGTGTGACTAAAAGACAACACCCTGAATTAATGTTTTTGAGAATAAATGAAAAGCCATCATTATAGTCACACAAAAGTCCATTCACTGACACAGGCTCGACCTTGCGCCGTGGAGGACACACACACACACACACACACAAACACACACAAACACACACATGCAAACACACACACACAAGACAACAAGTAAAAGGACAAGTTACTGCTTCTGCTCCTTTTTATTCTCACAGATTTGACTGGCTTTTCTGTGGCGCAACTGGACCCCGACCTCGATCCCTGTTCCTTCAGTCGACCCCAACACCAGCACCAGCCACCGGACCAAGAGGGAAGAGGATGCAGCATTGCACGCAGGAGCACACACATTGGACTGGTCCGAACTTGGCTCTGAGAAAGGCCCATGGACCTGCAGATCTTAAGGCTTGAGCACTCTGCACAGTGCAAATTTGGACATGAACTCCGGCACATCCACTGCTTGGCGTATGATTGAAGATCATTTGGACATTGACCATGCAGACTCGAGCCTACGACGCCGACAGCAGACAGGCTTCCAAGCTCTTCCTGCATCACCATCAAAATAACTATGGACACATTTCAACTAGCCCTCCCATCGCCACTATCGCCTGGTTAACACTACGTCCAGTCGTGCCACCAAGAAAGATCTGGGTCGACCAGATTGGACAGGGAGGAGAGTGGGTCCAGGAGACACTGCAGAAACACCCAGACAGCCTACACTACATCACCACAAGGATGGTAACACACAACTCACACATGTGATCGCTTTATTTGACTCGTGCCACTAAACCAAAATATCTCAAATTGCAGTGCCCGAGTACAATTTGGTACTGAATGAGGTGCAGAGTAAATTTACAGTGGACTCTGAGGCCACATTATTCTGTGGTTAAATAAAAAAAAAAAAGAAAAAAAGAAAAACACGAGGCAAAGCTGAGCGATCGCTTTACATACTCATTAGCCACATCTGGAGAAGACAACAAGAGAGCCTCTCACATCTCCTTTAAAATGTACTGATATCTTGTGGCAACTCATCCAAACATTTATTTCTCTATTCTCCCCTATGTCCCACTGATCTTCTTGGACAAGATCTGATGTGTAAAGTAAGCCTTTGTCTACTTTCTACATCAGACGGTTTGAGAGTGATAGTGACCAAAGAATCGGCGAACAGTGTAACTTTCCTGGGGATGATGTCCGAGACACTACCCCACTTATCGATATTGTTTAAAATTGACCCCAAAACCCTTTAATCATCTGATATTTCGACATGTGACAATGCATGGACCACTGAAAACAAGGACATCAGAGACATGGATGATTTGCAATGCTCATTTTGCGTGTCTGCAGATGGAGAATTTCTTTAAATGTTGGGACAAATGTGCTGATAATATTCTGACTACTTAATGTGTGCACTGGACTAAAACAATCCTCTGCTCTCTCAATTATCATGCCAGAAAGAAAGAAAGAAAGAAAGAAAGAAAGAAAGAAAGAAAGAAAAGGATTAGCAAACTAGAGTTAAAACAACACATTGCTCTCGCTAAACCAAAATAATGCAAATTTGGGGAACTTTCAAACCTTTGCTAATCACAATATCATGGCCACAGAATGGGTATCAATCCAGGCCTGGAACAAAGCACTTTTAACCATGGTTCGCAGATTTTTAAATTCAGCTTTGTTTTCTACTTTTTTGCATTTTTGATTTTTGATTTTATTTTATTTTTGATTTATTTTTTTTTTATTTTAAGGCT
The DNA here is from genome assembly GCA_019453435.1 of Rhinogobius similis. Taxonomy (NCBI): domain Eukaryota; kingdom Metazoa; phylum Chordata; class Actinopteri; order Gobiiformes; family Gobiidae; genus Rhinogobius; species Rhinogobius similis. Next base: position 1,380,548 of record CM033630.1, on the reverse strand, counting down.
TGTTTTAGTCCCTGCAGAGGTATTAGTAGATATCAAGTATTGAACTTGGTCTTGAATCTGAAAAAGCTCGTTGGAGGGTCAGGTAGGATTGGATTTTCTGTGTATTTTCTTTCTTTTGATCTTGTGTCAGAATTAGACATTTTCGAGGTGATTGATGAGGTTCATGCAACTAAAACGCCACCATTCTACTAAAATGTATGAATGGTCAAAATTCTTATCCTCAACTCTGTTTCATTAATGGAATGAACAGATTTACCAAATTTACCAAATTAAAATTTTTTGTTTTGCGTTGTGTGTGTTATTAGAAATTATGTGTTTGATATTTGGGGCTTGTGTGAACACTTTTGTCTTATTTTTTATTTCTTTTTAAGTTTGTTTTGCCCATTGCTGCAGTGAGTTTAATGAAGAAAAGTCCAGCTGGCATCGGAAGAAACCCAGTTCTTGCAAGAATTCCTTAAAATGTTATGAGCTCCATTCAATAACAGAGGCCTCATCAAACTGATTGTGATCACAAAATCCTGACTTGACTGACTTGACCACTCGTGATGACTTGCGCAAGCGTTTTCTTTAATACCTTCTGTGTTACAGGATGTGTGGATGCAGAACAATTTTTTTTGCTTCAACAGGTGTGCTCCAATGAAATAATCTCACCACTAACAACTAACAATTAACAAAGTTCTGATTAACAAAAACATGGTTGGTTATTCTGATGTGCAACTTAACCCAAGAACTGTCCTACAGCAGAAGACCAAAGACAACCACAATGAACCAACATGAAACCGCTGCTATGACTGAATGTCCCAAAACCCAAAACAAGGGGATAAAGCTTCTCCTGATCTAAACCTAAAGCATCTTCCTGAATCACAGGAGGATACATTGTTTTCTCCAGAAAACACAAGCCCTGCATCTTGAATCCTGGATCCTTACATTCCCAACTGTCACTGGAGAAGATCCGGTGAACTCAACCATTCACTGTTTTTTTTCCTCCAGACTCTTAAGAAATCATTATGGTGACATTTCTTTACTTTTGTTTAGATGAAGCAAACTTTTGGACCATATATGTTTTACTAACATGTCTGTTTGTGTGATTGTGAATGAATGAACAGGCCTTTGTCTTGTCTATGTTAACGGACCTACCTTCTTACATGTTTTCAGTATCTTGTGACACTATTAATAGATAATCTTAAATTTACAGGTTTTAACAGATTAGTTGAAGGACCATATGGATCAAAAAAAAAAACTGTGGATCTGTGTGGACAGTGGAACAAAGAATTCTGAGCTGCATCTAACACTTTAAATGCTAATAATGATACATCTTTTGGCAGAGACTGGCGCTGTACAGGTGATATTCTGATGCACTGAAGGCCTGAACCTAAAACAGGGACTGTTCGGACAGTCTGCGTGTTATGTGTGATGTTTTTCTAAGGACCAAGAAGATAATACCAGTCCCAACTGGTTGATTGCAATAATGCATGACAATATTACTTCCACAGGTGGCCTGACAAAAGATGAAATTACGCACTTTTAATATCAAATTATCTTCTAAAAAGCTATAATGTAACTGAACAAACATTTACATTATTTGATAATAATATTGAAGTTATGTGTTCAGTTTGTCTGCTCAGAAATCTCAATTAGATCGCCTGTAGCTGGGGCAAGAATGGCTCTGCCCAGCCACACTCATGCAAATTTAGCTTTTGTTTGACCTGGTGGGACCGGTAGTCACGTTTTCGCTGTTCTTTTGATCAGGTTTAGCTGGGGATGGGTTTGTCTTAGGATTGGTAGTGATGTTGGCACTGGCTTCTACGGCCCTGTACAGGGTTGGCCCGGTGACACATCATCTGTTTGTTCTTTTTGGCCGGCCCACCAGGTCCACCTTTCTGTTCATTACTTTGTTTTATACTATTTTCTTTTTTGGGGGGAACGGGAGGGTGTGCACGTCTTATCTCTGTGCAGGATAAAAACACTGCTGAAGCTGCGGAGCCGGAGCCAGACACGGAGATCGAAACACTGGTTGTGTCATGCTGGTCCCTGACATCGCTGTGGGACAGCTGAGCGGGACACCTGGACTCACGCTTCACACTGCCAGCGGCTCTTCCAAAAGACCAAAAACAGACATGGCCCACAGGTCCACTTGAGACTGCGGTGAAAACAACAGCGCTCCCAAATCGAGCCAGTCCCCGGACACATCTGTTCCTCAAAGATATTTCAACGATCTCAAAGTTCCAGAAAGACTCGGCACATGCTCACACCGGGCGAACGCGACTTACACCTGCTCCTTCTGACCATGTGCTGAGACCACGGGTCACTACATCTAAACTCAATACAGATCTGAGTTTGAGTCTCACGATCCAGAATTTACGAAAGCCGAAAACTGCAGAGACTGTGCCACCACCACCCCTGACCTGGTAACTCTACTCAGAGAAGCTGAGCCACGAATATTGGAGATCAAACTGCTCCGACACAACTCTGAAAGCATCGGAATCCATGTATCACACTGCAGACAGGTCCCTGGTCTTTCCGTGAGATCTCCACCATCGCCTGTCCACCCGTGGGACCAACGCGACAGTCGACTTCTGAACCAGCCGATTGTCCATTCGTGGGACACAGAACCAACTCTAACAAAGGTACAACCCCACCGCACCCGAATCGCACAGACAACATCCGGAGCCGCACAGAGCAGATTGGAGTCCTGCTCTCACTGAAGGAAGCTCAGCTGCTTCTGAATTGAATTGCACCAACCTCAAGCACAGACAGAAACCTACCAAGGCTGGCATTCAGCAAACACAACCGGCACCGGAGCCAAGTGACCGTGTGTTAAGATAACACGCCAACCCTTCCACATCAGCACAGACATAAGCCTTGCACCGCTTATGCCTGTTTCATTTGGTAAAACACATATTCACATGGGCGTTCTCATGTCACCTGAATCACACACTCTCTCTCTCTCTCTCTCTCTCTTTTTGAGGGGGGGAATATTGAGAGTAATGACTCTAAAGCTGAAAACAGTGACTCACAGGCCACAAAAATGGCCCTCCTGAAGAAAATTAAAATTGAAGAGACAAGAAGATGGACTTCAAAATATTGATGTATGCTTTCATTGTATTTTTGATGTTTCCAGCATTGATCTTATGGTTCCTTTATCTGCCCAGTCTTTTCCAACCTGATAGTGTATATAGTATAAGGCGAAATACACACAGCTTAAATAACAATGACGTTGCCTGGTTAGACATACTGACTAAAACCCACAACAACTCCACAGTGTATTCTTTGAACTTTTGGTCCAGATATGCAAGGTATGTGGCCAATTTCTTCGAAGAGTAACCTGCACACCTAGCATTTTGCCTGCACCTGTACCTAACATTTCCCTCATTGTTTAGGACACTCTAATATCCCGAAATCAACCAAGCATAATTGTTAGGAAGGCGTCATGAGCTTGAGCTGTTAGTCCCACATTTTTGTAAGGCAATCAACACAGAGTCTACCCAATTGGCCTCCATACAACTGAATGCGCCCAAACCGCTGCTCCAATCCCTGACGCAGAATATGTGAGCGACTCAGACGTCTGACAGAGGTCGGACTTTCAAAAAGATATGCCTCCTTATCTTGAATAAGATTCTCCTCTAATGATACCAAATTAATCGAGCACAACTTATTAATACAGACTTGACTCCTTCCCCTAACCCTTAACTATAGCTCAACAATTGCTCATCTGTTTTTATTTTCTCATTTTTATATTCTTTCGATCTTTCTTTTTCTCCTTTTTACGATCCACATTATGATTAAAAGGTCCAGGGGACGATACCCAAAATGACATGTTTCTCCTTTGAAGGTTCTCTACGGCTAATTTCCTATGTTTTATGATTTTTAAAATTTTTGTTATTCTTCTTATTCCTTCTATTCTATTTCTTCTCTACTTCTTATTAATTCTACTGATTTTATTAGAGAAAGCTGACATTTTCCTGTGGATGTGATTAATAAAGAAAACAGCGTTTTCTTCATTATCAGAAGAGAGGAATTGTAAAAGAAAAATGTCTTTTGATGTATTGTATATACATGTAGCCATGTGTCTGTGGTATCTTCATGAATTGTCTGCAGCCAAACCTGGAGCTACAAGTGTCGAGAGGGACACCTGGGGTCTTTTGTGTCTCTCTTCCCTCCTAGGCCAGCCACACAATAGCTCCCATTTGGCTCCTCCAATCCAGGAAGTACCATTTACATTCTCGTTTAACCACCTGGACCCCCCTATGGTTAACCAGTCTCCTCACTCAAAGAGACACCTCCAGAGACATTCTAATTTGATCACCCAGACCCCCCCTGCATGCAACCATTTTAATGTGTATTGTAATGTACCCCCATCTTGTGACTGCCTGACAAACCTGTTCTCCCGGTGGCCTTTATGGGCCGGCCTACTGTAATCCTATATATTGCTGTGTTTCCTATTGTGTAGGTCACGTCGTTGCTCCGTTGATCACCCGTGTAGTTGTCTAGGAACTGTATTCTTCGATGCATCAAAGAATAAAGAATCCACCTTTTTGAGAGAGACAGTGCTCCTTTTTCCTTGGACTTATTACATAAATTTCCACAACAGGTGCATATATATTTATCAAGGAAATCATAACATTATCAATCCTCCCCTTAACAATCAGCCTTCTTTATCACAGACTTCCTCCAACAATTCCAAATTTACAGCATTAGAAATCAAAGTTATTACACCTCTTCTTCTACTATTCTTGTACGAGCTAAAGAATGAGTTAGTATAACCAAACATTTAAAATTTTTCATGTTCTTCTTTAGCCATATGAGATTCTTGAATGTATATAACTTGTGCCTTGTCTCTTTTCAATTTCGATAACAGTCTGCTCCTCTTAATTGGGTTACGCAGACCATTTACATTAATTGAAACGATTTTTAGTTTACCCAGGCCATTCATCTCCTCCTATGTGTATAGTAATATCCCCCACAGATGAACAAAGAACACGAACAATAATAATGAACATTAACAAATGGTATACATACAATACCTCCTGTGGGCTCACCACCCGCAGAGGAGACCGTAGGGGCCGGTGCAGAGAGGACTGGGTGGTAGCCGAGGCTGGGTGCCTCGACAACCCGGTCCGCGGGCACAGTGTCTAGCTGTTGGGACATGGAATGTCACCTCTCTGGCGGGGAAGGAGCCTGAGCTTGTGCGGGAGGTTGAGCTTTATCGACTAGATATAGTCGGCCTCACCTCCACGCACAGCCTGAGCTCTGGAACCCATCTCCTCGAGAGGGGTTGGACTCTCCATTTCTCTGGCGTTGCTCACCCGAGCGGTGTTCAGTTATTGGACTTCTGTGCTAGTCACAGTTTGTCCATAACACCATGTTCGAGCACAAGGTCCATCAGTGCACGTGGCACAGGCCGGAGGTCGATGATCGACTTTGTTGTCGTGTCATCTGACCTTCGGCCGCGTGTCTTGGACACTCGGGTGAAGAGAGGGGCGGAGCTGTCAACCAATCACCACCTGGTGGTGAGTTGGATCCGTTTGGCAGAGCCCTCTGTCAGCAGGGTCTTCAACTCACACCTCCGGGAGAACTTCTCCCAGATCCCGGGGGAGGCTGGAGACATGGAGTCTGAGTGGACCATGTTCTCCACCACCTCCATTGTCGATGCGGTGGCTCGGAGCTGTGGTCGCAAGGTCTCTGGTGCCTGTCGCGGCGGCAATCCCCGAACCCGGTGGTGGACACCGGAAGTAAGGGATGCTCAGGCTGAAGAAGGAGTCCTATCAGGCCCTGCTGGCTTGTGGGACTCCTGAAGCAGCTGACAGGTACCGGCAGGCCAAGCGTGCTGCAGCCCGTGCGGTTGCAGAGGCAAAAACTCGGGGCTGGGAGGAGTTCGGGGAGGCCATGGAGGAGGACTATCGGTCGGCCTCAGAAAAATTCTGGCAAACCGTCCGACACCTCAGGAGGGGGAAGCAGTGCTTCACCAACACCGTTTACGGTGCGGGTGGAGAGCTGTTGACCTCGACTGGGGATGTTGTCGGACGGTGGAAGGAATACTTTGAGGATCTCCTCAATCCCACTGTCAGGTCTTCCGAGGAGGAAGCAGAGGCTGGGGACTCGATGGCGGACTCATCCATCATCCTGGCTGAAGTCACTGAGGTTGTTGGCAAGCTCCTTGGTGGCAAGGCTCCGGGGGTGGATGAGATTCACCCTGAGTATCTTAAGTCTCTGGATGTTGTGGGACTGTCTAGGCTGACACGTCTCTACAACATCGCGTGGCAGTCTGGGACGGTACCTCTGGACTGGCAGACCGGGGTGGTGTTCCCTCTTTATAAGAATGGGGACCGGAGAGTGTGTTCCAATCACAGGGGGATCAGCCTCCCCGGTAAGGTCTATTCCAGGGACTGGAGAGGAGAATCCGACCGATGGTCAAACTTCTGATTCAGGAGGAGCCTGTGGTTTTGGTCGTGGAACACTGGACCAGCTCTATACTCTCCATGGGGGGCGCGAGGGTTCATGGGAGTTTGCCCAACCAGTCCACGTGTGCTTTGTGGATCTGGAGAAGGCATTCGACCGTGTGCCCCGGGGCGCCTTGTGGGGAGTGCTCCGGGAGTATGGGGTCCGGGGCCCTTTGCTAAGGGCTGTCTGGTCCCTGTACGACCGGAGCAGGAGCTTTGCTGCCGGCAGTAAGTCAGACCTGTTCCCAGTGCATGTTGGACTCCGCCAGGGCTGCCCTTTGTCACCGGTTCTGTTCATAATTTTTATGGACAGAATTTCAAGGTGCAGTCAGCCGGCCATCTTCACTCATTTCGTTCTGTCTCCTCGGCCAGCGCATGTAAAAGAAGCAGTTCGTCATCCTCTTCATCTTCAAACATCATCCTCTCTTCTTCCTCCTCCTCTCTCATCCACTCAAAAACTACATCTGTCATTGCTAAAACGATATCAACTGAGCTGTCAGCGATGGTAATCTCCATAGAAACAGCGTGGAAACAGTTGTTGGGATCACGGGGGGCGGGGTCTGAATCAGTTCGGCTGCGGCGCTTGAGCTGAAGCATGAATGCCAGAGCCGAAACCAACTTTGTTCTTGTTCTTACAGCCCGAGGCGCACTAACAAAGTTTGTACTTCTTATGAAGTATGAATTGGCCTTTAGACTGCTGCCCCCGCGACCCGGCCCCGGATAAGCGGAAGAAAATGGATGGATGGATGGCTTGTAACTACTAATTCTCAACTATTTGTAGGTTGTAAGAATATAGACGTGTTACTTTTCAGGCGCTAAAACGTCGTTTGCGAGCATAAAATCAGAATCAGAATCAGAAAGCGGTTTATTGCCATTGTCAGTGAAATTCACAAACATAGGAATTTGCTTCAGCGTAGGTGCAACATAAAGCAATGGATAAAAAAATAAATATATAAAAAGGCATGCATAAAAATAAAATTAGAATAAAATAGACTAAGATAGACTGACTGAGACTATATACAGAATGTACAGTTGGCAGATAGTTCAATGTGCAAATGTAGCAGTGCAATAGATTGTTCTTATATAATATGTTGTTAAAGTGGCCGGTGTTATAAAGTGTTCATGAGTCCAACAGCAGAGGGAAAGAAACTGTTCTTGTGGCGGGAGGTTCTGGTCCGGATGGACCGTAGCCTCCTGCCCGAGGGGAGTGGTTCAAATAGTCCATGTCCAGGGTGAGAAGGGTCAGCTGTGATCCGACCTGCTCGTCCCCGAGTCCTGGAGACGTACAGGTCCTGGACAGATGGAAGGCTGCAGCCGAAAAAGTATAAACATGGATGTTTCTCTGGAACGCTATGAGATAGAGTGGAGATTGCAAATGTATGTTGTGTAGCTTCCCAAGCTCTACTTTGTCAGGCAAAATGGTTCAGATATCTCTTATGGTTTTCTCACAAATTGAGTTTCCACGTTCTTGCTTCACTAAGGCCAACTCACTGTGTGAGCGTCAAAGCACATCTCTGCACCACTGGAACACTACTTCAGTTACCATTGAGATTTACCATGTACAATGACATTATGCTCGGGGGCAAAGATGATTCCACCAGATTATAGCTATGCAAGCTAATTTCCATCTGCAGTCCTGGATAAGGGACGGGGGAGTACAACGTGCATATACTTCCATCCTAATTGTCTAACGTCTTTACATTGCCGTCAGGTGGCGCTCCTCCCACTCTATGAATTGAAGAGATGATTGAGTCCCTTGTATCGGAGTCAGGGAAAGGGAGAAAGCCCATCACCAGAGCTAATTATCTTCACTTCTTTGAAACTCCTTCCGTTTTTCTTTAGCCCTCTGAGCAGCAGAAGTTTGCCCCCTCCAAGGCCGCACGCTCCGTTGCCACTCTAGACACTTTTAAAGTAGTTTATACTCTTCCGTATTTTCCGGCAGCAGGTCCACATCAAAGCCCCGCTTCTGTAGTTCGAGTCCCGCATCGTGTGCACTACCATAGACGGCAACCCCATTCCGCCATTGAATTCGTATGCTTGTGCAGGGCGTTTGGAAGCGCACGCCTCTCTCCTTCAGAACTCTTTTGATGCCCTCATACTCCTTGCGCTTTTGGACAATCTCTGCAGCATAGTCGTGGTCAAAATAAATTGTTCTTCCCTTTAACTGGATCTGGCCCTTTCTCCAAGCTTCTCGAATCAAATCAAATCAAATCAATTTATTTTTATAATGCCCAAAATCACAACAACAGTTGCCTCGATGGGCTACAGGTAAAAGCAGTTCAGATAACTGTCCCAGAATGCCCCTGTCCTTTGACCCTCCTTCGCGGCGAGGAAAAACTACAAAAAACCCCACGGGAAAAAGTAGAAACCTCGGGGAGAACCACAGTGAAGGAGAGATCCTACTCCCACGGACGGACAGGCTGCAGATGAACTAGGACTGACATCCACTTGGACTGAACCAGAACCACTCAAGAGGGAAGGAGGCTGTGAAAGAGTTCCTCCAGGCGGACGAGGAACAGTTCACCCAGTGTAGAGAGAGCTCCTCCAGCAGGAGATGAGGAACAGTTCATCTAAAGTAGATGGAATTGGTCCAGGCAGACGAGATGTACGAGGGATCGATCCTCCAGACAGATGGGGGTGGGGGGGTCGTCACTGGAGCAGCCGCCGCAGTGTCTGAAACAGTCTCCACTCCCCGGGGGAAGTGGAGAGAAAGAGAAACATGTGAACAGCAATGAACAGACTACAGTTGAAGTAATATTAAATATTGTTGATGGTAAAGTAGAAGAACCAGAGGATAGTGTTCAAGCTGCCATACTTCCCCCAGCAGAGTGGCTCCAAGGGCAGCGTAGCTAAAACTGTAGGTTTTTATTTCTGTTCCTAACTGGCCTGACCATAAGCTATTTCAAAGAGGAACGTTTTGAGCCTGGTCTTAAATGTAGAGACTGTGTCGGCCTCTTTTACATGAACAGGAGCTGGTTCCATAACAGGAGCTTGGGAGCTAAATGCTCGACCTCCTACTGTGCTTTTAGAGACTCTGGGACTAACAATAGTCCAGCATTTTGAGAACGAAGAGCTCTGTTTGGATGGTACTGTCAAGATTCCTGTGTTCTCCCCCTCCCATCTGTGTTGTCTGGAGCTGGGCGGAGAGTAGACATGCTGCACCATCTTCAACGGCTCCTCCCACTACTCACCTGCAACCCATCTCCAATCAAGCATACACCTCTGCAGTATAAAGACTTGGCTTGTTCATCCACACCCTGCCAGATCGTTTAGTCTACATTCGTGGTGAACACCCAGGCCTTTTGTTCTGCGACTTTTCCAGTAATGTTCCCAGTGGATTTTCCTCATCTAGTATTGTCTGTTTTTTCCAGTGCTCCTCAGTCCAGTCTGCTCCACTCCGCCACTCCAGTACTCACCTGTGCTCCTCGGTCCAGTATCCAGCTGTCTTGTTTCCTGAATAAATCTGTACTTTTTTGAACTATTCAAGTCTGCATTATTTTTGATCCACCAGTCGTTATAACAGGTACGCTACTATTGCATCTTTGAGGTCGATGGGGCCATATTGTTTATAGCTTTATAAGTCAGGAGGAGCATTTTAAATTTGATTCTAAACTCAACAGAAGCCAGTGAAGAGACTCTAACACTGGTGAAATATGATCTCTTCTTCTAGTACCTGTTAATAATCTTGCTGCTGCATTTTGAACCAGTTGAAAGCTTCTTCTAGAGCTTTTAGGACACGCTGTAAGCAGGGCGTTACAATAGTCTAATCTGGATGTGACAAATGCATGGATGAGTTTTTCGGCATCATCTCTGGGCAGGATTTTTCTAATTTTGGCTGATGTTATGCAGATGAAAGTCGGCTGTTTTACAGGCTTGATTTATATGTGCTTTGAACGAGAGATCTTGGTCAAATAGGACCCCAAGGTTTCTTACAGTAGAGCTGGGGGCTACAGAGATATTGTCCAGAGAAACTATCTGGTCAGATAAAGAGTCTCGCAGGTGCTTAGGGCCCAGCAGAATGACCTCGGTTTTTTTTTCAGGGTTAAGGAGCAGATAATTAAGAGTCATCCAAGTTTTTATGTCTTTCACGCAGGCACTAAGTCTGTCTACTTGATGGGTCTGATCAGGTTTCATTGATAAATACAGCTGAGTGTCATCTGCATAGCAGTGGAAGTTAATGCCATGCTTTCTGGTGATCATACCTAAGGGCAGCATATAAAGTGTGAACAGAACTGGACCGAGTACTGAACCCTGCGGCACACCGTAGGTTACTTTAGAACATGGGGAAGATCTCTGGTTTACGTTAACAAACTGGTACCTATCAGATAGATAGGATTTAAACCAGCTTAGGGCGGTTCCACTGACACCTATATCACATTCTAACCTCTGCAGTAGAATGTTGTGGTCGATGGTATCAAACGCTGAGGTCCAACAGAACCAGGATTGAGACCTGTCCATCATCAGCAGCTAATAACAGATCATTTGTGACTTTAACTAGTGCAGTTTCAGTGCTGTGGTGTGCACGGAACCCTGACTGAAAAACTTCAAATAAATGATTGTCCTGCAGGTGGCGACAAAGCTGTTTAATCACAATTCTTTCAAGGATTTTAGAGACAAAGGGCAGATTAGAAATAGGTCTATAGTTTGCCAGTATGTCGGGGTCTAGATTAGGCTTTTTCAAAAGTGGTTTAATCACTGCATATTTGAAGGACTGAGGGACATAACCGCTTTCTAGTGAAGTATTTATTATATTAAGAATGGGATTTATAATTAGGGGGAGAATTTCTTTGAGGAGTCTACTTGGGATTGGGTCTAAAATACAAGTTGATGTTTTGGAGGACATAATGACTGAAGTTATCTCTGCCTGATCAACAGCAGTGAACCATCTAGTATTACTGAAGGATTTGTATGGGACACTAGCTTTGCAGTCTGGGCTTGCTCAGTACTGACACTGGGAGTCATTTCATTTAGTTTATCTCTAATAGTTGTGATTTTGCTGCTAAAGAATAGAAGAAAGTCATTGCAGCTTAGAGTAACTGGTATTGAGTTTGAGTTTAGTTTATTTCCAAAAGGGGACAGTGCAATTTCATAAAACACATGAATAAAACATGAGTAAAACAGCCAGAATTAGCCAAAGAGGCTATTTTTCATCTGTAGTCCCCGGCCATGGTGTCAAAATGGCAATAAAACGGACGTGGTTAATAAAACACAAGGTCAACACAAAATATAATACAATATTTACAAAAATGTACAGAGAGCGGCCAAATAGGTTTTAGTGTGTGCATGTAAATGTGTTCACCAGCCACTCTTGTTTCTTAAATGTTTTGTAAGAGGATAAGTGTTTAATGGTGTCAGGTCCACAGCTCTCACAGACCAGGCCTGACTGAAGCTGCTCTTTCTCAGACGGATTACACAGTCACCTCTCATTGAGCCTCGAGTGACACGACCTGAGATGTTTCTTTGGGTGATGAGAGCGGCTCGAGGAGCAGGGGCCAAATCATGTAGGGCTTTGTAAATGAGGCACAAATTAGCAAATTTGGGGAGATCTGTCCAGCTTAAAAAACAAGACTTTTTAAAAGTCCACAATGGTGATATTGTCTTGGTTTTTTTTATCTAAAACTTTGATGGACTGTTTGTACAGACTCTCCAGGGGTTTTAATGTGCTTAAATTAGCTTGTGACCAGCTCGTTATACAAAAATTAAAATGGCTAAAAATCATAGTATGTAAAAACATTTTTGCTGCATCTGTAGACATATCATTCCTTATTATTCGGAAATTTGAGAGATTCAATTTAACTTTTTTACACAGCTTATCAACATGCGCTTTAAAAGTGAGTTGCGAATCAATCAAGAGGCCGAGATATTTATACTGGGTTACAGTCTCCAGCTTTTCTCCTGCAACAAATATTTCAGGATCTAGAGATGCATTGGGGGTTTTACTAAAAAACATGCCCCTAGTTTTTGCAACATTCAGCTGCAAGCAGTGCCCATGCAACCAGGATGCAACTCCATTCATCGCTTTGGTGAGCTCAGCTGCAACAATGTCTCTAGAGCGCCCATGCACAAATAAAACTGTGTCGTCTGCAGACATGATGCACTCGACTTCCGGACAGACAGTTGCTAAATCATTTATATACAGGCTAAACAGTATAGGACCCAAAATTGATCCCTGCGGGACCCCTGTGGCAACTGTACGAGACACTGATTGGCAATTTTCAATTGATACAGATTGTGAGCGGCCACTTAAATATGACCGGATCCAGTTCACAGTTGTTACAGAGAAGTTGAAGTGTAGAAGCTGCGAACAGAGAGCGGCATGGCTTACTGTATCAAAAGCTTTTTTAAGGTCAAGGAAAACTGCCCCTACAACACCACCCTTGTCCAGAGAAGATCTTATTTTTTCAATAAAGAGGCACGTAGTCATCTCTGTTGAATGTTTTGCTCTAAAGCCAAACTGCATTGGATGGAGAGAAGGGGAGCTATTGTTTAGATGTTGGACGATCTGCTTGGATACCCATTTTTCAAGGACTTTTGAAACAGCTGGGAGAATACTTATTGGTCTAAAATTCTGCAAACATCTTGCATTACCAGATTTGAAAATTGGGGTAACAATTGCAGATTTCCAGGCATTTGGAAATTGGCGAGGCAAGCGCTGAGCCAAGATCCTTGAGCGTGAGTCCATTCCAAAAACATCTGTCGCTTTGGAGGAACTTAGAGCCCTTATGATGTTAAGAACTTGGGTTTCATTGATATTTGAAATGACAAAGGATTGTGTTGTAGACAGTGCTTGGTTTCTATTGTCAAATTTGAGGTAAAGTTTTTTGAAATTTCATCAACAGAATCAATAAAATAATTATTGAAGGCCTCTGCTATTAATTTAGGCTTTGTTAAGCTAATTCCATTAAAGATGATCTCTTTTGGTTTATATTTATTCATATCATGGTCACCTGTCATTTTTTTAATGTGATTCCAGATCATTTTTGAATTTCCACAGGCACTATTTAATGCAGTGATAAAAAAGTTGGCTCTAGATTTTCTAATTTCTTTCACCACTTTATTTCTAAGTGATACAAATTGGTGTCTATTTACACCGATTTGTGAGTTTTTAACAGCCAACTTTAGGACATGGTCTCAATCTTTCATTAGTTTTAGAATTGAATAATTTATCCAGGGAAGAGTGTTCTTCTTAGATTTTAATTTAACTTTCCTCATGAATTTTGCAATAATTTGTTTAATTTTATTCAAGAAATTCTGACAGTCTTTGTCTAAATCCATTCCATGGAGTAATTCATCCCAATCTAACGTTCGATTTCAGTCTTAAAATGTTGTTGTTGGTTTTTTGGTATTCTATAAATTTCTTTAGCAGCCAAAGGTTTAAAACGCTTATTATTTAACTTTCTGTTTACCATAATGAAATTGTGATCAGACAGCCCCGTCAGGATATTGAATGATTTAAAAATTCTCTCAGGCCTGTTAGTAAAGGCTAGATCAATTTGAGTGCTGGTGGAATTTGTAAGTCTTGTGGGGCCACTGATAATCTGGGTCATATCCTTTTCATCCATAATCTTTTTCAATTTTTTCCTGATTTGATTAACATCCCAATTTATGTTAAGGTCCCCCATGATTATGACCTCTTTAGCAAAATTTAATTGTTTCATTACCGAAACCAGCTTATCATAAAAATCCACATTTGAGGAGGGAGGTCTAAATATAACAGCAAGGGTGAAGGACATTTGTTGTGACAAAGTCACATTTAGGCTAAGAAATTCCAAATCATTTTCATAATTAATTTGTATTTCATTACAGTTAAAGGACTCCTTTGCTTAAATCATTACACCCCCACCCTTAGCATTTTGCCTGTCTTTGCGAAACATTTTATATCCAGGTACAGATAACATTGCAGTGGGGGAGAATTTATGAAGCCACGTTTCAGAAAAGCAAAGAAAATCAATATTAGAGTTAGTAAGAAGGTGATGGACTTCATCGCTTTTTGATTTAAAACTACGAATATTTAAATGTCCACATAAGATGCCCTTTGGCTTTGATTTTGGGTCCCATATTAATTTAGAGTTATTGACGGGTCTCAGCTGGCAGTGGTGGAAGCCCAGCTAGCAGTGGTGGACGCCTAGCTAGCAGTGGTGGAAGCCCAGCTAGCAGTGGTGGAAGCCCAGCTAGCAGTGGTGGAGGCCCAGCTAGCAGTGGTGGAAGCCCAGCTAGCAGTGGTGGAGGCCTAGCTAGCAGTGGTGGAGGCCCAGCTGACAGAGGTGTAGGCCCAGCTGGCTCTGGCCCGGGGTTTAGTTCAACATCATCAGCCAAAAGAAGTATCAGCAAAAGATTAAAAACACCCAGAAGTAGTGTTTTGCCTATAACAGTCTTCTCCTGCTCACCTGAAGGTGGTCTGGCGTTGCCATAGTCCAATATCTTTGTGAACAACAAGTGCTGGCTACACTTGGTTGGATTAAGGGTTAAAATATCCCTTTTTCTTGGACAGGTTGATATTAACAGGAGATGAAGAGTTGTCCAAACAACAAAGTGTGTTGACAGCGCAATCCAAGGTCCAGTTTGTTTTTTAGGTGACTTTTTAGGCAAACATTCACCACATGTCCTGCTGTGTGTCTGCACCCGGGCAGCCATCTTGGATTATTATTATTGAGGGTTCCCCTGCGCTGTGACAGTTTGTCAGCCTGGCTACAGTGCTGAAGAGAAATCTAGAGTTATTTTTATTTACTTCTATTAAATTTGAATAATATCTGGTTTGAGCCTTACGCAGAGCCTGCTTATAAGACAGAAGGCAGGTTTTCCATTCTTTTAGGGATTCTTCTGTGTGGGAGCGGCGTAAGGATCTCTCTAGTTTTCTTACCCTTTGTTTGTGAGAACGTAGTTCTTCATTGTACCAGGGGGAGGCTCGTTTTGGCCTGATGACTTTCTGTTTAAGTGGAGCTGCAACATCAAGAGCAGCTTTTAGAGAGTTGACCATTGAGTCAACAGAGTTATCAATAGCACTGGGACTGGCGCTGTTAACGACAGGATCACATGACGTAATATTAAATATTGGTTCTATTATTTCTCTGAACTTTAAAATAGATTTTTCAGATATTGTCCTTTTCATTATAGTTTTAGTCTGAGGAGCTGGATAGTCCTTAAGAATAAACTGAAAGGTAATTAGGAAGTGATCTGACATTATTGGGTTTTGGGGGAAGACATTTAGGTCACTAATCTCTATTCCATAAGTTAGAACCAGGTCCAGAGTGTGCTGTGACTGTGGGTTGGTTTATTTACATTTTGAGTGAAACCAATGCATCTAATAAAGCGCTAAAGGCATTACTGAGGCAATTATTTTCATTCACATGAATGTTGAAATCCCCAACCACCACAATATTTTCCCAGTCTAATACTAAATTTGATAGGAAGTCAAAGAATTCTGTTAAGAATAATGAATAAGGACCTGGAGGTCGATAGATTATTATGAGCAAAACAGCTTTTTGGTTTTTCCAGTTTGGGCAGGTGATTGATAGGATAAGGCTTTCAAATGAGCAAGACTCATTATTAATTTTATTAATTTTAGGACTCAGGAGTAAACTAGAATGTGAGATTACTGCCACCCCACCTCCCCGGCCTGAGCTCCTGGCAGCTTGAAAGTTAACATGACTCTGTGGGGTGGCCTCATTTAATCTGACATAATCATCTTGTTGAAGCCAAGTTTCAGTTAAAGCTAAAAGATCAATATTATAATCGTTAATTAATTCATTAACTAAAAGTGATTTGGAGGAAATTGACTTAATGTTTAGCAATCCACATTTTACATGCTTATTTATTAGTTTATTTGTATCATGTGTAGGGATTATTTGTATTAAGTTATTTGGTCTGACACCTAAATTATCTGTATTTGGATCTGACTTATTGGCGTTATTTACACGAGGGACACGCACAGTCTCTATTTGACTCTGAACACTTGATCTGTGACAGCGCGGGCGAGCTTAGGACAGAGAAGAGACTCTGCACCCGGGACTCATATTTAGAGCGTCACTTTAGGCGACTAAGGCTATCGGCCAAATTCCGAACTAAAAGTGATGTACCCTCCGAAGTCGGATGGATGCCATCCCTGCGTATGAGCCCGGGCTTTCCCCAAAACGCACTCCAGTTGTCAACAAAGACTACGTTGTTTTGAGGCACCAACTAGAACCAGCAGTTGAAGCTGAAAAGCGGCTGTACATTTCAGCATTGACCCGATTGGGGAGGGGACCAGAAAATATTACGGTCTCTGACATCGACTTCACCAATTCACACACCGCTCCAACCTGCAATTTGAGCACTTCTGATTGTCTCCGCCGGGTGTCATTACCACCTCCGTGAATCACGATACGACGGAACCTCTGACTACTCTGTTTTAAAAGCCTAAGGTTTCCTTCGATGTCACCCGTTCTGGCCCCGGATAACACCCACTGAGGCTGCTGGCAGCTTCACGTCTCTGACTATGGAACTTCCAATCACCAGAGTGTCACGTTCGGCGGGCGTGTGATCGCCGAGTGGGGCAAACCTATTGCAGATGGGAAGCTTATGGTGCACTAAAGGCTGGCGTTTAGCGCATCGATCCCTCCGAACTGTCACAAATCTATCCCTGTCTTGTTCCTGGTCTGGTCCCGGCTGCGCGGGAGGCGCTGGGGGGCTGGTCTTATCCTGAGGCTTAGCCTTGCTACCGCTAACACTGCTAACTATGCTAACACTGCTACCTGCGGCGCGGTCCGGTAAACCTGATGCTACGACCTGGCTATAGCTAGACTTTAGCTCCTCCACAATGCGGATCCGCGCTTCTAACTCTGTAACCCTGGCTTCCAAAGCTACCACTACGCTACACTTCACGCAACTCTCCCTGTCGTCAGTGAAGGAAGCAGGGTTCTGACTCAACATATGACAACTTGAACAGGTAAGGGCGAAAGAGGCGGAGGACGGGCCAGCCATGGCGCTAGTCGGCTAGGCTAGCTCCGATTGATGCTAGCGGGCAGGGGGGATTTAATCCACGAAATACTGAACAAAGTGAGCTAAATGAGGCTCCGGGTTGTTTAGGGAGCAATTAAACTTTCAATTATGTGTAGGAGGGTAAGATAGTTTTTGTATAATTCGTGGATTAACAATAAAGTGTGGAGAACGAACAACTCACAAAACAGAATACACTCACCGGACGTGACGTCAGCCGGAAACATCTGATAAGAAGGCCCAAGACCATTAAGACATTTATAAACCAGTAAAAGAACCTTAAAATCGATCCTGAAACACACGGGGAGCCAATGCAGTGATTTTAAAACCGGTGTAATGTGGTCCCGCCCCCTGGTCTTAGTCAGGACACGCGCTGCTGAGTTTTGTAATAACTGCAAACCTGCAATACTCTTTTTGGGAAGACCAGAGAGCAGGGCATTACAGTAGTCTATACCAGGGGTTCCCAAACTTTTCAGACCGCGACCCCCGTTATTGGGCTGCTGACAACCCGCGACCCTTTTTTAACTCCCTTTCTCTCCCTATGTGTTTCCTCAGCTTCACGCGAAATTATTAAGTACTTGACTTGCGCACACAGGTTACAGACTGACTGAGCTCAATCAGAAAGGATCTTTATTTTAGAAGCAAATTATGGTCGAATAGAAATACATTTCAATACAACTTATGTAAAATGCTTACAGACAGTTACGAACAAGCAGCACATAACACGCGCAGAGCAACTGGCTGTGCGCTTGGAACAATTATAACTGTTCAAACACGCTAAAAAATACATAATAAATAACCACTCAATGTGATGGATGAGCACTATGCCCGGAGCAAAGCAGTTCAACTCTAGGTTTAATTTTGGAGATCGCCACCCGTAGATCATCTTCGACATTAAGCCTCGACCTGTATTTATTCTTAATGTAAGTCAGCGAGGAGAATGCCTTTTCGCATAAATACGTTGAGCCGAATGGCATGAGTACTTCCAAAGCGGTCTTCGACAACTGCGGATATTCCAGCGTGACAGAAACCCAGAACTCATCCAGCGTCTTGCTTTCAAATGCATTCTATTTCGTATGTGCTGCGCCCTCTACGGGCTTTGCTATTGGCTAGCCATCTCCTAGGCTCCGCCTAGCCCTGAGGAAAAAATATCCACCTGCTCCAATCATAGGAGGGGTCCCGCACACCACCTTGACCCCTATATAAGCCCGTGCATTCAGTCTAAACGCCCTCTTTTCATCTCAGCACCTTGAGGATTTTCTTCCACCCAAGAAATTGAAGATGGACTCACTGCTGTCTCGATGCCCGAGGACCTCGCCACCTGCCGGTGTCGGGCCCAAGAGCTGCGGTGTTTGCTCGGCGAGACTTCTACCGGAGGACGGCCACGACCGCTGCTTTCTCTGCCTGGGTTGGCGCCACTCCGCTGACGACGACTCCTGCCAGGCGTGCATCTCTCTCCCCAGGGAGGAGAGAGAGCGCCGCCGCGGCTTTATGGGCCCCGTCTCCCCCCAGCGCCCTGGTCAGGACCCAGTGGTGCAGGGTCCGGAGCCAGCCCTGGAGCCTGCTCCTGCTCCCCGGAGAAAGGACTGGGCGGACTATGATGACGAGGATGACCACCGCTGCTACGAGGAAGACGCCGCTTCCCTGTTCTCCACCGACGCTGCTCCCCGAGACCGCTTCCCGCTCGATCTGATGCCGGAGTTGCTCACCGCTGCGTCGGAGCGGATGGATATGGATATTCCTCCATTTGGCCTGGTGGGAAGGCTGCTCTTCCCTCTGAGTGGGACAGACTGACCATGTCCTTTCTCGACAGGTGCTATGCTAACGCGTTGTCGCATTAGCTAGCAATATGGCCTTCATCACAGGGTCACTGGACCGAGTTCTCAACGCCGGCTCGGAGCTCGGCGGTGAGGACCTTGAGCGGGCTCGCACCACCACGGCAGCTCTCCTCCGCATGGCACAGGCCTTTGCCATCGACGGAGACAGAACCATGGGTGCTGCTCAGGTTGGTGCGCGCCATCTCTGGCTTGGTCTCTCCAACCTGAAGGACCAAGAGAAGCGCCAGCTCATGGATCTGCCCATATCCACATTGTCGCTTTTTGGCCCAGACATGCAGACGCTTGTGGACCGGCTGGATGCTGCCTCCAGAGCTTCGGCCCAGCTGGCTCCACATCTCCAGCCTCACCGTGGTTCCCGCCGCGACTCTCGCCCGCCTGCTCGGAGCGGTGAGAGGGGTCCGCGTTGCCGCTCTCCTTGAGGACGTGCGCAAGGTGCACCTGCCCGCCCGTCCTCGGCTCGTGGTGCTTCTCGGGACCAGAGACGAGACCGGAGGCCTGAACCTGACCGCCGCTCCGCTTCAACTGTCAGAAGAGGGAGAGGGGGGTCCTTTTTCAATAAAGGCCGTCAGGCCCGTTACATCACTAAATGGCATGCTTCTTCATTGTTACCTGACGTGCGCACACCGGTAGCGCGCACGGTCACTGACTCACGCTCTTCTATTAGGAGCTCCTCAATCCGAATCGGTAACACCTCGTTGGATCCGTCAGGGTTGTCTGACGCGCATGCTCAGGGAGCTTGCTCAGTCACACGGCCCGGAGAACGGGGTCTTCTCTCTGTCAGAGACAGTGGCTCCCTAATACCCCCCACTACGGTGAGCCATGGAGCACGCTACAGCCCGGCTCGTGCTGTTTGTGACAACACGACACGGGCGCGCTGCAGCCTGGCTCGTGCTGTTTGTGACAACACCACACGGGCGCGTGTTACGCGTGGCGAGGCTCACGGCTCAGCGCCTGACAAGGCTCGGCGCGGTGCAGCTCACGGCGGAGCCCGCGCCGGAGCACGCCACGGCGTAACTGGAGGTGCCACACGATTTGTCCGTGGCGCAGTTTGCCACAGGACACGGCGCGTAGTACGCAGCCACGTCGTTCCTACTTCAGTCACGCCCAGCGGCCCTCCTGCTTTTCGCCCGGATGTGCAATCGAGGGCCTGCGATGATGCCTTCTCGGCACATACCGGCGACGTTTCCATACCGCCGAGGGGTGTGAAACGTCCTGCTGCACGTCTCCCGCAAGATGTTGGTACGGACACTGCGCCGTTTAAGCGGCTCAGACTCATTTGCCCACAGGCTAGCACAGTACGTGCAGAGCCTGCTGTACCAGACCGACCCGGTAGCATCACGATCACACTCCCTGATGCACCGGGCGCGCGCCGGGGCTCTCCTCCCTTTCGAACGGGGCCCCCCACGTCTGCACCAACGGATGCTGACAGTGGGCGGGCCCGGTCAGCTGCCTATCTCAGTTTCCACAGTGCATCTTCTTACGGAATTTTACCAAATTTGGAAAAATGCGGGGCTCCTCTCCGAGCCGTGGCTGGACAGGACGCTCTGGAGAGGTTATGCACTTCAGTTTGCACGGAGGCCACCGCCGTTTCGGGGTGTTCTTGTCACGCAACTCCACAGCCCCGCGGGAGCCGAGGCTCTGCAGCAGGAGGTGTCCTCTTTGCTGCAGCGCGGCGCGGTGGTGGAGATAGTGCCACAGGAGGTGCACAGAGGACTTTACTCTCCGTATTTTCTCGTTCCCAAGAAGAGCGGAGGTGTCCGTCCCATTTTGGATCTGCGGGTGTTAAACGATCACATCGCCACACGTCCCTTTCGCATGCTCACCACCAAACAACTGCTCGAGTGTGTCAGGCCCGGAGACTGGATGACGTCGATAGACCTCACGGACGCTTACTTCCATGTGCCCATAGTTCCGGAGCACAGGAAGTTTTTGCGTTTCGCAGTGGGGGAGAAACAGTACGAGTACTGTCGCCTCCCGTTCGGGTACTCTCTGGCCCCTCGCACATTCTCCAAGTGCGCGGAAGCAGCGCTGGAGCCGCTCCGCCGTCGAGGTATCAGAGTGCTGACGTACATTGACGACTGGTTGATCCTGGCTGCTTCTCCTCAACAAGAGGAGGCGCACACAGCGGCGGTCCTGTCGCACATTTCCCGGCTGGGTTTTGTGGTGAACCAGGGAAAGAGCTCCCTGCAGCCCGCACAGAGCGTGCTCTATCTGGGTCTACAGTTGGATTCGCGCAGCAGTCGGGCGTCTCTTTCAGAAGAGCGGAGTACTGCGCTCACACAGCTTGGCCGGCTGATCTTAGGCTCCCCGCTGGTTCCGGCCCACCGAGTCAGATCTCTACTGGGCATGATGGCGGCGGCGCACCCCGTTGTTCACCTGGGTCTGCTTCATATGAGGCGCCTTCAGCGCTGGTTCTCCCGCCTCAGGCTTCACCCGTCCCGGGACAGGGGAGTGATGGTGCGTCTCACACCGGCGGCTCAGAGCGACATCCTCTATTGGCTCTCCCCCGGGCTTCTCCCAAGGGGGGTTCCCCTGGGGTGCGTACCACTCTACACGGAGGTATTCACGGACGCCTCCCTGTCGGGCTGGGGGGGAGTGTTCGATCGGCTCTCTGTAGGCGGGGCTTGGACAGGACCGGTCCGGCACATCAATCTCCTAGAGATGGAGGCCGTACATCGAGTGCTCCTACACTTTGCGGCACAGTTGGTGGGGAGACATGTCATGGTTCGATCAGACAACACTACGGTTGTTGCTTATCTGAACAGACAAGGGAGGACCAGGTCTCCCCCCTTCACAACTTGGCAGCAGAGATTCTCATCTGGGCTGCCGGTCACCTGGCTTCTCTGAAGGCTCGGCACGTCCCCGGAGTGCTGAATCTGGGTGCGGACAGGATGTCCGGGGGGGGCCCTTCCGCGACGAGTGGGGTCTCGCCCCAGATGTAGCGAAAGAGATCTGGTGCAGGTTCGGTTGGCCAGTGGCCGACCTTTTCGCCAGTGCAGAGAACGCACAGTGCCCACTGTGGTTCTCGCTCAGGTCCGCAGACGATCCACCGCTGGGAGTGGACGCTCTGGCACATCGACCCTGGCCCACAGGACTCCTGTATGCCTTCCCTCCTCTCCATCTCATGTTGCCCCTGTTGCAGAGGATCAGGCAGGAGCGCTTGACGGTGGTGGTGGTGGCACCGGACAGTCTGAACGCCAGGTGGTTCCCGGGCTTGGCGGAGCTGGTGGTACAGGGTCCCTGGCCGCTTCCAGACCGTCCCGGGACCTTGGTGCAGGCGGAAGGGTCCCTCTGCTCGCGCCTCGTGCTCGGCCACAGGCTCACGGTCTGGAAGTTGAGAGGGGGAATCTCCTGGGTCTAGGACTCCCCTCGCCTGTCGTGGATACAATCCAGGGCGCACGAGCTCCGTCGACTGTAAAGGCTTATTGCTCCCGGTGGCGCCTCTTTTCGGCGTGGTGTGGGGAGAGAGCGCTGGACCCGGTCTCCTGCTCAGTCCAGGGCGTGTTGGAATTTCTCCAAAGTCTTCTGGAGGGGGGTCGGGCTGCCTCCACTCTGGGCGTGTTCGCGTCGGCCATTGTCACAGGTCATCAGGGCTTTGAGGGCTACTCTGCCCGCAATCACCCACTGGTGAAGCGCTTCCTGCAGGGGGCCCTTAGGAGGAGACCGCCTCACCGACGGACCCCCCTTTATGGGAGCTCCAGGTGGTTCTGGATGGGCTGTCGGGACCGCCGTTTGAGCCCTTGGAACGTGCAGAGCTGGACTGTTTGTCTTTCAAAACTGCCGTGCTCATGGCCCTTGCCTCGGCTAAGAGGGCGGGGGATCTGTGTGCGTTGTCGGTGCATCCTACATGCTTGTCCTTCGGCGCTGATGATGGCCTGGTGGAGTTGTGGCCCAACCCGGCATTCTTGCCTAAGGCAGTGACCTCGGCCTTCAGGTCTAGGGTCATCCGGATCAGGCCCTTTTTCCCGCCCCCTCACGCCTCCGAGGCGGATGCTCGTCGCCACCTTTTGTGCCCTGTCAGGGCTCTACGCTGCTATTTGGATCGCACGGCCAGCTTCAGGCGTTCGGACCAGCTGTTTGTTGCTTTCGGAGCCAGGGACCGCGGGGCTCCTCTCTCTTCTCAGCGCCTGGCTCACTGGGTATGCCGTGCGGTGCGTGGGGCGTATGAGGCGCAGGGTCGGCCCCCACCCCTGTTGTTACGAGCCCATTCTACGCAGGGTGTGGCGGCTTCCACGGCCCTTTTACGTGGTGTGTCGGTGGAGGATGTTTGCTTGGCTGCGTCCTGGTCATCCTCCTCTACATTTGTCCAGTCATACCTGCTGGACGTTGCAGCAGGGTCAGTCGCTCATTCTGTTTTGAGCGCTGAACATTCCTGAGTACTCTGTGCCGTTCTCAGTGAGGTGCTCTTGATAGAGGCGGCCTTCTGGGTATGGGTCTCCATTGTGCATGGTGTGTGACCTGAGGCACTTCATCACTTTCACTTCACGGGTGTGCCGGTGCTCTTGGTAGAGGCGGCCTGTGCGCACCCTCATTTTGCCTTGCGAAGTACTGGCGCTCTTGGGAGAGGCGGCTGGTGGTACTTCGCCGTTCGGCATGTGTTTTGTGCACATTCTTCAGGTGTCCTTGGTAGGAGCGACCTGTGTGCATGTACCTTACGTGCCTTGGGCACCCTGGACCTTGTGGTCTGGGGTGGCTGGGCATGCTCCAATCATACCACACCAGGCCTGCTGGGAGTACAGTGTTCCCTACGGCCTTCGCATCTGTTTTAGCCAATAGTGGAGCCCGTAGAGGGCGCAGCACATACGAAATAGAAATCTAAGTTACCTAATGTAACTGTAGTTCTATGAGTATGTGCGTAGCCCTCTACCTTCAGGCCCATCAGGCCTGGACTCTCTTTATCTGAGTGAAAAGAGGGCGTTTAGAATGCACGGGCTTATATAGAGGTCAAGGTGGTGTGCGGGACCCCTCCTATGATTGGAGCAGGTGGATATTTTTTCCTCAGGGCTAGGCGGAGCCTAGGAGATGGCTAGCCAATAGCGAAGCCCGTAGAGGGCTACGCACATACTCATAGAACTACAGTTACATTAGGTAACTTAGATGTCCTCAGGGTTCGATCGGTTGAAAGTTCTATCAGCGCATCTTCCATATCTGAAGGCAGGTGATTTGTCGCGGTTATGTTGAATGGTGACCTTATCCAGTCATATTGGTCAGAGGCGTCTTCTTCAGGGAAATATTTGAGAAAGTGATCAGAAAGGGACTGAAGGTGAGTCATAATAGATGCCTTGATGATGTTAACACTGAGTGCATTTTCCTCCATAAACTCTTCCAGTTCAGAAAACATGTCTATGCGTCCCATTTCTACTCTCTCTCTCCAACGCACCAGCTTTCTCGCAAATGCCCGCACTTTATCTTAAAGGTACAAGATGCTTGTGTTTTCACCTTGTAGGGACGTATTAAGTCCGTTCAGTTTTTCAAATACACACGACAAATATACCAGTCTCGTCACCCAGTCAGGATCAGACAGATGCTCAGCGAGTGGGGATCTTTGGTCTGCGAGGAAAATGCGCACCTCATCCCGTAATTCGCACAGGCGTCTCAGCACGTTCCCTCGCGACAGCCACCTGACTTCAGTGTGCAGGAGCAGGCCTTTGTGCTCTGATCCCATTTCGTTACAGAGAGTGGAAAACAGTCGCGTGTTCATTGGCCGTGATTTTATGTAATTAACAATCTTCACTGCAGTGTCAAGTACATTTTTAAACTCTGCATTCAGGGTTTTGCCTGCGAGGGCTTCTCTGTGTATGATGCAGTGCGTGAAAGAGATGTGAGGTGCAACTTGTAGGACTCGAGCCTTGAGGCCTCTCTTTTTTCCCAGCATCGCCCCGGCTCCGTCTGTGCACACTGATATGCACTCGCCCCACGATAGACCCTCATCTTTAAGTTTTCTGTCCAGTTTATTGAATATGTCCTCGACCGTGCATGATCCCTCCAGTTGTGTGCAAAACAACATTTCCTCGTTTAATTTCCCCACAAAAATGTATCTGACAAACACAAGGAGTTGAGCGGAGCTGGAGACGTCTGTGGATTCATCTAGTTGTAATGCGTACCTCCCACTCTTCTTCACTCTGTCAATCAATTGACATTTGATGTCCTGGGCCAGGTCTGTGATGCGGCGGGATACAGTCCCATCAGAGAGGGGCATTTGTTCCAGCTCAGCAGCTAGTTTATCCCCGTGCATGATGCGACTCATAGCGATTGCAACTTGTTTGATTAAAGTCTCTCCAATTGTGTGTGGCTTTTTTGTCTGTGCAATTAAATATGCCACCTCATATGAAGCCCTCTGCGCTTTAGCGGGGATAGTTGTTTGTTTAGTAAGGACTTTCTTTTGCCCCCGTAACTTTTGCTCCCTTCGGCGGAAAAAGTCAACGGGTTTATCTGTGAGACTGGGGTGTTTGGTATTCAGATGTTGTTGCATTTTTACGGGCTTAAGACTCTCGTGTGTGCGAGACTTGAGCACACAACGCATTGAGGGTGTTGTACCTGATTTAAAACAATGTAGGTGAAGCCGTATTTGATGTATTCCTCTCTGTATTTTCTGGCTTTGAAGGAGGCACGGTCCGTTTGTGGGGCATTGGTTGGGCGGGCTGCCGTACCAGAGGTGGAGGGCATTTCTGGCGGCTCATCCTCTTCTCTTCCCTCCACATTCTCCACTGACCCCGCTCTCTCATCAGATGGCTCCTCTGCTCCCCTCTGTTTTTGTTGTATTGACAATAACCACTGTTTCATTTTAAAATTAATCTAATTCTCAAAATAGTCGATCCCTATTCAGCGAAACACCAAAGTGCTGGCCCACGTTGATGTGCAGTTACGTCAATTCCGTAATTGAATTGTTCTATTTTTAGTGTATTTTAATTACTCAAAATGTATGCTCACATTATTACAACATTCTTAAAAACGTATTTAAAAAAAATATACATTTAAAAAATATATATATTAATTTTTTTTTTCTGGAAATCATGTCGCGACCCCCAGCCCCCGCTCTGCGACCCCCCGGGGGGTCGCGACCCCCACTTTGGGAACCACGGGTCTATATGGAGATAAAAGCAACAGTCTCTTTGGCCCGAGAGAGAATGGGGTGGACTCTGGCTGTTCTTTAAATGATAAAAAAATGTTTTTGTGATGTTCTTGATGTGAGTCGAAAATAATTTTTTACTTGTGCCGATGGATTGAAAGACTGTGCTTGTAGTTTGGATAAAAATTTCTCTCTCTGAGCCTCAGGACCGATGAGTAAAACCTCAGTTTTGTCCTGGTTAAGTAGGAGAAAGTTTTCTGCCATCCAGGATTTGATTCTAAAATGCAGTTAAAAAGAGCATCCATTGGCCTGGTGTCATCAGGAGACATGGAGATGTAAAGCTGTGTATCATCAGCAGAACTGTGGAAGTCGACTCCTCCAGCAGAGGGCGCATGTAGAGGTTAAAAAGCACAGGACCTAAAATGGAACCCTGGGGCACACCACATGGGATTTTATGGACCTTGGAGGAGCAGGTATGTAAACTTACCATGAATGTTCTGTCTGTGAGATAGGACCACTTGTGCGCAGTACCAGAGAGGCCCACCAGGTGTTTGAGTCTGTTTAAAAGAATAGTGTGGTCTACTGTATCGAAGGCAGCGCTTAGATCCAGTAGAACCAACACTGTCACCTGTTTAGAATCATAATTTAATCTAAAATCATTTAAAATCTTTGTCAAGGCTGTCTCGGTACTGTGGTTTACCCTAAAACCAGACTGATATTCCTCAAAAATGTTGTGTGAGTTAAAAAACTTAAAAATGGTAAGTTAGATACTGGTCTGTAATTGTTAAAATCATTAAAATCTAAATTGCTCTTCTTCAGCAGAGGCCTCACCACCGCCGCTTTAAAGGCAGTGGGAAAGACCCCTGTCTGAAGAGAGCAGTTCATCATGTTTAAAAGCTCCTCCCTAAAAGATCCATAAAATGACTTAAAAAACCTTGTAGGAACTGGATCTAAAACACATGTGGTGGGTCTCACTGAGGAGAAAACTTTATGAAGACTCTCAGCATTAACCAGGACAAAACTGTCCAGTGTTTCCTCCGGTAAAGACAGACACTCAGATGTGTTAAAAACAGAAGTTTGACTGGGTCAAATGTTACATCTGATGTGTCTATCTTCCCCATGAAGTGTTCTGCAAACGCTTCGCAGAGAGAGTCTGTGGGAGTAAAATGAGATGTGCTAAAATGTTGTCGATTGTTGAGAATAGGACTTTGGGGTTCTTTTTATTAGTAGTGATTATTTTATCAAGTGCTAACTGTAGTCTCCCATTAAAACTGTCCGTAATAAAATCGCAAGGTGCAGGTAAAACAATTGGACACTTTTCTAAAAAGTTTGAAGCCACTTCAGGGTCAGATGGCGCTTCCTCACAGTTCTCACAGAGGTCTCTCGCTGAATAAAACCAGTGATATTAAAAAACACACAGTAATGGTCAGACACAGCCAAGTCGACAACAGAGGACACACTGGTGGACAGGCCATGGATGATGACCAGGTCCAGAGTGTGTCCTTCTGCTGTGAGTTGGCTGTGTGACGTGTTGGGTAAAATCCATGTAATTAAGAATATTTTAAAACTCATTTGAAACAGGGTCTAAGTTATTATCAATGTGTAAATTAAAATCACCGGTTAAAATAATATGGCTATAAGAATTGTATAAAAAATTGAGAAATAAAAAGACTGCACTTTTTCTGTGGTCTATATATTGTTACAGATAAAATTGGTGGGTTACTAAAAACAACTGCATGATATTCAAAACTTGTATATTGGTGAATTAAAATAGGTTTGGTGGCCAGATTGTTTGAAATTATAGCATCTGTGCCACCTCCCCTTTTACCATTTCAGGTGGAAAAAGCAAAGTTAAAATCCGGTGGAGAGGCCTCGGTGAGAACAACTGGTGCATTTGCACCCAGACAGGTTTGTGTTAAAAACAAGTCAAGTTTATGGTCTAAAATTAGGTCATTTACAATAAAAGATTTGTTTAAAAAGAGCCATGTTAATTGTTAGTGGGGATTAGGAACTAGGAGTTTGTTGAGACAGAATTTTGTGGAGGTATCTGAGATTATTTTTGTTAGCAAAGGATGGGTTGGTTGATTTACGTATTGGCCGCTCTCTGCTAATGATGACAGGAATGAGGTGAGGTTGATCATATTGTCATTCCGATTGTAGTGCGAGTCCAATATTGTGAGACAGAAGGCGGGATCCAGAGTAGTTTGGGTGGAGGCGGTCCTTTTTAAAAAAGTTCTGTTATCTTAAAAAAGGTTAGAAAATTGTCCACATATGGGATTTTATTGTCTCTACAGTAGGTCATGAGGTGTATATGTAAATGTTTAAGACGGCTGAATTTGATATCTCCAAAACGAGGTGGTGGAAAAGGTCCAGAAACTACGCATTTTTTGTCAAAACTGTGAATTATGGAAATGAGGGTTTTAAAATCGTCCAAAAGAGTCTCTGACTGTTGCAATCTGAGGTCGTTAGTTCCGATGTGAATTACAATTGTTGACACTAATTGGTGGGGGCGGAGTCTCTAATGTCCTTCATGAGAGCACCTGGGTGACAGGAGGTGTAGCCTTTGTTCACTCTCACGTGCCGGACCATTGACGAGCCCAGGACCAGCACAGACGGGCCTGGCCTGGGCACCGAGGCAGGGGCATCTGCAGAGGTGTGAGCCTGACTCTGCGCCATCGTGGTACCACCCGCAGGTGCGGAACCATCTCCCCGTTCACAGCCAGCATTTGGGCGGACGTGATTGCGGGCGCAGCAGTGGGAACTCACTCTTGTGCAGTAAACCGGGAGGTGGTGGTGATCTGCTGTCCAAACCCCGCGGCCCGGGGATATTTAGGAGCCGGCGTGAAATGCAGCCGCCCGCAGCAAGTCTTAGCCGCTGAGCTGCGGGGCTGAGAGCGGGCTATTTGCGGCAGCTCGGGCCGGCTGGATCGCCTTTGTCGCTTTACACGTCCGTGAGAACTCGCTCTGATGGGTGGGAACTCTTCATCTTAGCCCAGGACAGTGAATTTATTTTTCAGTTGTAAGTCTACGGGTGTTTGATGAGCCAGAGAACTGTCCATCCCGCGCCCTGGAGCCACTGCAGAAGGCAACGGTGGTCCACGGATCAGACTGGACCAAAGTCGAGCTAATGGGAGCTTTGGGCCGTGCTCCCAGTTGGAACCAGTGGTGTTCATCTGTGGCGGTGGTACCTGGAGCTGATGGGGACATTCGCCGTTTTATAGCCCAAAAAAACTTGAAGTGCACCATTAGCATGCTAGTTGTTGTTAGCTTTACTGTAATGGTAAATTCTGTTTTGAAAGTTGTGGAAACCACTTACAAACTCATCAGAGTGAATCATTTGGATGGTCAGACTGAATCAGTTGAGTGAGTGTCACGGGTTCTTTTTGAACTTAACGAAAAATTATGGCTCAGCCGCAAAACTGACGTATAAACGCTTTTATTGACCACAAAAAAATCCCCAAAACAGTGGAAAACAGTGCAGGAAAATATTTACAGTGCAGGAATGAGGCAAAAACGAAACAAAGTATTTACAGAATTCAAGACTCAAGGCACTTACAATAGCCAGCATCTGGGCACTTCTCCCCCAAATGAGCAGAGCGCTCCCCTTTTTAAAGCCCCAGCCCCTCCCCTGGGCAAACCAATAACTCAATTAGGGGGTTTCAGGATAAAATAAACAAATACAACATTCAAACTCAAAAGACCCCTTCAAATCACAAAAATAATTAACTAAATAAATAACCCTCCATATGGTTTAGTTTTAACTCCCCGAAAAGTCCAAAAACAACAAAATATAGAAGTTAACTTAAAATGGTTCAGTCCTGTAACCCGTGGTGCCGACAAGCGCGCCACTCTGCAGTCTTTAAGACAGGACCAGGAAGTGCTCCGGTTTGGCCGATGGAACCGGAGGGCGAATCGAACACCGGAGCAGGTGAGTGTGACTGTAGGCACCGAGTGTGCGCCCTCGAACGCTCTACAGGGGCATCAGAGTCTGGGTAGCGGGGAAACTGTGGGGAGTGAGGATGGTGGTTTAGATGGGGAAAAAAAAGAGCCGGCTCCGCGGAACGTCGGAGCGCTTCCCGCGCGCTCAGCGCGCGCTCCCGGCGCGGCACCTCGGGCAAGAGAGCGCGCCGTCAGGAAGTGGCGGGCAGTTAGGCTGCTGCGTCACAGTGAGCAATAATGTTGGAGCAAACAATTTATGATGAACTCGCTCTGGTGGTAACACTTTATAATAACTACATGTATTCCTGCCTTAATAAAACATTAACAAAGGCTTAGAATGATTCAGGATTAGTGACTATTTAACTAATAATTCAATTTTAATTCCTAACCCTAACCCTAACCTTATTTAAGTGGTTACTAATCCTGAACCATGCTTAATAAACTATTTGTTCATGATGAATTAAGTTTTTGTTAATGCTTGTTAAGGCAAAATAAATTGTAGTTATTATAAAGTGGGCTATCCAGGCTTTTGTTCCAAGAATATAAAGAGGTTTTAACGTTAGCCAGACTAAACAGCTGTGAGCTGAACATAAACTCACCTTATCAATTCAAGCCATTTATTTTTTTATTCTTATCCGATGGACATCAATGAAGGGAAAGCATCTCTGTCCTGTTTGTATTGAGTGATGATCTATTTGAACAAAACTGATCCCAGACTGTGACATAGTGTCAAAAACAAAACAAAATTAAAGCCGCAAGCGGCATCAAACGGCCCTCGTGGGCTGTGCTCGTCATACTCCGCTCTCGCAACAGTCAAGGGAGGGGCTGACGCGCCCACATTCTTTCCTTTACTGGGGCTTTGTGGTGGAACAAAGCTGTGTCCCAAAACTGCTGTTGTTATGAATGAGCAAAAATATGGCCAATTGTTGCGGCTCCGCCGCATGGATACCGTAACACTTGTCCCGAAAATTTGGATAACTTTAGGCGTCACGCTCAAGATGATTTTCACCACATTTCACCTTGGTCGGGCTCACGCCCGAGGAGGAGTTTGATAAAGTACAAAGTTTCATTTGAGTGATTTTCCCCATAGGAATAACATGGGATGTTTCTGTCATTTCTACAAGTTTGGACAATTTTTGTGGCTTTGCCGCACAGAGACTGTAATATTTATCCAAAATGTGGATAACTTTTGGTGCCCCACTCCTCAGGATTGATTGTCACCAAGTTTCAGGTTGATGGGGCTTACGCCCGAGGAGGAGTTCGTTTGTTTTGTTCGTTTTTCTGTCTTTTGTCATATTTTTGCGAAATTTGCGGCTCCACCGCATGGATACCGTAACACTTGTCCCGAAAATTTGAATAAATTTAGATTCCACACTCCTCAAGATGATTTTCACCAAATTTCACCTTGGTCGGGCTTATGCCCGAGGAGGAGACCCTCGCTCTACAGATCGTTCTCAGCTCTTGTCACTGATTAGGTAAATGGCACATAAAGTGATATTCATTCATTCATTGACATGGTGTACTGGTCCGTGTTTCCTGACTTTTCATTGGTTAAACAGTGTCACTTGACGACCAAAACAGAAAGTTTCTAACTATGATGCTAACTCTTACGATTTTCTCAAATGGACATTAAAAGGGGCCACTGAGGAAGCAACAGATGAGTCAGACACAGAGGAAAAGAGGAGGTGAACAACAGAGTGACATGATTTATGTTTGATGCAAAAGCTTTGGTTGTAAGTGTAAACGTAGTGTCTTTTAAAAAAAAATACAATATACATTTGGTCCTGATTGGGCTAAACCGGACCAAAAAGCATGTGCAGTTGAGATTTGCGTCTCTCAAATTCAGCACGTGGGACTTTATGAAAATGCAAAACATGACAATTTTGCCCTAAAGCTCAAAAATGGAGGCAGAGAAAATGCAGATGATAATGTATTGCGGGCGCTGTATAAGACGAGAAGCAAAATTGCACAAACCTGAACAAACCATTGCTGTTTCCTTATTAATGTGGCATTTAAATGATTTCAAATGATTGTGTTTGGCTCATTTACAAATACTAAACAGGCCTACTACAAAATAACAGTGTTGTTCTGACGGAGGGGAGAAGTTATAAAAACATAATTTTCATGTGTCTTTGAACTGGAGCAGTTACAGAAGCTGCGCCTTAAATGTATTTCAGGAGTTTGTCCCAGATCTTTTGTTGTCCTTAGTGAAAAGCGTGCCCTCTGTGAATGTGTTTTGATGACACAGGAGAACACATGACTTGTCCATCTGTTCCTGTTCTTTTCTCGGGCGTCTCCAAAGCCACGCGTGTCCGTGCTGTCCCGTTATCCCGTAACGTCTGCTTTTGAGGAGGCTACAATAAAATCCTCATGATCCTCGGACCCAAATTCATTGTTTCAGCTGCACTGCTTAAAGGCAAATACCTGCAGGTTTTCCATCATGTCCTTCTGCCCGTGTGCATAGTGCAGTGTCTTAACTCTACATAAATGTGCCTAGGGCCTTACTTTTTCTGCCTCAATGTTCACAAACACTGTGGTGTAAGCTCAAATGTTTGACGGAGACGGACACCAATCACAGACAAGCTGTAGCTCTCAAATACATTAATGCGGGCCTTAGTATTTTGGTAGAAATATCTCGCTGATGTGATTGTTTGTGCATTTCTTCTGCAAAGACCAAAATAGAACGTTAAAGCCCAATGTTTCTAGCGTCTCATCTTTCCATTGGTCGCTGGGCTCTGCGTGTGCTGAAGTGTCAGTCAACTGAACGCGGCCAAAATTGTCTTCATAAAACATGTTTGACTGATACTGGGGTGTAGTCGTGTCTTTCTGTGGTCCAAGCATTGTGCCTTGCATTTCTTTTTTGTGTACATATGATGACCAACTGCTGTGGTGTGCATCAAACTGAAACTGTGCTCGAGAAAAATGTCACATGGTTGAACAAACCACATTTTTGCCACTTAATAATGAAAAGCATTGTATTCTATTCATAAGTTTATTGATCAAATCAGTTTTATTCTTTTTTTTTAAACACAGGTTATAGCCATTGACACACAGATACAGCAAAACAAAAATTTCTCAATGATTTACAATAATTTAGTGATTACTGAATGATTGATTTGAGCCCTCCCACCATTTTTGGGTCATTTTGACCCCATCTAGATTTTTGTTTTTTTTTCCATCGCAATGAAACTTTCATGGGTGGTCCAGAACATCACTCAACATACAATTTATGCTAAATTTTAAAAGAAAATATTTTTTTTTCTTCCTGATATGAAAACGTATAGTGCTCTTTGACCAAATGTGCACTCAGCTCAATTGAAGAGAGCACGAGGCTAAGATTAATTCATCTTGACAGGAATAGAGGTCTGTCTGGGAGCCACACCACTGGAGCAGGGTTTGAAATAGCTACTTGTCTTCAGACATTCTGTTTTTACCTTGAGACACACAAAGCAGAACTCCACTTTACAATCAGGACAAGTGACGTTCTTACACTTCTCTCTGTTGTGCTCCAGGAGTTTGCCACAGGTGGGACAGGCACGGATCGATGGGCAGCCTTTTACCCCCTCCACATGTTTAAACTCAATCTCAGGACATGTTTTCAGGGTGGTCAAAAGTGGATTTTCGCATCCCTCATTTTCACAGCGACTGAGACCTTTCCATTTTTTCCCACACTGCCAGCAGAACTCATACATTCTCCTGTTTTTATTTGTGCACTGGGGACATTGGACACGTAGGTTGTTGGGGTCCTCTCTCATGACACGGGACTTGCATCCAGGGCACTGGAAGGTCAAAACAAACTTTAGCAGTATATAACACATTGCAATATAAAAGTAATGTTTAAAACACTTACATTTTTGATTTTTAGATTTTTATGGGCAACATTACGAAACAAAGCATCATCAAAATCATCCCCCTCTTTCTCCGTGAGAAGAGCCATCTTCTTCACTTCTTCAAAAGGCCACACAGCTTTGCAGACGCCACACTTAAAGGAAGTGTTGCCCTTTAGAAAAACAAAACAAAATATACTCTCAAAAAATTATTTTTCCATATTTTTAACAATGTATTTAATACATTTGTTTTTACATTTTCCACAAAAGGATGTCCATCAAAAAATTAACTGGCACTGGCTTTGAATTCATGCTAAGCTGGACATTTTTATTAAATCTACTTTGTGTTTTTAATGTGTTTTTTTCTGTATGAGAGCTTTTATCTATCTTGTGTTGTTGGGCTTGTGCAGCACTTTGGGGCAGTGTTTTTAAATGTAAATTTTGTAATAAAAATTTAAAATTTTAGGTGTAGACATAAAGTGACCCTGACCTTGACCTTATTGAAGCTCTAATTGGAGCCCTGTTAAGATCCAACCATGAAAATGTGACTTTTGCCATTTATTCAACTGGTGTTACATTTTTATCGGGATTGTAGCATAGCTGATGTACTATTGGAAAAAGTGTGTATTGTTTTCTTTCACAAAAGTGATATGTAAATGAGTAATGACTGTGAAAGACACACAGAGTTGGAGTGTTTAATTCAAGTTAACCAGCGCTGGTGAATCAGGGAGAAAGCATTTTCCCTTTGGACGAGGACGGTTCATGGAACTCACAGTATCTGTTTTTTTAGGACGTGACAGACCCGTGAAAGCCACTTTGATGGATCACTGCTGTGGGACGCTCTAGTTCAGTGGAATGTATGGCAGGGCAATCATGTTGCAGGTAAAGCGATTATTGTTTTGTTTTTGTTAGTGGGTCTTTTTGAATCATTAAAAATAGCACACAAATGCCCTATTGATGCACAAGTTGCAGCTGTGATCCTGTGCAAAAAGGTCACACCTGTCTCTCCGACGTACTTATTATCACATAGTTGTGAAAAATCTCTCAGTACCCGCAAAACAACTTCATTTACATTTCCCTCGCCTCAGATGTAGCTTTTTTTTTTTCATTGCAAAAACGCCCTGTTTTGCCCATTTACTCGAATGAGCAAAAACTGTGCTGCATTTCTTCTATTGTGCTCCTTTTTATTGCAGTTTGATGTTGTGCACAACAGACACTTGATAAATGAGGTCCTTCATTTAATGTGGAGTGGGACGTTATATTATCAACAAACATGTTTAAATGTTCAAATAAGTATGAAATTGCTCCATAAAAAGGTCAGTGACTGACATTTTGCAAAAGGCAGATTTTTGTGAATTTTCAAATCTCAGGAAGTGAGAATTGAGGTTGTTCACTGGACCTGCTCCTCCTTCCTCCTGTAGCTGGCCTTCACCTGCCTGACCTTCCTCCTCAGCTTCTTCTGCGAAGTCCTCAGACCTGAAAACCTGAAAGACCTGAAAGCTATTCTCCTTCAGCCAAACTTCAATTTCATCCAAGGCTTGTTGTTTGAAAAACAGTGGACTCTGCTGCACTAAATGTATAAAATGTATTCCTTGTTAAATTGTAAATGTGATTTCAATTAAACTCACACATGCTGTGTGTTCAACATGTACATGCATGTATTTGATATTGTTCAATCAATCCAAACCAATTTTTTATTAGGAAAGAAAAATCACAATGTACCACAGAGATAATCATTTAATAAGTCAACAAAAATGTAAGTTGCAGCTCTACGTCCAATTACATAATAAACTACAATAGAAATGGCTGCACTTGTATTAATTGCTCACCTGATTCAGCTGTATCTCACACCAGTAGAAGAGAGATGGGGGCGTCACCGCGTGACCACAGGACATCAGAGCCCTTTTAGAGCTGTAGCCTTCACATAGAACTGAAAACACACAAACATGAAACACACAAACATGAAACACACAAACATGAAACACACAAACGTGAAACACACAAACGTCAAACACACAAACGTGAAACGCACAAACATGAAATACACAAACGTGAAACACACAAACATGAAACACACAAACATGAAACACACAAACATGAAAAACAAGCAAGGGCATTGGTTAATGATTATATGTGAGCTGATTTAGTAACACAATACAATTGTGTGGAGTTTGGTCCTTTCTGTATTGACCTTATTCCTGAAGTCGTCGTACGCGCCGTCGTCTTTTTCCGTTGTAGTTCACACGGAGCAGACGAGCTCAACAGAAAATAAGTTCTACTCGACTAAAAAGACGTTTTCAGGAAATCGTTGCGTTGTGACTTGTTGTTGCTCGTGTTCATTAAACATTTTACACAAATCAATCTACTTTATGTAACATTTTAGGGGCGAAACTTTTCCCTTGTTCGTCATTAGCTTTAACGGAGTTCTCGTCAAACGGAAGTGCGTTTACAACAAAAGTGCAAAAAACGGCAAAAGTGGGCGGGGCAGAATAAGGTCAATATGAGATGCTTCTATTGCGCAGTGAAACTGGGATCAACCAGAGTGAGTCCAATCCAGAGACAAGTTCTGGATTATTTTCTTTTTTCTTACAAGTAAATGTAGATAGGGGTGTGATCACTTAGACCAGTGGTTCCCAAAGTGGGGGTCAGGACCCCCTGGGGGGTTGCGATAGGTGAGCTGGGGGTCGCGAAATGACTTTAATATCTAATTTTAATAAATATTACACTGTATTTGGTCTATTTTAGTGAAATAGGGTCCAATAAGACTGAATAAAGTATTCAGATAACCAATATTAAACTAGATTTAACACATTTTGATGCCGCTTGCGGCTTTAATTTTGTTTTGTTTTTGACACTATACCACTGGGATCAGTTTTGTTCAAATAGATCATCAATCAATGCAAACAGGACAGAGACGCTTTCCCTTCATTGATGTCTGTCGGATAAGAATAAAAAAATAAATGGCTTGAATTGATAAAGTGAGTTTATGTTCGGCTCACAGCTGATTAGTCTTTGCTAACGTTAACAGTAGATTTTTTTCTACTGTCGCTTTAATTTCACTTTGGGAGTCCAGAGTTGGTTGCATGGCTATTTTTGGGGTCCCGGCCAGAAAAGTTTGGGAACCTCTGACTTAGACTACACTTAAATCTATTGTACTTAAGTCCACTTCAATGATTTTTTATCTATCTTTATTGAAAATGTAAAAAAAAAGGAGTCTATCCTTCTATTCCAAAAAAATTAAGTAGTTCACCCCGAAAAGTATTGCAATTCCACATGTCTTGGTGTACACATGTGTATTTCCTGTGTGTGTACTGGAATAACACAAGAAACTGAGGAAAAAAAGCTATTTTGACATAATTCCACACAAAAAAAAAAAAAAAATGGGCCCGACAAAATTATTGGCACTCTCTTAAAACTGTGGATGAATAAGTTTGTTTCAAGCATGTGATGCACATTTAAACCCACAAGTGACAGGTGCGGGCAATATAAAAAGCACACCTGAAAGCATAAAAAGGAGAGAAGTTGCCTCAGTCTTCGTATTGTCGCCTAGAGAACAGAAAGAGGAGAAGAGAACAGTCTGAGGCCTGGAGAACCAAAACTGTCAAAAAATATCAACAATCTCCAGGTTAAAGTCCATCTCCAGATCTGGATGTTCTTTGTCCACAGAGTGCGACAGAATCAAGATGTTAACATCTCATGGACTGTAGCTGATCTCCTGGACGTGGACGGAAGAGAAAAATTGATGAAAGGCTGCACTGCAGGATAGTCCTGATGGAGGACAAGCCCTAAACTACTTCTAAATAAATTCAGTGTGTCCTGCTCAGGGTGCATCAGCGCCCCCTATCTGTCCAAATATGAATTAAATTAAACTCTACGGCAGGAGACCCAGGACCTTATTACAGACAAAAGACTGCAGTCTCTCATCTCTGCTGTTTGAAGATGATGGCGTCCTGATGGCTTCCTCAAACCAGGACCTGCAGCTCTGGGACGGTTTGCAGCCGAGTGTGAAGCGGCTGGGATGAAGATCAGCACCTCCAAATCTGAGGCCATGGTTTTCTCTGGGTGGGTGGAGAGTCCTTGCCTCAAGTGGAGGAGTTCAAGTATCTCGGGGTCTTGTTCACGAGTGAGGGAAGGATGGAGCGTGAGATTGACAGGCGGATCGGTGCAGCGTCTGCAGTGATGCGGGCGCTGTATCGGACCGTTGTGGTGAAGAGAGAGCTGAGTCGAAAGACGAAGCTCTCAATTTACCGGTCAATCTACGTTCCGACCCTCACCTATGGTCATGAGCTTTGGGTAATGACCGAAAGGACGAGATCGCGGATACAAGCGGTCGAAATGAGCTTCCTCCTCCGGGGGGCGCTCCCTCAGAGACAGAGGAGCTCAGTCACACGGGAGGAGCTCGGAGTAGAGCTGCTGCTCCTCCACGTCCAGAGGAGCAGCTGAGGAGGCTCGGGCATCTGCTCCGGAGCCTCCTGGACGTCTCCCTCGGGAGGTGTTCTAGGCATGTCCCACCGGGAGGAGGCCCCGGGGTAGACCCAGGACACGCTGGAGGGACTATGTCTCTCGGCTGGCCTGGGAACGCCACGGGATCCCCCTGGAGGAGCTGGAGGAAGTGTCTGGGGTGAAGGAAGTCTGGGAGTCCCTGCTTAAACTGCTGCCCCCGCGACCCGGCCCCGGATCAGAGGAAGAAGAAGGATGGATGGAAGACTGCGGTTTGTGAGACAAAATTATTCTGGGAAAACATCTTGAACAGATGAGACCAAGAGAGAGCTTTTTGGTAAAACACATCATTCTACTGTTTACCTAAAGTAATGAGGTCTAAAAGAAAAGAACACAGGACCTACATCAAATATGGAGGAGGGTCAAAGATGTCTTGGGGTTCTGCTGCCTCTGGCACTGGGCGCCTTGACTGTGTGCAAGGCGTCATGAAGTCTGAGGATCATCAAAGGATTTGGGGTCTCAATGTAGGGCCCAGTGTCAGAAAACTCAGTTTGTGTCTGAGATCATGGTCTTCAGCAGGACACTGACCCCAAACATCCTTCAGAAACCCACAAATGGAAAGAAAGCCCTGGAGAGTCTGAAGTGACAGCAACGAGTCCAGATCTCAGTCCCATCAAACCCCTGGAGAGAGATTAAAACTGCTGTTGGGAAAAGGCCCTTCAACATGAGAAACCTGGAGCAGTTTGTCCAAACTTCTTGTGTAAGAAGCTTTTTGATAGTTATAAGAAGCAATTGATTTCTGTTATTGTTGCTGTGCAACCAAGTATTACATTAAGGGTGTCAATATTTTTTTCCGGCCCATTTTTTGAGTTTTGTGTAAAATTATTTGAAATTAGCTTTTTTCCGCCTTCTTGTGTTTTTCCAATGTGCTCAAAGGAAATAAACGTGTGTAACAAAACAGGTGTAACTGAAATATTGGGAGAAATAATGCATTTTCTGGAGAGAAAAAAAATCCAGGGGTGCCAGTACTTTAGGCCATGACTGTAGATCCTACTTGGATCAGAGAAGTGAGTACACTGGCAAGCACTGGACTTCTTCTCCCTCCAGATATCATTTAGAGCTATGTTATATAATCATTTGTGACATGTATTCTTAGATTTACTGGTACTTTGTATTAATCTAGGAGTGTGAGTTTCAGTCACAGATAAAGGTTCCTCAGAGCGGTTTGCAATCAGATGTCCCTAGTGTAGAAGAGGACATCACTTCCTGGTGGGGCGTACACATTTAGAAAAGTAAACACACATTAAAACCTTTAACCATCACTAATCTGTCTTCGCTCCATTGTGACCTGTTTTCTTCAGGATCCAGTTTAAGATTTTACAGTTTGTTTGTAAGTTTCTAAACAATCTACCACCTTTTTATTTATCTGAGATGTTCGTTCTGCACACTCCGTATTTATCTGAGATGTTCGTTCTGCACACTCCGTATTTATCTGAGATGTTCGTTCTGCACACTCCGTATTTATCTGAGATGTTCGTTCTGCACACTCCGTATTTATCTGAGATGTTCGTTCTGCACACTCCGTATTTATCTGAGATGTTCGTTCTGCACACTCCGTATTTATCTGAGATGTTCGTTCTGCACACTCCGTATTTATCTGAGATGCTTGTTCTGCACACTCCGTATTTATCTGAGATGTTCGTTCTGCACACTCCGTATTTATCTGAGATGCTTGTTCTGCACACTCCGTATTTATCTGAGATGCTTGTTCTGCACACTCCGTATTTATCTGAGATGTTCGTTCTGCACACTCCGTATTTATCTGAGATGTTCGTTCTGCACACTCCGTATTTATCTGAGATGCTTGTTCTGCACACTCCTGGCCGAGCACTGAGATCGATCCTGGACCGTCCCAGGTCTGGACTCAAACCTAGAGGAGCCTCTACTTCTGTTCAGAGTTTCAAATTGTTGCTAAAACTCATTTCTTTGCTCTGGCTTTTAATTCAAGCTGAACTACATTTTTATTACATTTACATTGTTTTTTATTTTTTTCTCTGTCTTGAGTTATTGGACGAGTGCAGCACTTTGGGGCAGTGTATCTGTTTAAATGTGTTACAGAAATAAATTTGACCTTTGCCATCTTTTTGTTCAAAACTATGATGCTGTTCTCTTTGAAATTTTTGTTAGTATCTTTGATCAGGTAATTGATGCTAATATGCCATTTAGCAAAGCAAATGGTACATGATAAAATCATAAATAATTACATTAATATAATGAAGATAAAATATCTTAATCATAAACTCAGCTAAAGACCTGTCTTCAGCCTAGATTTGAACACTGCCTGTGTCTGGGGCCTGTCTCAACCTCAGGGAGATCGTTCCAGTTTATAGCTGCGTAAAACTGAAACGCTGATTCCCCATGTTTAGTCCTGACTCTGGCACCAGCAGGAGGCCGGTCCATGTTTAGTCCTGACTCTGGCACCAGCAGGAGGCCGGTCCATGTTTAGTCCTGACTCTGGGCACCAGCAGGAGGCCGGTCCATGTTTAGTCCTGACTCTGGCACCAGCAGGAGGCCGGTCCATGTTTAGTCCTGACTCTGGCACCAGCAGGAGGTCCGTCCATGTTTAGTCCTGACTCTGGCACCAGCAGGAGGCCGGTCCATGTTTAGCCCTGACTGAGGCACCAGCAGGAGGCCGGTCCATGTTTAGTCCTGACTCTGGCACCAGCAGGAGGCCGGTCCATGTTTAGCCCTGACTGAGGCACCAGCAGGAGGCCGGTCCATGTTTAGTCCTGACTCTGGCACCAGCAGGAGGCCGGTCCATGTTTAGTCCTGACTCTGGCACCAGCAGGAGGCCGGTCCATGTTTAGCCCTGACTGAGGCACCAGCAGGAGGCCGGTCCATGTTTTGCCCTGACTGTGGCACCAGCAGGAGGCCGGTCCATGTTTAGCCCTGACTGAGGCACCAGCAGGAGGCGGTCCATGTTTAGTCCTGACTCTGGCACCAGCAGGAGGCCGGTCCATGTTTAGTCCTAACTCTGGGCACCAGCAGGAGGCCGGTCCATGTTTAGTCCTGACTCTGGCACCAGCAGGAGGTCCGTCCATGTTTAGTCCTGACTCTGGCACCAGCAGGAGGCCGGTCCATGTTTAGTCCTGACTCTGGCACCAGCAGGAGGCCGGTCCATGTTTAGTCCTGACTCTGGCACCAGCAGGAGGCCGGTCCATGTTTAGCCCTGACTGAGGCACCAGCAGGAGGCCGGTCCATGTTTAGCCCTGACTGAGGCACCAGCAGGAGGCCGGTCCATGTTTAGCCCTGACTGAGGCACCAGCAAGAGGCCGGTCCATGTTTAGTCCTGACTCTGGCACCAGCAGGAGGCCGGTCCATGTTTAGCCCTGACTGAGGCACCAGCAGGAGGCCGGTCCATGTTTAGTCCTGACTCTGGCACCAGCAGGAGGCCGGTCCATGTTTAGTCCTGACTCTGGCACCAGCAGGAGGCCGGTCCATGTTTAGCCCTGACTGAGGCACCAGCAGGAGGCCGGTCCATGTTTAGCCCTGACTGAGGCACCAGCAGGAGGCCGGTCCATGTTTAGCCCTGACTGAGGCACCAGCAGGAGGCCGGTCCATGTTTAGTCCTGACTCTGGCACCAGCAGGAGG
Source organism: Rhinogobius similis (assembly GCA_019453435.1). Lineage (NCBI taxonomy): Eukaryota > Metazoa > Chordata > Actinopteri > Gobiiformes > Gobiidae > Rhinogobius > Rhinogobius similis. The sequence continues at coordinate 1,338,369 of CM033630.1, read as the reverse complement.
CCAGTCTATGTTTAGTCCTGACTCTGGCACCAGCAGGAGGCCGGTCCATGTTCAGCCCTGACTCTGGCACCAGCAGGAGGCCGGTCCATGTTTAGTCCTGACTCTGGCACCAGCAGGAGGCCGGTCCATGTTTAGTCCTGACTCTGGCACCAGCAGGAGGCCGGTCCATGTTTAGTCCTGACTCTGGCACCAGCAGGAGGCCGGTCCATGTTCAGCCCTGACTCTGGCACCAGCAGGAGGCCGGTCCATGTTTAGTCCTGACTCTGGCACCAGCAGGAGGCCGGTCTATGTTTAGTCCTGACTCTGGGCACCAGCAGGAGGCCGGTCCATGTTCAGTCCTGACTCTGGCACCAGCAGGAGGCCGGTCCATGTTTAGTCCTGACTCTGGCACCAGCAGGAGGCCGGTCCATGTTTAGTCCTGACTCTGGCACCAGCAGGAGGCCGGTCTATGTTTAGTCCTTACTCTAGGCACCAGCAGGAGGCCGGTCCATGTTTAGCCCTGACTCTGGCACCAGCAGGAGGCCGGTCCATGTTTAGTCCTGACTCTGGCACCAGCAGGAGGCCGGTCTATGTTTAGTCCTGACTCTGGCACCAGCAGGAGGCCGGTCTATGTTTAGTCCTTACTCTAGGCACCAGCAGGAGGCCGGGTCCATGTTTAGTCCTGACTCTGGCACCAGCAGGAGGCCGGTCCATGTTGAGCCCTGACTGAGGCACCAGCAGGAGGCCGGGTCCATGTTTAGTCCTGACTCTGGCACCAGCAGGAGGCCGGTCTATGTTTAGTCCTGACTCTGGCACCAGCAGGAGGCCGGTCCATGTTCAGCCCTGACTCTGGCACCAGCAGGAGGCCGGTCCATGTTTAGTCCTGACTCTGGCACCAGCAGGAGGCCGGTCCATGTTCAGACCTGACTCTGGCACCAGCAGGAGGCCGGTCCATGTTTAGTCCTGACTCTGGCACCAGCAGGAGGCCGGTCCATGTTTAGTCCTGACTCTGGCACCAGCAGGAGGCCGGTCCATGTTCAGCCCTGACTCTGGCACCAGCAGGAGGCCGGTCCATGTTCAGTCCTGACTCTGGCACCAGCAGGAGGCCAGTCCATGTTTAGTCCTGACTCTGGCACCAGCAGGAGGCGGTCCATGTTCAGCCCTGACTCTGGCACCAGCAGGAGGCCGGTCCATGTTTAGTCCTGACTCTGGCACCAGCAGGAGGCCGGTCTATGTTTAGTCCTGACTCTGGCACCAGCAGGAGGCCGGTCTATGTTTAGTCCTTACTCTAGGCACCAGCAGGAGGCCGGTCCATGTTTAGTCCTGACTCTGGCACCAGCAGGAGGCCGGTCCATGTTTAGTCCTGACTCTGGCACCAGCAGGAGGCCGGTCCATGTTCAGCCCTGACTCTGGCACCAGCAGGAGGCCGGTCCATGTTCAGTCCTGACTCTGGCACCAGCAGGAGGCCAGTCCATGTTTAGTCCTGACTCTGGCACCAGCAGGAGGCCGGTCCATGTTCAGCCCTGACTCTGGCACCAGCAGGAGGCCGGTCCATGTTTAGTCCTGACTCTGGCACCAGCAGGAGGCCGGTCTATGTTTAGTCCTGACTCTGGCACCAGCAGGAGGCCGGTCCATGTTTAGTCCTGACTCTGGCACCAGCAGGAGGCCGGGTCCATGTTCAGCCCTGACTCTGGCACCAGCAGGAGGCCGGTCCATGTTCAGTCCTGACTCTGGCACCAGCAGGAGGCCAGTCCATGTTTAGTCCTGACTCTGGCACCAGCAGGAGGCCGGTCCATGTTTAGTCCTGACTCTGGCACCAGCAGGAGGCCGGTCTATGTTTAGTCCTGACTCTGGCACCAGCAGGAGGCCGGTCTATGTTTAGTCCTTACTCTAGGCACCAGCAGGAGGCCGGTCCATGTTTAGCCCTGACTCTGGCACCAGCAGGAGGCCGGTCCATGTTTAGTCCTGACTCTGGCACCAGCAGGAGGCCGGTCTATGTTTAGTCCTGACTCTGGCACCAGCAGGAGGCCAGGTCTATGTTTAGTCCTTACTCTAGGCACCAGCAGGAGGCCGGTCCATGTTTAGTCCTGACTCTGGCACCAGCAGGAGGCCGGTCTATGTTTAGTCCTGACTGAGGCACCAGCAGGAGGCCGGTCCATGTTTAGTCCTGACTCTGGCACCAGCAGGAGGCCGGTCTATGTTTAGTCCTGACTCTGGCACCAGCAGGAGGCCGGTCCATGTTCAGCCCTGACTCTGGCACCAGCAGGAGGCCGGTCCATGTTTAGTCCTGACTCTGGCACCAGCAGGAGGCCGGTCCATGTTCAGCCCTGACTCTGGCACCAGCAGGAGGCCGGTCCATGTTTAGTCCTGACTCTGGCACCAGCAGGAGGCCGGTCCATGTTTAGTCCTGACTCTGGCACCAGCAGGAGGCCGGTCCATGTTCAGCCCTGACTCTGGCACCAGCAGGAGGCCGGTCCATGTTTAGTCCTGACTCTGGCACCAGCAGGAGGCCGGTCTATGTTTAGTCCTGACTCTGGCACCAGCAGGAGGCCGGTCTATGTTTAGTCCTTACTCTAGGCACCAGCAGGAGGCCGGTCCATGTTTAGACCTGACTCTGGCACCAGCAGGAGGCCGGTCCATGTTTAGTCCTGACTCTGGCACCAGCAGGAGGCGGTCTATGTTTAGTCCTGACTCTGGCACCAGCAGGAGGCCGGTCTATGTTTAGTCCTTACTCTAGGCACCAGCAGGAGGCCGGTCCATGTTTAGTCCTGACTCTGGCACCAGCAGGAGGCCGGTCTATGTTTAGTCCTGACTGAGGCACCAGCAGGAGGCCGGTCCATGTTTAGTCCTGACTCTGGCACCAGCAGGAGGCCGGTCCATGTTTAGCCCTGACTGAGGCACCAGCAGGAGGCCGGTCCATGTTTAGTCCTGACTCTGGCACCAGCAGGAGGCCGGTCTATGTTTAGTCCTGACTCTGGCACCAGCAGGAGGCCGGTCCATGTTCAGGCCTGACTCTGGCACCAGCAGGAGGCGGTCCATGTTTAGTCCTGACTCTGGCACCAGCAGGAGGCCGGTCCATGTTCAGCCCTGACTCTGGCACCAGCAGGAGGCCGGTCCATGTTTAGTCCTGACTCTGGCACCAGCAGGAGGCGGTCCATGTTTAGTCCTGACTCTGGCACCAGCAGGAGGCCGTACCATGTTTAGCCCTGACTCTGGCACCAGCAGGAGGCCGGTCCTTGTTCAGTCCTGACTCTGGCACCAGCAGGAGGCCAGTCCATGTTTAGTCCTGACTCTGGCACCAGCAGGAGGCCAGTCCATGTTTAGTCCTGACTCTGGCACCAGCAGGAGGCCGGTCCCTGTTTAGTCCTGACTCTGGCATCTGCAGGAGGCGGTCCATGTTCAGCCCTGACTCTGGCACCAGCAGGAGGCGGTCCATGTTCAGTCCTGACTCTGGCACCAGCAGGAGGCCAGTCCATGTTTAGTCCTGACTCTGGCACCAGCAGGAGGCCGGTCTATGTTTAGTCCTGACTCTGGCACCAGCAGGAGGCCGGTCTATGTTTAGTCCTTACTCTAGGCACCAGCAGGAGGCCGGTCCATGTTTAGACCTGACTCTGGCACCAGCAGGAGGCCGGTCCATGTTTAGTCCTGACTCTGGCACCAGCAGGAGGCCGGTCTATGTTTAGTCCTGACTCTGGCACCAGCAGGAGGCCGGTCCATGTTTAGTCCTTACTCTAGGCACCAGCAGGAGGCCGGTCCATGTTTAGTCCTGACTCTGGCACCAGCAGGAGGCGGTCTATGTTTAGCCCTGACTGAGGCACCAGCAGGAGGCCGGTCCATGTTTAGTCCTGACTCTGGCACCAGCAGGAGGCCGGTCCATGTTTAGCCCTGACTGAGGCACCAGCAGGAGGCCGGTCCATGTTTAGTCCTGACTCTGGCACCAGCAGGAGGCCGGTCCATGTTTAGTCCTGACTCTGGCACCAGCAGGAGGCCGGTCCATGTTCAGCCCTGACTCTGGCACCAGCAGGAGGCCGGTCCATGTTTAGTCCTGACTCTGGCACCAGCAGGAGGCCGGTCCATGTTCAGCCCTGACTCTGGCACCAGCAGGAGGCCGGTCCATGTTTAGTCCTGACTCTGGCACCAGCAGGAGGCCGGTCCATGTTTAGTCCTGACTCTGGCACCAGCAGGAGGCCGGTCCATGTTCAGCCCTGACTCTGGCACCAGCAGGAGGCCGGTCCATGTTCAGTCCTGACTCTGGCACCAGCAGGAGGCCAGTCCATGTTTAGTCCTGACTCTGGCACCAGCAGGAGGCCAGTCCATGTTTAGTCCTGACTCTGGCACCAGCAGGAGGCGGTCCATGTTTAGTCCTGACTCTGGCACCAGCAGGAGGCCGGTCCATGTTTAGCCCTGTCTGGCACCAGCAGGAGGTCGGTCCATGTTCAGTCCTGACTCTGGCACCAGCAGGAGGCCAGTCCATGTTTAGTCCTGACTCTGGCACCAGCAGGAGGCCAGTCCATGTTTAGTCCTGACTCTGGCACCAGCAGGAGGCCGGTCCATGTTTAGTCCTGACTCTGGCACCAGCAGGAGGCCGGTCCATGTTTAGTCCTGACTCTGGCACCAGCAGGAGGCCGGTCTATGTTTAGTCCTTACTCTAGGCACCAGCAGGAGGCCGGTCCATGTTTAGTCCTGACTCTAGGCACCAGCAGGAGGCCGGTCCTTGAGGTCCTCAGAGTCCGAGATAGTTCATATGTCACTAACATGTCAGAGGTGTCTCTCCCATGGAGAGACTTTTTTATTTATTTAACCTCATTTAAGGAAAGTCCCATTGAGATTGGGAGATCTCTTTTATAGGGAGTTGAGAAAACATTTTATATTAAACAGACAACATAACAACAACATAACATTTTCAGGAACATTCTGTATTAATTTTCCACCATGTGCAGTATTTGCTTTTGAGCCAAAAAGTTCAACTTTGAAGTAATGTTTACTCACAATCATGTTCATCATCTTTCTCCGTAAACTTCAGATCAGGGTCATTGGGGTCGTAGCGTTTCTCTTTGGTGTCTGGGTTTTGGTGCTGCTGATGTTCCTGCAGTTGTTGTAATTTCTGGCGTAAATTCACATCCACAACTTCATCTCTTTCCTCGTCTGTGTCGTCATCATCTTCCATGTATCTTAATCTTAATTCCAGTAGTCTTTGCATTGTGTGTAGTTCACGAAGCCATAGGTTTCGTCGCAGTTCTTGTTGCAGTTCTTGCAGCATCTCCTCTGGACGTTGTGGTTGTGCAGTCTTTTCCACATTTTGTTCTTGTGATATCCAGCTCCCCATTCTAAAGCAGTCTCTACAAACGACAAGATGAACTATAAAGATGGCTTTTCAGTCTATCTTTGATGCACACTGATGGAATAGAGTCTACAGCAAAACGTCTCACACACCGTTTTTTAACATGACAGGGAGGCTGGACTGACCAAATCATTTACATATGACACAGAGTTATGGAATGTGTGACAAAATAGGATGTGTGCCTGTTTTCCATTGGCACAAATGAACTGAGTCCCCAAAAACTGAAGATATTCTGACATAGATGTGATTGTAGACAATATGTTTAGTTGTTGTTTTTAGTTGTAGTTTCAGTTGAACCGTACAGAAATAAAATCATTCAGTACAACATTGTGCATGTTCATCAGTGAATCTGTTTTCTGTTCTGTATCTCTTCTTGGATTGTTATACTATTTACAGTATATTATTTGTATTTACAGTGTATTATTTGTATTGGTAGATGGTGGAAGATGGAGATTATATATAATTTATGTTGTAAAAATATAACATACATAATCTAAGACAGACATCACCATTTTGAAATCATGACATCACAATGACTCTTAATCTGCTTGGCTTTAGTTTCTGTTTCATTCGCTCTTTGGTGCCCGAGAAGGTGACATACAGCTCACAGCTTTTGACTCACCTGCGAGAGCAAAGATGGTCGTTCAGCTGAAGGTGAACACTCCTGTGGGACAAGATGTTCTTGTTGATATCTGCGAAGATGAGAAGGAACTAGAGAAGATCACTGTGGGGAACATGCGGGATATTGTTTGTGGAAAACTTGGATTAAGTAAGTTAATGTACCTTCTCTTTTTTTTAATGCATTTTAAGAATTACAGTTGTTATGTGTTGTATACATTAAAGTAATTGTGTGTGTTTTGTTCCCATCTTAGTTGGTAACATTCGTATTGTTTACCAAGGAGAGACCCTGGAGGACGAGAAGACTTTGGCTCATTATAAAATCCAGCACATGTCCAAGATCCAGACAGTGCTGGTGCTGCCCGGAGGCTTTTGAGCAAAACACGTTCCCTGATACAATTATAAATCCTGTTATGAACGATGTGAATAAAGAATTATATCAACTCTTGTTTGTGTCTGTTTTCACAGCCTAGTTATCGTTATTGTACTTAGCCACAGTTCAAGTGTCTTCTGGATTCATTTAAGTGATTAGAACAAGCTTATTATTAACCTTTATTTAACCAGGTACCAACCCAGTGAGGTCCGAAGGGAAAAAATGCTACTTTGTCATATCCAATAGAAAACTGAAATTAGCTTTTCAATGGTTAATATCAATGATCATGCATAAAAAGGAAATAAACATAACACAGGTCAGAATCAGAGTATATCAGTCATAATAAAGTTACAAATTAAGCAGAGCAGACCTTATGGCGTCAGGGCTCTTGGTGTAGTTTGGTCTGGAGCTCTGTGTCGGGAACAGTCTGCTTCACATTCACATGACACATCATCTGTAGAGCAGCATATCGGCCAATCAGCTTCCTTTAGACACCGCCTATTACCTAACGTCAGGAACTGCAGATCAGGCACCCACATGCGTCTGAGTAGACTTCAGGATTCTGTTGAACTGTTTTTCTCTGCAACTGAAAGAACAAAAGAGTTGACCTACAACAAGAAAAGAGCTTTGAAACGTAAGTCTATTTTATTTAAGTTTATTTTAAGTTTATTTTATTATATATGCTGGGTTGTTGAGCAACTAATGCTATTGCAAAGGAATTTTAACAATGTTTTAGGGGACTAGGTTTTTATACACAGTATCTGGACAAAAAAAGTCACCCCTGGATCAACTAAGCAAATAGGAATTAACCTCCTATTGGATAATTACTGTATAAATGTGTAATAAATGTGAAAAGACAAATCCTGTGGTCGTGGAAAAGATGTTGGTGTGTTTGAGAAGAGTCAAATCATTGGCATCAAACAGAGAAAACATCTGAGGAAAAGCACAAACTACTAAAAGTGACTGAACTGTCCCAACACATGATTAAAAACTGGCAGGATAGTGCAGAACTATGGTCTTGGAGGAGGAGCCACCATCATGCCTGGGGCCTCCTGCAGCCTCTAGGGGGCAGTGTTACCATCTGGACCTGCAGTCGATCAGGTCTAGGTTCAACACCAGAATGAGCCAAAAGTAGTGGTTCAGGTTTGTGTCTTTTCTTTGAACAGTTGTGAAAACACATGACTAATGTTCTTTCTGATCTCTTTCTGTTGCGGCCAATACCAACATACAGAGCAAACAGGACGAGGACCCAACACTGATCCACCTGATGGAGAATTTAAGGTACAGTCTGTCTCACAGCTGATGTTTTATGATTTAAATGATTTTATGTGTGTGTATATATATATATATATATATATATATATATATATATATATATATATATATATATATATATATATATATATATATATATATATATATATATATATATATATATATATATATATATATATATATAGTGTTTATATATCGAGAACTAGAAGATAAATAAAAATACAAAATAGCATCCTTCAAATAGATAAGTAAAAGCATAATGAAATACACTAATAAATATTACTCAAAAGCTAAGCTGTTTAGGTTCTTACTTTAGTGTAACTCTTATTGAGCACCCTAAGGGCCACGACAAATAAAGTAAATTGAATTCTTTAATTAAAGAAGTTTTTAACAGATGAGCTGACATTTTTTTATTATAAGTGCTTTTAAAGACAATTTCCTTCCTACATTGGTAAATGTTTCTATTAATCTATTAAAGCAACCTTTGAACATCATTTGGTAAATCTATTGACACATGTTTTGATTAAAACATTTTAAAAGAATATTTCATAAATTATTACAGCTGTGACAATTTGCTGCACGTCCTTCTCTCTTATCCCACCGTTCCCTGCAGTGTGCTCTCTGATAAAGTCTATGGGCCAACAATTCCTTCACTGCTAACAAATACAAGGCGTTCCAATGATAAAGTGAAGATGAGAGCCCTGTGTCCACATTAGTGTGACTACGGTAGTTAAACATTGGTGACAGGGATCACAGCCAAATCTGTTTTCCAAAACGAGTTGCAACTTACTCACCAAAGTCTCTTTAGTGTTGTCCATTATCCCACATGCTTTTGTCAAAGAGGCGATAGATCTTTTCAAACTCAAAAATGGCATAAACGAACAAAGCACACTCTCCAATGGTGTCCTTTACGTTGGCCAGACTGGGCCGTTCAGAAAGGAGGACACATAAAGAATGAAGGCGGAAAACATTTATTTTTATTTATGCATTTGAGATTTTATATTATATATATATTGTTTCATATACATTAATATACATATTATATTATATTATTATATACTTTTTTTTATAAAACGTTGTCTAATCAACAGTAATATGGCAACAAGCACGGTCAACTTATATATGTGGCAAGACAAGTGGTTAATAGATTATAATAATTTGGCAACATATAAATTAAACTAAATTTAGGTTGTTGTAACAACGCCACCCCCAGAATTTCACCAGGAGAATATGTAGAGCCCCAAGGCGCACAGGTAAGCTACCAATAATGAATCAGAAAGCCACAGTTTTCATTAGTTAACACTTTATTTTAACAGTTTGGAATATTGTACAATTGATATTTTGTTATTTATTTCCACTTAATAAAATACCTAGGCACTTTCTTAAAATAGTCCTTTGAGGCGTGCACCACCACACACTCCAGCGCCAAGACTGCGCCGGGACGCAACTTAAATAAAATACAGTGGGGTGGAGACAAAACAAAGCAGGGAGGAAAAGCAGCACAAAGTAAAACAGGAGTGGAGACAACAAAAAGAAACAGACGCGACGTGCCCTGTGCCGCTGCTGACTACCGCAGACACCTGAAAAATGAATTTATAATTTACCCTAAAACTAACAATTAATAAAAGTGGTTGACACGGAGGAAAGCTCACCCGCAGGCCTACCAGTTATGAGAGGAAAGTGGCCCACGGCTCGATGCCGAACAGGAGGGAGCATTCAGTCTGACACCCCGCATGTGGACCAATGGACGGCACGTGAAAGACCTACCAGCATTGCTCTGGGCGCATAATGCCGACGAGAGCAAGCTACAATTGAGTTTTAATTCATTTTTGACTTTGACATGAAACACCAATAATTTAGAATACCTTTACCTTTTCCTATGACTGAGAGCGCATCACAGCATGTAATGGGGCTGGTTAAGTTGTACAACCAGGCGGAAAACTACAAAGAACACATGCGTAAGACTTGGCAAATTTATGAATGGAGGATACGAGGGGCGTTACCTGTCACTACAGATGAGAGCGCGTGGCGACGGCGCTGGCTCAAAGTTTATGAATGGAGCAGCCACACAAAACTAAAACACATGGACGGTGCATAAGAATCTGGGACATTTTTATGAATGAACAAGGGTAGTGGATATTCATTACCTGTTGCCACAACCATAGGCGCACGAAGACGCGCAGTGCCCATCCATCCATCCATCCATCTTCTTCCGCTTATCCGGGGCCGGGTCGCGGGGGCAGCAGTCTAAGCAGGGACTCCCAGACTTCCTTCACCCCAGACACTTCCTCCAGCTCCTCCGGGGGGATCCCGAGGCGTTCCCAGGCCACAGAGAGACATAGTCCCTCCAGTGTGTCCTGGGTCTACCCCGGGGCCGCCTCCCGGTGGGACATGCCCAGAACACCTCCCGAGGGAGGCGTCCAGGAGGCATCCGGAACAGATGCCCGAGCCACCTCAGCTGCTCCTCTCGACGTGGAGGAGCAGCGGCTCTACTCCGAGCTCCCCCCGTGTGACTGAGCTCCTCACCCTATCTCTAAGGGAGCGCCCAGCCACCCGGCGGAGGAAGCTCATTTCGACCGCTTGTATCCGCGATCTTGTCCTTTCGGTCATTACCCAGAGCTCATGACCACAACGTCCGATACAGCGCACCCATCACTGCAGACGCTGCACCGATCCGCCTGTCAATCTCACGCTCCATCCTTCCCTCACTCGTGAACAAGACCCCGAGATACTTGAACTCCTCCACTTGAGGCAAGGACTCTCCACCCACCTGGAGAGGGCAAGCCACCTTTTTCCGGTCGAGAACCATGGCCTCGGATTTGGAGGTGCTGATCCTCATCCCAGCCGCTTCACACTCTGCTGCAAACCGTCCCAGTGCATGTTGCAGGTCCTGGTTTGAGGAAGCCATCAGGACGACATCATCCGCAAACAGCAGAGATGAGATCCTGTGGTTCCCAAACCGGACACCCTCCACGCCCTGACTGCGCCTAGAAATTCTGTCCATAAAAATGATGAACAGAACCGGTGACAAAGGGCAGCCCTGGTGGAGTCCAACATGCACTGGGAACAGGTCTGACTTACTGCCGGCAATGCGAACACAGCTCCTGCTCCGGTCGTACAAGGACCGGACAGCCCTTAGCAAAGGGCCCCGGACCCCATACTCCCGGAGCACTCCCCACAGGGCGCCCCGGGGCAAACGGTCGAATGCCTTCTCCAGATCCACAAAGCACATGTGGACTGGTTGGGCAAACTCCCATGAACCCTCGAGCACCCGATGGAGAGTATAGAGCTGGTCCAGTGTTCCACGACCAGGACGAAAACCACAGGCTCCTCCTGAATCCGAGGTTCGACTATCGGTCGGATTCTCCTCTCCAGTACCCTGGAATAGACCTTACCGGGGAGGCTGAGGAGTGTGATCCCCCTATGGTTGGAACACACCCTCCGGACCCCCATCTTATACAGAGGACCACCACCCCGGTCTGCCAGTCCAGAGGTACCGTCCCCGACCGCCACGCGATGTTGCAGAGACGTGTCAACCAAGACAGTCCCACAACATCCAGAGACTTAAGATACTCAGGGCGGATCTCATCCACCCCCGGAGCCTTGCCACCAAGGAGCTTGCCAACCACCTCAGTGACCTCAGCCAGGGCGATGGACGAGTCCGCCTCCAAGATCTCAGCCTCTGCTTCCTCCTCGGAAGACGCGACAGCGGGACTGAGGAGATCCTCAAAGTATTCCTTCCACCTTCCGACAACATCCCCAGTCGAGGTCAACAGCTCTCCACCCGCACCGTAAACGGTGTTGGTAAAGCACTGCTTCCCCCTCCTGAGGCGTCGGATGGTTTGCCAGAATTTCTTTGAGGCCAACCGATAGTCCTCCTCCATGGCCTCCCCGAACTCCTCCCAATCCCGAGTTTTTGCCTCTGCGACAGCCCGGGCTGCAGCACGCTTGGCCTGTGGTACCCGTCAGCTGCTTCAGGAGTCCCACAAGCCAACAAGGCCCGATAGGACTCCTTCTTCAGCCTGACGGCATCCCTTATTTCCGGTGTCCACCACCGGGTTCGGGGATTGCCGCCGCGACAGGCACCAGAGGCCTTGCGACCACAGCTACGAGCCGCCACATCGACAATGGAGGTGGAGAACATGGTCCACTCGGACTCAATGTCTCCAACCTCCCCCGGGATCTGGGAGAAGTTCTCCCGGAGGTGTGAGTTAAAGACCCTGCCGACAGAGGGCTCTGCCAGCCGTTCCCAGCAGACCCTCACGATACGCTTGGGCCTGCCGAGTCTGTCCGGCTTCCTCCCCCGCCAGCGGATCCAACTCACCACCAGGTGGTGATCGGTTGACAGCTCCGCCCCTCTCTTCACCCGAGTGTCCAAGACACGCGGCCGAAGGTCAGATGACACGACAACAAAGTCGATCATCGACCTCCGGCCTAGGGTGTCCTGGTGCCACGTGCACTGATGGACCTTGTGCTTGAACATGGTGTTCGTTATGGACAAGCCGTGACTAGCACAGAAGTCCAATAACTGAACACCGCTCGGGTTCAGATCGGGGGGGCCGTTCCTCCCGATTACCCCTCTCCAGGTGTCACTGTCGTTGCCCACGTGGGCGTTGAAGTCCCCCAGTAGAACAACGGAGTCCCCAGGCGGTGCACTGTCCAGTACCCCTCCCAGGGACGCCCAGAAGGTCTGGTACTCTGCACCGCTGCTCGGCCCGTGAGGCCGACACAACGATGAGAGACCTGTCCCCACCCGGCGGAGGGACGCGACCCTCTCGCTCACTGGGGTAAACTCCAACACGTGGCGGCTGAGCTGTGGGGCTATGAGCAAGCCCACACCAGCCCGCCGCCTCTCCCCGCGGGCAACGCCAGAGAAATGGAGCGTCCAGCCCCTCTCGAGGAGACGGGTTCCAGAGCCCAGGCTGTGCGTGGAGGTGAGGCCGACTATATCTAGTCGGAAACGCTCGACCTCCCGCACAAGCTCAGGCTCCTTCCCCCCCAGCGAGGTCACATTCCATGTCCCCAGAGCTAGTTTCTGTGTCCGGAGATCTGGTCGTCGAGGTCCCCGCCTTCGACTGCCTCCCAGATCTCTCCGCACCGGCCCCTTATGGATCCTCCTGCGGGTGGTGGGTCCACGGGAGGACGGCCCCACGTCGCTCGTTCGGGCTGGGCCCGGCCGGGCCCCGTGGGGAAAGGCCCGGCCACCAGGCGCTCGCCGTCGAGCACCCACCCCAGGCCTGGCTCCAGGGTGGGGCCCCGGTGACGCCGATCCGGGCGACGTAACTGGCCTCGTTATTAAACAATTCATAAGGGCTTCTGAACCGCTCTTCGTCTGACCCGTCACCCAGGACCTGTTTGCCATGGGTGACCCTACCAGGGGCATGAAGCCCCCGACAACATAGCTCCCAGGATCATTCGGGTACTCAAACCCCTCCACCACGTTAAGGTGGCGGTTCAAGGAGGGGAGACGCGCAGTGACGAATGTCAAATTTATGAGAATGATGCGGCACCAATGGCGGCACCAAATTTATGAGAATGATGCGGCACCAATGGCGGCACCGGAAGAAACCACGATTTAGGAACTTAGATATTTACTGATTAAATTTAGAAACGAGATCTACCTGAGCAGGACCCGGAAATGTGTGTGGGCAAAAGGGGAGCAACGAGAAAGAGCGCTTATAAAGTCCGCCAGCCCGCGCCTTGGGGCGCCAGGCAAGCAAGCACACCTCCGGCACAGGCTCCAAAAGCCATCTTACCACATTCTACCCCCCCCCCCCCCCGAGGTCGAGGAAGTAGCTGGCCCTGGGTGCTGACCTGCAGTGGAACGATTAGACCTATGCAAATGACTCCCATAGTCAATAGCTTCAGTGACAGACATGGTTTTCTGGTCCGAGAATCCTAAAGGAGCAGCTAAGGGGGTCCTTGATCCCTAGGACCAGAGTGAGATGGTTGTGAGGGCTGTGGAGTTGTTTGGGTCACAGTCACAGGTGGGGTCGGAGGAACTAGCAATGGCTCTTGAGTGAGGATTGGTTCACAAAATGAGTCACCATCAGACTCAAAAGACGAGTCGCCTCCTAGCACTGGCTGCTCACTTAGACCAGAAGGACAGACTTCCATTACTATGGCAGGCTCACCAAGGCTCACCAAAGCCTTAAGCAAAGAGCGATGTACTCTCTTGACCTTACTGTGGTCGTTGACAGGTGCCACAGAATAGACCGAGCCACCTTAATCCGGCGCCTATATGACCAGATAGGTCACTGGACTCCAAAACTCTTGAGTCTTCTGGCGACCTGACACTGCAGTTGCGCAAAAGAACCAGCTGACCCTCTTTAAGAGGCGCTTCTCACACATATCTGTCATGGTTAGTCTTTCTGGGCGGGAAAGTCCATGGCGCCCCTTGCAACCAGGGTTGCCAAGACAGGGCATCAGCGTTCTTATTGCTTTTCCCTGACCGATACTTGAGTCAAAGGAGGCGAGTTGAGCGACCCAACAGCACCCAGTTTTGCAGACGACAGACGTGGCTCAACGGTTTATTGTCTGTGTAGACAATACACAGTTCAGGTATTCCCTGAACTTTTTGGTGAGGGCCCATTTCAGACCCAAATTTGCAACTTCATCGAACTATAATTGGACATATTTCGCTCTGTGGGTCTAAGCCCACGACAATGGGCCTTACCACACCCTCTTGCTCCTGCGAAAGTACAGCCAAGCCGCTATGGCTGGCGTCTACTTCCAAAATGAAGGTACGGGAGAAGTCCGCGTATGCCAGGACGGGGGCCGAGGCGAGCTTGGCCTTAAGGGCATCGAAGCTCTGTTGACGCTCCTCGTCCCATGGTCCGGCAGTACTGGGGGCTGGCTTCTTCTTTGATGTTTTACCAGTGAGCTCGGCCACTCTGCGGTGCAGGGGGGCAGCCAACTTCGCAAAGCCCTCCACAAATCGACGGTAGTAGCTAGCAAATCCCAAAAAGCATAGCAAGGGGAGCAACGAGAAAGGGAGCGCTTATAAAGTCCGCGCTTATAAAGTCCGCCAGCCCGCGCCTCGGGGCGCCAGGCAAGCAAGCACACGTCACAGGCTCCAAAAGCCATCTTACCACATATATCAACTATAATGTTGCCATTGAACAGTACACTGTAGGAAGAACCAGAGGACAGTGTTCAAGCTGCCATACTTCCCCCAGCAGAATTGCTCCAAGGGCATCGGAGCTAAAACTGTAGGTTTTTATTTCTGTTCCTAACTGGCCTGACCATAAGCTATTTCAAAGAGGAACGTTTTGAGCCTGGTCTTAAATGTAGAGACTGTGTCGGCCTCTTTTACATGAACAGGGAGCTGGTTCCATAACATAGGAGCTTGGTAGCTAAATGCTCGACCTCCTACTGTGCTTTTAGAGACTCTGGGACTAACAATAGTCCAGCATTTTGAGAACGAAGAGCTCTGTTTGGATGGTACGCTACTATTGCATCTTTGAGGTAGGACGGGGCCATATTGTTTATAGCTTTATAAGTCAGGAGGAGGATTTTAAATTTGATTCTAAACTCAACAGGAAGCCAGTGAAGAGACTCTAACACTGGCGAAATATGATCTCTATGATGTCTGGCGTAATGGTTTCTCTTCCTGGTTTTCTTTTACATATTTAACAGATCTTATCTTATCTGGTTCAACAGTCTTTGGTCACTAATCAAATAAGAATGAAAGTCTTTCCATGACATGCCGGAGGTTGTACTGTGTGCACAACAGTGACTCCACAGACAAATAATTATTTTCCTTTGTCCACCAACATCAGTGAAAAGATTTGCTCAACATCCACATTTGGGCAGAAGGGGCAAAGACAGTATGTAAAACTTGACAGCCTTAAACAGAGTGACATGCAAAGTTTTTGGAACTTGCAAAATATTTGATTCACTTCTCATGTGCTTGAAGTGCAGTAAAAAGTGCATCTGTGTTTTCTATGAACTTCTTCAGGTGATGTTCGTCAATGGTTACACCAGCTTTATCCAGATACTGGACACAACCCATTACCTCACTCTGGTGTCTTCTTCAGATTCATCCACAGGAAAGAGAACTCATCCATGGGTGCCATCCATTTCTCCATATATTAAAGGTCCCATATTCTGCTATTTTGCCCTTCACACAGTCTATTCTAAGGGCTTTGTTGATAAAATTTTGCGTTGTGCAATATCCATAACATAACAGTTTCCAAAAAACACCAATTTCTTGGACTGGCCCCCCTCCTTGTAAAAGCAAACGGCTCACTCTGAGATCTGACCCCGAACAGAGAGCAGGCTGCCTCCCCGCCCAACTCGCGCGCCTCCCCGCCCAACTCGTGCCGAAGCCTGAGCGGAGATAGTGCGCATGCGCCGTGTGCTCCGGTAAACAGCGATACACAAACACTGAATAAACCTTTTATCCGTCCTGACGGTGCGTCGTGCTGAGTCCTACGTCCTGGATCTGACCTGGAGTTTGACGTGCTCCAGGGCCTCAACCACAGACGTGCCGTTTGGTAAATAACAAGCTAACTCTTCTATCTGTCGTATCCATCGTGTAATTACTGTGTAGCATTAGCATTAGCTGTTTTTATTCTTCCTGGAGGCGTGGCTTAAACACCGCGTCATCTTAGTGAGGAGCCCCCGTCTGCTGCTCAGAGGGGGACGGAAAAGACAGTTCTCTAGTGAAAACATGAGGGAATCAATCAAAAAACCACTTTGGGCACAACATACGAGGCCCAGAGAGCCCTGGAGGAAGGTTAAAACCTCTGAAAAGTCGATTTTGCATGTTATGGGACCTTTAAACACATGAACTGTACAGTTGCACTTGAGCTCTGAAATGGTCACATCACAATTTTGCTGCTGCTGTGGCAAAAGTCCTTTGACTTTTAGAGGGAGAAAACCAGTTATCCATAAAAATGCAAAGAGAATGGGTCTGAATCAATAAGCTTTATTCAGTTGTACCAAGTGAATGCCGCCTGTCCCTGACAAAGTGATCTCTCCCTATTCGATGTACCTCACAGTCAAACAGTCAAACATATAGATTCAGGTGTGAGCCGGCTCACAAAGGTCCGAAAGCCAGTCCAATCAGGTAGTCAGATGATTCACAGGAGGTCAGGAAATACATTATGATACAGTTTGAGTCCTCAGAGAATGGTCACCACCGGGGTCCTGGATGTTGTGATTATAATAGCAGCTGTGTTTCCTGGGGGAGGACATCCTTTTGTTGGCTGGTCTGGAATGGAGCAGAGACAACAAAAGGTACTAGGTGTGAATCCTGTCACATTCGGCTACAGAACAGGATATTCTCAAGTCTCCAGACTCTGAAACAAGTGGTCAGCTGTTAACGCAGGACAGCAAAAGACAGGAGTACAATACATCAAAACACATTCTCACATCCTTGGTTATCTCTTGGCCTAGGCCAAAAGTGCTCCTGGATGTCTGCTCATACAAATAATACGTGACACTTTTAACTTTATCAGTCTTAAAATGACTTCTATAATATCAAAAAAATTGATAACACTTCCATTGTGGAAGTTATTTTCCCTTTCTATTTTTTGAATGTGTGACTAAAACACACTAATTAATGATTGCATCTGCCATAGGTAAATCGCACTGAAATCATCTTCAAAAAACCTCTTAACAGAGAGGGGGAATTGTCCTGTGACAAATGATTTCAAAGCTGGAAACATCTGCAACATCCTCTCACTGGTTAGAATTAAAGCCGACCAGCTTGTCTTACTGTGGCACAGGAGAGCTCTGTATTCACTGTCAGCAAACTCACAATATTCTTTTAGATTTTCTGTTCAAACAGTATGAATGTGAAAACAGTGATGGACTTGACAGAGACAGGTATGACAATGTTTGTCATAGCTGCCTTAGCATGGCTTTTAGCAGATCAGATTTAAACTATGTTGAATTAGTTTATTTTTATGTATTTATTTGGTCGTGACAGCCCTGGGATCATTTCCATCTGTTGCCCCATTCACTCTCACAAACACACTCTCATTAGGGCCCGAGCTCGAATGTGCAGGGGCCGAGTCAGATAATGTGTAATAATGACCTAAACGCTTTGGTGATTACCGATGATTCGTTTGAATTTAGATATCCTGAAAAATGTGGCCAACCTGCAAATCAAACAGCAGTTTTTCAAAGTATTTACACTTGCATATGTTTGGCCTGGAGTGTCCTATTTTCCTGCACGAATATATGTTTTGTTCAAAAAGACGAGCCAAACGCAACGGTATACAATACATATAGCTATGTTCTACAATAGCCCTACAGAATTGAATTGGACCAAAAACAATTTGTATTGTATACATTTTTGGTTCAATGCAAAAAGATTTCCCCAAAAAGCCTTTTTTTTTTTCCCCAAAAGTTTTATTGGGCAGGACAGATGAAGAGTGAAACGAGTAGAGAGACAGAAAAAAAACTCCCCCCAGAGGACTACAGATGGAAATGAGATAGAATGCTAGAATCTGGTTCAAGCATCTTTGCTTTTGCTTAATGTAATTGTATTGTTACGGGAGAATCACTGTTGTGGATTTCTAAAACAAGTTAAACAATAAAAATGCAGAGTGAATGAGTCTGATCAATGAGTTGATTTATTCACTGGTACCAAAGTGAACAGTGGCCTTTCCCTGACACAGTGACCTCTGCTGGTCGAAGGAGGTCCATGACAATCAGAACACATGCTTTTTATACACAAGACATAGTTATCACATCATGAGGAGACAACATAAAACATCATCGTGAAACAAGAGCAAGGACATATGTGACATCAATGTTTATGAAAAACAACAGCTGTCAGTGGTGCTTCCAGTTAAAGCCAGATTTCAGAGTGAAAGGACGTCATAAAAACAAAACAAAAGAGGTGCTGTGAACCGGCCCAAAATCAAGGTTCACGACCGACATTGTCAGGAACTTTAAACCAGGGTCCAATGTGTGGCAAGATTCTATGCTGCTGCTGTAGCTATGGGCAAACATGTACAGATGACGATCAGATCAATTGTGACTCTTTACATATTGATACCAGTAATTTAAAGTGTGGACAGTCGAGTGGTTGTAAGACTTAGTTAATGCTTCTAACCAGGCCGTCTCGTCAGAAGTCAGACTACGGGTGCTTCGTTTCACGCCATGTTTATTTGAGTAAATGAAACCAGGCATCAAACTTAACCATATTATCAAAAATTGTCAGAAATAAGGCACACATGAAAACACAACAAAATCTAATCACCATAAGCTCACCCTGGTCCTCCAGCAGTGGGTTGCTTACTCTCTGGCATCTCTCCTCCCCCCTTCCAGGGGAAGAGCAGATGTGGTTCCAGCGGTGGGAGCTGTCTCCCCACACGCTCCATGCGGCTCAGGAAGTTGTTTTGTTTTGTGAGCGTTGCCACAGTGTGAAGCATGAATCCATGTGCCCCGCTCAGCTGTCCCACAGCGATGTTGGGTGTCAACCAGCGTTGCCTCCAATGTTTAAAACCAGGTCTAGCTCCAGCTCTGCAGCTTCAGCCGTGTTTTGACCTGTACAGAAACAAAAACAAAAGTGCACTCCCCTCTTCTTTTCCCTGTGAGTGCCGCTAGTTAAATTTGCCCT
Source organism: Rhinogobius similis (assembly GCA_019453435.1). NCBI lineage: Eukaryota > Metazoa > Chordata > Actinopteri > Gobiiformes > Gobiidae > Rhinogobius > Rhinogobius similis. The sequence continues at coordinate 1,319,205 of CM033630.1, read as the reverse complement.
CCCTTTCCCGAAAGGAGAAAATAATATAAAACAAAGGAATGAACAGAAAGGTGGACCTGATGGGCCGGCCAAAAAGAACAAACAGATGATGTGACACCGGGCCAACCCTGTACAGGGCCATAGGAGCGACAGGGCCAACCCTGTACAGGGCCATAGGGGCGACAGGGCCAACCCTGTATAGGGCCATAGGAGGGACAGGGCCAACCCTGTACAGGGCCATAGGGGCGACAGGGCCAACCCTGTATAGGGCCGTAGGAGCTGGTGCCGACACCACTAACAATCTAAGGACAAACCCATCCCCAGCTAACCTGAGCAAAAGAAAAGCGAAAACGTGACTACCGTCTCACCAGGTCAAACAAAAGCTAAGTTGGCCTGAGTGTGTCTGGGCAGAGCCATAAGTGCACCAGCTACAGGCGACTTAATTAAAGGCTCAGAGCCAACAAACTAAACACAAAACTTAAGTCATGTCAATAGACCAAATATGTAAAATATGTAAAATATATATATATATATATATATATATATATATATATATATATGTATATATATATATATTATATATATATATATATATATATAATTCCCTGCTCACCCTCCGCGGGTGGTCATATCCATCTCTGAGCTCGGGTCCTCTACCAGAGGCCAGGGAGCTTGAGGGTTCGGCGCAGTATCTTAGCTGTTCCTAGCACTGCGCTCTTCTGGACTGAGATGTCTGATGTTCCTCCAGGGATCTGTTGTAACCACTCCTCCAGTTTGGGGTCACTGCCCCAAGTGCTCCGATCACCCACGGCACCACTTTGGCCTTCATCTTCCAGGCCTTCTCCAGCTCTTCTCTGAGCCCTTGGTATTTCTCCAGTTTCTCATGTTCCTTTCTCCTGATGTTGCCATCACTTGGTATCGCCACATCAACCACAACGGCCTTCCTCTGCTCTTTATCCACCACCACGATGTCTGGTTGGTTTGCCATTACCATTCTGTCAGTCTGTATCTGGAAGTCCCACAGGATCTTCGCTCGGTCATTCTCTACCACCTTTGGAGGTGTTTCCCACTTTGACCTTGGGGTTTCCAGTCCGTACTCCGCACAGATGTTTCTGTACACTATACCAGCCACTTGGTTGTGGCGTTCCATGTATGCTTTCCCTGCCAGCATCTTACACCCTGCAGTTATGTGTTGGACTGTCTCAGGAGCTTCTTTGCACAGCCTACACCGTGGGTTTTGTCTGGTGTGGTAGATCTGGGCCTCTATCGCTCTGGTGCTCAGGGCCTGTTCCTGTGCAGCCATGATGAGTGCCTCTGTGCTGTCCTTTAGTCCGGCTCTAGCCACTGGTAGGATTTCTTGATATCAGCCACTTCAGTTATGTTCCGGTGGTACATCCCATGTAGGGGCTTGTCCTCCCATGATGGTCCCTCCTCCGGCACCTCACCTTCTGTTCCCCATTGCCTGAGACATTCACTGAGCACATCATCATCTGGGGCCTTATCCTTGATGTACTTGTGGATCTTGGATGTTTCATCCTGGATAGTGGCTCTCCACTAATAGTCCACGGCCTCCTTCCCTACGGCTAGTGTACAGTCTCAGGGTGCTGGATTTGGGATGGAACCCTCCATGCATGGTCAGGAGCTTTCGTGTCTTAACGTCTGTGGTCTGTATCTCTTCCTTTGGCCATCTTATTATGCCTGCAGGGTATCTGATCACTGGCAGGGCGTAGCTGTTTATCGCCCGGGACTTGTTCTTGCCATTGAGCTGGCTTCTTAGGACTTGCCTTACTCGCTGGAGGTATTTGGCAGTTGCTGCTTTCCTCGTTGCCCCTTCGAGGTTGCCATTTGCCTGTGGTATTCCAAGGTATTTGTACCCATCCTCAATGTCTGCTATTGTTCCCTCTGGGAGTGAGACCCCTTCTGTGTGGACTACCTTCCCTCTCTTTGTTACCATCCGACTGCACTTTTCCAGCCCGAATGACATCCCGATATCAGTGCTGTAGATCCTGGTCGTGTGGATCAGTGAGTCGATGTCTCGCTCACTCTTAGCATACAGCTTGATGTCATCCATGTAGAGGAGGTGACTGACGGTGGCCCCATTCCTGAGTCGGTATCCATAGTCAGTCCAGTTGATTATCTGGCTGAGGGGGTTCAGACCTATACAGAACAGCAGTGGGGACAGTGCATCTCCTTGGTATATGCCACATCTGATGGTCACTTGTGCAAGTGGCTTACCATTTGCCTCCAGGGTGGTCTTCCACAGCTTCATTGAGCTTGCTATGAAGGCCCTTAGTGTCCTATTGATATTGTACATCTCCAAGCACTCAGTGATCCATGTGTGTGGCATTGAGTCGTAGGCTTTCTTGTAATCAATCCAGGCAGTGCACAGGTTGGTGTGTCGGGCTTTGCAGTCTTGGGCGACTGTTCTGTCAACCAGGAGTTGGTGTTTGGCTCCTCTGGTGTCTTTGCCTATGCCCTTCTGTGCTTTGCTCATGTATTGGTCCATGTGCCCACTTATCTGAGCCGCGAGGATGCCTGACATGAGCTTCCATGTTGTGGAGAGACAGGTTATTGGCCGATAGTTGGATGGGACTGTACCCTTGGAGGGATCCTTCATGATCAGGATCGTGCGCCTTCGGTTAGCCATTCAGGGTATATATATATATATATATATATATATATATATATATATATATATATATATATATACATCAGACATCTCAGTCCAGAAGAGCGCAGTGCTAGGAACAGTTAAGATACTGCGCCGAACCCTCAAGCTCCCTGGCCTCTGGTAGAGGACCCGAGCTCAGAGATGGAGGTGACCACCCTTGGAGGAGTGAGCAGGGAATTTTTATATATATATATATAATTTCAATAGGCCTTTTCTGAATCAAATATTATATAATTCAAATCAAATATCACATAAGAATGTCTTTAATATCTTTAATGAAAATATATATTCTGAAATTTTGTCAATTTATATTATAGCTTTTTGAAGATTCTTCAATGTCAAAAACATATATTTTCATCTTCTGCCAGGATACCTGTGGAGGAATAATTTCATGCATTACAATCAACCAGCTTTGGCTGGTTTATCTTCTTGGTCCTAAATTGTTTCTGGTAAATAGGAAACATCACAAATAACACACAGACTGTTGCAAGAGCCCCTGTTTGGGCTCAGGCCCCTCGTGTATCAAAATGCCACCTGTGCTGTGTCAGTCTCTGCAAAAAAATTATCATTACCAACCTGAGAAGAAAAATAATCAAATTAGACACACATTTAAAGTATTAGATGTACTTCATAATTGTTTGTTGGACTGTACACACAGATCCACTCTATTAGGATCTATGTGCTCCTTTGGGTCATTTGCTGAAACCTGTAAATTTGAGATTAAAATAACCTTCGCCTTATTAGATTTCCAAAAGAAATCTATCAACATTTCAGAAAATGCGTAAGTCCATAAACAAAGCAAAGTAGAAGGTGGTTAATTCATTCATACACATTCACACAAACAGGCGTTAGTGAAGCTTCTTTAGTCCAAGAGCTTTACTCGTCAAGTCCCAAAAATGTCACATGTTCATAGTTTGAGTTGTGCACAACCTTTAAAATGACGTCATGTTAAAACACATTTTTGTGACTGTGTGGGTACAGGAAGTGTCCTGTCTGTGATCACATTCCCCAGAACATAGACCATGTTTCAAAATCAAAATTGTTAGTTCTTTCTTGTTGCAACAAATTAAAAAACCTTTCAATACTTGATGACTGTTCATCAAAACTACTCTTGATCTGTAATAATCTATGGAGCTCTCCAAAATTAAGTTTACGCCAGCTGAGTTTTCCTAGTATGTTATCATTTTGATATTGTCTTTCGTTATAGACACAATGTTGAAGGTTAATTTTTCCCTATTTGTATGTCCCCCAGTTATTTTTTATTTTTATTTTTATAATTCAACACCACCAATGTCCACATCTATAACTGACTTGTGCATGTTTTTATCACCTGGTTTTGGGTGACACTCCTTGCAGTTTTCATTTGAGTCCTTTGCGTCAGCCGAACCGTTCGCGAGGTCCTCCCGCTGCTCCTTGACCTCCTCATCCCCTCTGTCTTTTATTTATTTATTTATTTTTTTTAATTGAGCTATTTTGCTTATGTGAAATATATTGCAGGAGCTTGCATGAATTTTGTAAAATAGTTCATCTTAAAACGACTCTAGAACATGTAATAATTTTAAATACTATTTAGGTAAACCAGCTCCATGGCTGTTTGTACTTAAGATTAAGCTTTAAATAATCAGTACTTCCTGTCGTGGCCTCAGCTGGGTCCAGTCGATGGTCAGAGAGCGGAGGCAGAGCAGGCGGTGAAAAGGGGCGGGGTCAAGGATCGACAGCGGGAGCCTGTACAGGAAATAAGAGCCTCACAAGAAAATATTAGTTTGTGCATGCAATGGTAACATAATTGTCCATTTGCTATGTCTCTTTGTTCAATACTTTTAAACACTCCAATGTCAGTATTGTGTTTGAATCTGCTGTGATGACCTCTCTCACAGCTGCCACCTTTATCTCTGTTTTGTCTGTGGCCTGTGAGGAGTCAAGTTTTTTCTAGGTCACAGACACATGACTAAAACTGGCCAGGACTTCAGAGTCCCGTGAAGGAAAAAAAAAGAAAACAGTATCAACCTAATTCTTCAAATCAAATCAAATCAATTTATTTTTATAATGCCCAAAATCACAACAACAGTTGCCTCGATGGGCCACAGGTAAAAGCAATTCAGATAACTGTCCCAGAATGCCCCTGTCCTTTGACCCTCCTTCAGGAAAAACTACAAAAAACCCCATGGGAAAAAGTAGAAACCTCGGGGAGAACCACAGTGAAGGAGAGATCCTACTCCCACGGACGGACAGGCTGCAGATGAACTAGGACTGACATCCACTTGGACTGTGGAGCCAGAACCACTCAAGAGGGAGGCTGTGAAAGAGTTCCTCCAGGCGGACGAGGAGCATTCCACCCAGTGTAGAGAGATCCTCCAGCAGGAGATGAGGAACAGTTAATCTAAGTAGATGGAGTTCGTCCAGGCAGACGAGGTGTGGCTGATCCAGGGTTGAGGGAGTTCCTCCAGGCGGGTGGCGCATAGATCGTCCAGTGTAGAGATCGATCCTCCAGACAGATGGGGGTGGGGGGGTCGTCACTGGAGCAGCCGCCGCAGTGTCTGAAACAGTCTCCACTCCCCGGGGGAAGTGGAGAGAAAGAGAAACATGTGAACAGCAATGAACAGACTACAGTTGAAGTAATATTAAATATTGTTGATAGGTAAAGTAGGAAGAACCAGAGGATAGTGTTCAAGCTGCCATACTTCCCCCAGCAGAGTGGCTCCAAGGGCAGCGTAGCTAAAACTGTAGGTTTTTATTTCTGTTCCTAACTGGCCTGACCATAAGCTATTTCAAAGAGGAACGTTTTGAGCCTGGTCTTAAATGTAGAGACTGTGTCGGCCTCTTTTACATGAACAGGAGCTGGTTCCATAACACAGGAGCTTGGGAGCTAAATGCTCGACCTCCTACTGTGCTTTTAGAAACTCTGGGGACTAACAATAGTCCAGCATTTTGAGAACGAAGAGCTCTGTTTGGATGGTACGCTACTATTGCATCTTTGAGGTCGATGGGGCCATATTGTTTAAAGCTTTATAAGTCAGGAGGAGGATTTTAAATTTGATTCTAAACTCAACAGAAGCCAGTGAAGAGACTCTAACACTGGTGAAATATGATCTCTTTTTCTAGTACCTGTTAATAATCTTGCTGCTGCATTTTGAACCAGTTGAAAGCTTCTTATAGAGCTTTTAGGACACGCTATAAGCAGGGCGTTACAATAGTCTAATCTGGATGTGACAAATGCATGGATGAGTTTTTCGGCATCATCTCTGGGCAGGATTTTTCTCATTTTGGCTGATGTTACGCAAATGAAAGTAGGCTGTTTTACAGGCTTGATTTATATGAGCTTTGAACGAGAGATCTTGGTCAAATAGGACCCCAAGGTTTCTTACAGTAGAGCTGGGGGCTACAGTGATATTGTCCAGAGAAACTATCTGGTCGGATAAAGAGTCTCATAGGTGCTTAGGGCCCAGCAGAATGACCTCGGTTTTTCAGGGTTAAGGAGCAGATAATTAAGAGTCATCCAAGTTTTTATGTCTTTCACGCAGGCACTAAGTCTGTCTACTTGATGGGTCTGATCAGGTTTCATTGATAAATAAAGCTGAGTGTCATCTGCATAGCAGTGGAAGTTAATGCCATGCTTTCTGATGATCAGACCTAAGGGCAGCATATAAAGTGTGAACAGAACTGGACCGAGTACTGAACCCTGCGGCACACCGTGGGTTACTTTAGAACATGGGGAAGATCTCTGGTTTACATTAACAAACTGGTACCTATCAGATAGATAGGATTTAAACCAGCTTAGGGCGGTTCCACTGACACCTATATCACATTCCTAACCTCTGCAGGAGACTGTTGTGGTCGATGGTATCAACCGCTGAGGTCCAACAGAACCAGGATTGAGACCTGTCCATCATCAGCAGCTACTACCAGAACAATTGTGACATTAACTAGTGCAGTTTCAGTCTGTGGTACACGGAACCCTGACTGAAAAACTTCAAATAAATGATTGTCCTGCAGGTGGCGACAAAGCTGTTTAATCACAATTCTTTCAAGGATTTTAGAGACAAAGGGCAGATTAGAAATAGGTCTATAGTTTGCCAGTATGTCGGGGTCTAGATTAGGCTTTTTCAAAAGTGGTTTAATCACTGCATATTTGAAGGACTGAGGACATAACCGCTTTAGTGAAGTATTTATTATATTAAGAATGGGATTTATAATTAGGGGAGAATTTCTTTGAGAGTCTACTTGGGATTGGGTCTAAAATACAAGTTGATGTTTTGGAGGACATAATGACTGAAGTTATCTCTGCCTGATCAACAGCAGTGAACCATCTAGTATTACTGAAGGATTTGTATGGGACACTAGCTTTGCAGTCTGGGCTTGCTCAGTACTGATAGTGGGAGTCATTTCATTTAGTTTATCTCTAATAGTTGTGATTTTGCTGCTAAAAGAATAGAAGAAAGTCATTGCAGCTTAGAGTAACTGGTATTGAGGGTTCTACTGCTGTGACAGTTTGTCAGCCTGGCTACAGTGCTGAAGAGAAATCTAGAGTTATTTTTATTTACTTCTATTAAATTTGAATAATATCTGGTTTGAGCCTTACGCAGAACCTGCTTATAAGACAGAAGGCAAGTTTTCCATTCTTTCAGGGATTCTTCTGTGTGGGAGTGAGCGTGGGATCTCTCTAGTTTTCTTCCCTTTGTTTGTGAGAACGTAGTTCTTCATTGTACCAGGGGGAGGCTCGTTTTGGCCTGATTACTTTCTGTTTAAGTGGAGCTGCAACATCAAGAGCAGATTTTAGAGAGTTGACCATTGAGTCAACAGAGTTATCAATAGCACTGGGACTGGCGCTGTTAACGACAGGATCACATGATATAATATTAAATATTGGTTCTATTATTTCTCTGAACTTTAAAATAGATTTTTCAGATATTGTCCTTTTCATTTATAGTTTTAGTCTGAGGAGCTGGATAGTCCTTAAGAATAAACTGAAAGGTAATTAGGAAGTGATCCGACATTATTGGGTTTTGGGGGAAGACATTTAGGTCACTAATCTCTATTCCATAAGTTAGAACCAGGTCCAGAGTGTGCTGTGACTGTGGGTTGGTTTATTTACATTTTGAGTGAAACCAATGCATCTAATAAAGCGCTAAAGGCATTACTGAGGCAATTATTTTCATTCACATGAATGTTGAAATCCCCAACCACCACAATATTTTTCCCAGTCTAATACTAAATTTGATAGGAAGTCAAAGAATTCTGTTAAGAATAATGAATAAGGACCGGGAGGTCGATAGATTATTATGAGCAAAACAGCTTTTTGGTTTTTCCAGTTTGGGCAGGTGATTGATAGGATAAGGCTTTCAAATGAGCAAGACTCATTATTAATTTTAGGACTCAGGAGTAAACTAGAATGTGAGATTACTGCCACCCCACCTCCCCGGCCTGAGCTCCTGGCAGCTTGAAAGTTAACATGACTCTGTGGGGCCTCATTTAATCTGACATAATCATCTTGTTGAAGCCAAGTTTCAGTTAAAGCTAAAAGATCAATATTATAATCGTTAATTAATTCATTAACTAAAAGTGATTTGGAGGAAATTGACCTAATGTTTAGCAATCCACATTTTACATGCTTATTTATTAGTTTATTTGTATCATGTGTAGGGATTATTTGTATTAAGTTATTTGCTCTGACACCTAAATGATCTGTATTTGGATCTGACTTATTGGCGTTATTTACACGAGGGACACGCACAGTCTCTATTTGCTTTGACTCTGAACACTTGATCTGTGACAGCGCGGGCGAGAGCTTAGCCACAGAGAAGAGACTAATTCTTGCAATCAAAATGTTGTGTTAGACAATTTGGAACCTCCAAGATGTGAATTTGGGGAGGTTTTAACTCTTTAGAAAACATCAAATGCATTAAAATTTCCATAAACAGGGAAGATTGTTACAGGGAAAAAAAAAATTAGCTAATTTCAACCAAAAATCCCAAATCAAAAAACAGGAGCAAAACCGCTGACCGATAAGATCCTATTAAAGCCCTGCAGGGTTTCCGCCTAAACCTCTTGTCAAAACAAAATGTGCGCAAAAAATCTTGGCCATACAAACCAAATCAAACAAACCAAACAATATTCAGTTGCAAAACAAAGCTCTATATTTCTCTTTTAATATAGCTATTTATTTCTTCTTAGATTATGCTCTATATTCATTATTTCTCTCAGTCTAAGCAGTGAGCAGGTTTGAACTGTGTTTATACAGAGACCAAAAACTTTTAAGATAAGACGATCAAACATATCCAAATGCATTGTGTACTATTCTTAAAGTGAATCAGTGCAAAGCATTTCTTCGTTGCGAGAGCATTTGCTGTGTATGTGCTGCTGATGACGTGTCTAATTTCAGGAAAAGCATTCTCCATTTAAAGCTTTTAAAGTTTTAAATGCCGTGTGATGTTACCTCTCCTCTTTGTCTGTCTGCTGCACGGCCGGGCTCTGCTCCACCACTGCTGCTGTCAGAGGGTCACGCTGAAGGCCCAGACTCTGTTCAGTGTCAGAGGCTGAAGGCCCAGACTCTGTCCAGTGTCAGAGGGTCACGCTGAAGGCCCAGACTCTGTTCAGTGTCCTCTTCACTGCCTTTAAGCAGTAGCTTCAGATGTTTATCTTCTCCCACGTCCATGCCCTGCAGGAGCACCTCCACGGTTAGGTCCATACTGTGCGAAGTACGAATCAAAACTCCGTAATTTCAGATTCATGGTGGTTTTATTTAGGCCGATTCTCCTTTGCCAGCTTTGTTTTCTTTAGGCTCTGATAGTGGCTTTGTAAACATTGTCTCTCAGACGTGAGTTTCCCAGCAACTTTCTTTTGCAACAGGAACATCAGCCATTGTCTTTGAACGAAATCTTCTTTGAGGTGGCACCCATCCACCCGTGTTAGCTTTATTGTCCAATATGCAACGATTTGTTTGGGCGATGTCATAGAGATAATGGCAGTCCGTCTCATTCGTGCCCGGCTTAGTGCAGCTTGTAGCACAAGAGGGCATCCGGGTCGTTGGTGGAGGAATGGTGTGGCAGTGGTGTGGGTCTGATTGAGCTTGATCTTCTCCAGAGTCCGGTCCACAGGGTCTGGTCCACAAGGCTGGACAGAGCGTGTTGACCCTCGTGCAGTGATTTGGAGCCCGGCGCTCACAGCAGTCAGAGGGAGGTTGTAACAGACAGAAAAACGTGTGTGCAGGGTAATTCTTTACTGTTGCTTAATTTCTATTCTTTAACGTTATCAATGTTTACATTATAATAAGTCTGATCCTTCTTCAGGAAAGCCATATTTCTTAGTCCACACAGTTAATAATTGAACACATTCCTTGCTGTGTTTGTCTGTCATGGCTTGAATTAGAGAGCTAGAGCCCCCTCCTCCACCACTGACAGATTTAATCCCATTTTATCTCCCAGATAAAATGTAGTGCGCACCTTTCACCGCTTTATGCACGTCTGCGTAGCGTGTATCTTTTCAGACGTTTTCCCACCACGTCCCGAGGACTCTCCAAGAGTTCTCTTCACTTTTCCTAAGCTGGGCTCCTTTAAATTCCCAGGTTAATGTGTCACTTAATAACAATATTAGCTTATTCAATTCAGTAAATTAGGTTTATCTATCTATATACCTTGGCTGTGTCCCACCAAAGTGGGGTAGCCTAGACAGGGCACACACCCTCACTCCCCCCGCCCCAGGTGCCACAAAGGAATGAACCGGCCAGACCCAGAGTGCAAACCGGACCACCACCAGCACCCAGGAATTCTCCAGAGAACCACACAGGGACAGCCGCTGCACCCAGAGAGGGACAACGAAACCCTAACACACCTCCCGTCCATCACCATCACCGCTGTCGCCCCACTTCAAAACCAACACCAATTGCACAGATGATTTAAACATTATTATTGTTGATTTAAACATTATTATTGTTGATGATGATTTAAACATTATTTCTCCCCCCTCTCCGAACATTTTTTTTCATATCCTATGCTGCCCTATATTATGTATAATGTGTAAGCTATATATAGTGTCTAAAAGCATTAAAAGAAGGAGGACATTGTCCTGCAAGCCTAAGTGTAGGTATTCAGCCCTAACTAAGAAATGATGCATTAAAACAATCTTAAAACATTGGGAGAGGGTCCAGGTTCAGATTATTTCCAATCATCCCACAACAACAACAACAATAACAGTAATAACTAAAGGTGCACCTAGATAACGTCGCCCCCCTCCAGGCGCCCCCGTCCACCATACAAACCCCCAGAGAACCCCGGATCCAGATGGCCATCCGGACCACACCCCTAAGCATTAGCCAGCCACTCCCTCGGCACCCCGAAACCAGACCTGGTGACACCACCCAAGCCCGCCAGCAATCCCCCAAACAACCCAGCACTCAGATGGACTCACGGACCAACGCCAGCACCAACCCAACGTCCCAGGAGAGGCCACACCAAATAATATTATTTCTAAGGTTTAGCTGTGATGATGTTGGGGAAAGGGCACCTTGGTTTAAGGTTTAAGGACTGATCTAAACCACATCACACTGCACCAGGGTCAGCGGCACAGCCCAGTGTGGGCACTTCCACAGCAGGGCCTCTGCCGAAGCTGGTTTCCCCCTGCCGCTTCATACCAAGACCAGTCCTCTACCACACCCATCCATTCATTCAGACACAAACTCTCTCCATCCATCCCTGTCCTGAGCAGCCTCTCTTCCTTGCACCACAGTCATCCCTTTGGAATTCAACGCTCTTCTTACACCCTCTGTCCATCCCATTCACGGTCTTCCTCTCATTCTCACTCCACTCACATCAGATTCATATACCTTTTTCACCAATCGCTCCCTTTCCATCCTCTCCACATGTCCAAACCATCCCAATACCTTTTGCTCTGCTCTATCAGCCAACTCTCACAACACATCAGTTCTCTCTCAGATGTCTTAATTTCTCACACGATCCATACGCGTCACACCACACATACTCATCAGACATCTCATCTCAACTACATTCAACTTCCTCTTCTCCGCAACTTTCAAACTCCACGTTTCAGCCCCATACAACGCAGCAGGCACCACCACACCCTCATACAATCTCCGTTTCGCATCCATTCCCAGTGACCTACATTCAAACACTCTCTTCATTCCCCCCCCTATATCTTGCGTACTTCATTCATTCTAAACTCTACCTCACCCCCCATTCCACCATCCACACCAACGTGCGACCCCAAATACTGACAACACTCTACCTCTTCCAACAACTCCCCATTTAATGCCACATTCAACCTACGTTCATCCTTTGACCTCGTGCACCTCATCACCTTACTCTTATTCACATTCACTCTCAACTTCCTTCTGTCACACACCCTTCCAAACTCCTCAACCAAACGTGCCAAGCTCTCCTCTGAATCAGCCACTAGTGCAGTATCATCTGCAAACAACAACTGATTCATACTCCATTCGCTGCCATCAACATTCACCATGCTCACACCCTTACCTGACACTCTGCATACACCTCTTTTACCACACCATCCATATACACATTAAACAACCACGGAGACATCACACATCCCTGACGCAAACCAACCCTCACAGGAAACCACTCACTCAAGCTATTTCCCACTCTCACACACGTTCTACTGTTTTTATAAAAACTCTTCACACCTTCCAACAATCTACCATCGATACCATACAAACTCAACACAACCCACAAGGCCTCTCTATCAATCCTATCATACGCCTTCTCTAAATCCACCCAAAACACCTCCCTCCCCTTAGCCAAATGCTTTTCACACACACATCCTCTACCTCTCCTAAAACCACACTGCTCTTCACCAATCATACACTCAGTCCCCTCTACTACCCTTTAATCCACACTCTCCCATACACCTTGCCTACAACACTCAACAGACTAATACCCCTATAACTACTACATTCATACTTATCACTCTTACCCTTGTACAGTGGAACCACACACGCACTCGTCCAGTCAAGCGGCACCTGCCCACTTACAAAACACACATTCAACAATCTCACACACCACTCGATCACACTCGCTCCACCACACTTCAAACATTCCACAGTACACCCATCCACACCTGCAGCCTTTCCTGCTTTCAACTTACCCACAGCTTGCTCAACTTCCTCTCTCGTAATCAACGCTTCATTCAACTCTCCCAGTACATTCAGTCTGCTTTCCCTTCCATCCGTCACAATCACAGCATCCCGATCTTCCTCCACATTCAACAGCCTCTCAAAATACTCCGCCCACCTCTTCCTTATTGCATTCCCCTCATTCAGCATCCTTCCATCCTCTGTTTTCACTTTCTCCTCCCTCCCAGACTCTCCCTTTCGCACTCTTTTCACCTCCTTCCAAAACATTTTCTTGTTCTCCCGAAAATTGTCAGTCAACTGTCTGCCCCACCTTTCGTCCGCAGCCACTTTTGCCTCACGCACAGCTCTCTTTGCATCACTTCTCTTCTCCTTATAACACTCATACAACTCCCTGTCCTTTCTCTGCAGCCATACTTCGTACGCACGTCTCTTCTCGTTTACAGCCAACCTTACGTCCTCGCACCACCATTCACTTCCCTTACTTACACCCCCCCCCCAACACGTCTTGCACTACACACTTCCTCTGCACACCCAACCACTGCACTCTTGAACTGTTGCCATTCTTCCTCTACACCAACAACCATTTGATCCTTCACCTCATTCCACCTGCCACCTATTTTCTCCTGATATTCACACACTTTCTCTCTGTTCTTCAAAACACTCACTCTCAAAACTTCTCTCACATCCCCACTCTTTCTCGATCTCACCCATGGCACACCCACACGCAGCCTTCCTTCCACCAAATAATGATCAGACATACCTCCACTCTCTCCCCTCCTCACGCTTACATCCAACAATCTACTACATGCAACCTTTGAAACCACCACATAATCCATCAATGCTTTATCAATCACTCTTCCACCATCCTGCCTCACCCACGTATACTTATGAATCTCTTTCTTTCTGAACCATGTATTCCCAATCACCATCTCTCTCTCAGTGCACATTCCTATCAGTCTCTCACCACTATCATTCTTTCCAGGTACACCATGCACACCAACAACACCCTCAACTTTCTCGTCACCCACTCTAGCATTCAGATCTCCCATCAGCACTACGTTCACATTTGCACCAAATCCTTGCAGGCGCTCATCCAAGTCATTCCAGAAAGACACTTTCTCCTCTTCATTCTTCTCACTGCCAGGACCATACGCACTCATGAACACCCACAACTCATTCAGAAATTTCACTTTCACCCACATCAGTCTTTTATTTTATTTATTTATTTATTTATTTCAGGGACAGTGCATATTAATCCACATTTACACGTAAATATGCCAGAATTAGCCACAAGGCTATTTTTCATCTGTAGTCCCTGGACAGATGTTAAAATGTCACCCTAAACATAATAAAAGTACATTGCTATTACAAAGTTAAAATGCATCACTCTAAAATCATACAATAGACAGACACTGTAGCAGACAAACCTTGAACACTCACATAACAAAGAAAACAGCAACAAGCGAACAAGTAACAACAATCGACCAAAAACAATCAAAAGGCAAGAGTCCAGCAGGGGGCAGCAAGAGGGGAAAGAGTTAATGCTGACAGGTCTGATTGTCAATGAGCCATTTTTTTAACTGAAATTTAAAAGAAGCGTATGTGTTGATGTTTCTGATGGTGATGGGGGTGTTATTCCAATGTTGAGCAGCTCGGACAGAAAAGGTGGTTTGACCAAACAGACTTTTCCTGAGGGGGATGATACAGTCCCCTCTCGCTGCACCTCTGGTTCTGTTGTGTTCTGTAGACCGGATGTTAATGAACCGTCTGAGTGGAGGAGATGACAAGCCGTGAATGATTTTATATATGAGACACAGATGAGCGTATTGTACCATGTTTTCCCAGGTGAGTAGGTTGTGTTTTTGAAGTATTGGACAATAGTGATATGAGCTGGGTTTACGGTCAAGAATTTTTATTGTGCGTTTGTACAGAGAGTGGATGGGCTTTAGGGCTGTGGTGTTGGTGTGAGACCAAATGGTTAAACAGTACGTGATATGAGAGAGGATCATGGAATGCATAAACATTTTTGCTGCTCTTATGGACATTTGGTGTCTGATGTGTTTAAAGTTGCTGAGGTTGAATTTGATGTAGTTACAGATTTTTTTTATGTGGGACTTGAAAGTGAGTTTGGAATCGAGGACAACACCGAGATATTTATATTCCGTCCGTCTTGGTGAGATCTCCTTCCATTCAACCACACATCGTCTCACCTCACCAGCAAAGCCACACCTTCTCTTGCTCTCCCACTCTCTACACCAGACCTTCTCCCACTCACATTTCCAAACACACACTCACCCTTCCCTTTCATCTTTGTCTCACTCAGCGCTAACACGCTCATTCTCCTTCTTCCAAACATCCTTCCAATCAGATTTCTTTTACTTTCATTCGTACTACACCCACGCACATTCAAGGACCGAATCTTTAGGGTTTGGGGAGACAGCCTCCCCTTCCCAACTCAGCCCTGTCCGTTTCTAGGAAACAGTTACGGGGGAGAGGATTCCCAGTCCTCTCGCCCCGTCCCTTTTAGTCACCTTTTACGACACGCAGGGAATACGGTGGTAGTATTCTCTTGTCTGCCCCCCCTAACCACTGGGGTAAATTAGGTATTAAGAGGTATTTTAGCCCTCTTTAGCTAAAAACATTTTGAAAGGTTCCTCGGAGAAATCTATGCTCACTTATCTTCCTTTTAAAGGTCAAAGGTCTTGCAATAGATTATGCTCTTAACCCAACCTCTCGTTTTCTTTTAGATGTGACACAAACTTAAACAGAGCTCGCTCTTAAATCAAGATTTTTTGCTCCGTTTAGTGGAAAAGTGAGCCAGAATCACTTTCAGCGTCTGGACTTCCCGACAGCTTGACTCCCAAGGCCTACCTGTCCAGTCTGGTCCAAGGCAGGATTCCTACCCCTTCAGATATTTAAACAAATATATTTAGCAGAGCTATATCAAGCAATCGGCAGTCAAACAGAAGGAAGGCTCTAGTACCTATTCAGCATTTCTTTTAGAAGTTTTCAGGTTGCAATTACTTTTAAGATCAAACTAAATTTCCCCCCTTTTATTAAATTGTAACAGGTTTTTAGCAGACTAAACGCCTATACAACTAATAAAACTTAAAGATGCAGACTCACTCACCACAACAAAGTAGGATGTTTGGTTTGGAACCTTGCGCCGGTGGTCCTTGTCCCCGTGAGACAGCCCTCCGTCTCAGAAAGCAGATGAGGTTAGAGGCTGGAGGATCCAGGTGGCCAGACGCTGACTCACGCCGGGAGAGAACCCAGACCGGGCGAAGGCCGCTGTTCGTTGACGCCAACTGTTACAGGAGAATTAATGTTGTGGATTTCTAAAACAAGTTAAACAATAAAAATGCAGAGAGAATGAGTCTGATCAATGAGTTGATTTATTCACTGGTACCAAAGTGAATAGTCGCCTTTCCCTGACAGTGACCTCTGCTGGTCGAAGGAGGTACATAACAATCAGAACACATGCTTTTTATACACAAGACATAGGTGGAGACATAGTTATCACATCATGAGGAGACAACATGAAACATCATCGTGAAACAAGAGCAAAGACATATGTGACTATCAATGTTTATGAAAAACAACAGCTATCAGTAGTGTTTCCAGTTAAAGCCAGACTTCAGAGTGAAAGGACGTCATAAAAGGATCAGATGCCCAATATCTATCTTTGTGACTGGGACTGGGAGTGAACAACAGGAGGCGCTAAAGAGATGTTAAAGTTGAAGTTAACCTTAGCAAGTCAGAATGAGAACACAGAACTTATAACTGCGATTACAGTCCTATGGCAGGCATGTCCAAACTAAGGCCCGGGGGCCAAATGCGGCCCTCAGACCAATTTTTCTTGGCCCTCAGGCTTCCTGGTGAATTGGCCCACATTGTCCTGAGAAGTACTTTTTACAGCAAATTTCACATTTTCTACAATTCCAACCTAAATAACTAACATTTTGGTGCAGCACAGACCTGATATTAAGGCACTGAGACTGAATGTAGATGTGGTGGAGCTTAAAATATCAGATAAACGCAGCTTTTTTAACATTTCACGATTGATTTGTGGCCCTCCGATCTGGTCTATATTTCAATGTGCGGCCCGCAATAGAAAAAGTTTGGACACCCCTGTCCTACGGAAATAAATCAAACGACTTGACATTTGGCAAATGGTCAAGGCCTGGAGCCTGGAACAGATCTCATGCAGCCGCAAAGGGAGCAACCACATACTGTCATGGCCAAAAGTCTTCACACCACTATAGTGTGTATTTCTCCCCAAAAAGTATTGAAATTCCACATTTTTGCTTTACACGTGTTTATTTCCTTTGTATGCACTGAAAAATCAGCTCGTGACATAATTTCACACAAAACTCCAAAAATGAGCCGGACAAAATGATTCACACCATTTCAAAATTGGGAATAAATAACTTAATTTAAGCATGTGATGCTCGTTTAAACCCACCAATGACAAGTGTAGGCAATGTAAAAATCACACCTGTAAGCAGATTAAAAAAGGAGAGGAGTTGACTCAGTCTTCACATTGTGTGTCTGTGTGTGCTGCACTGTGCAGAACAGAAAGAGGAGAGAACTGTCTGAGGCTTGGAACCAAAACTGTGGAACTATATCAA
Source organism: Rhinogobius similis (assembly GCA_019453435.1). Classification (NCBI taxonomy): domain Eukaryota; kingdom Metazoa; phylum Chordata; class Actinopteri; order Gobiiformes; family Gobiidae; genus Rhinogobius; species Rhinogobius similis. The sequence continues at coordinate 1,301,822 of CM033630.1, read as the reverse complement.
CAATCTCCAGGTTAAAGTCCATCTCCAGATCTGGATGTTCTTTGTCCACAGAGTGCAACAGAATCAAGACGTTGGCAGCTCATGCACTGTAGCTGATCTCCTGGATGTGGACGGAAGAGAAAAACTGATGAAAGGCTGCACTGCAGGACAGTCCTGATGGAGGACAAGCCCTAAACTACTTGTAAATAAATTCAGTGTGTCCTGCTCAGGGTGTATCAGCGCCCCCTATCTGTCCAAATATGAATGAAATGAAACTCTACGACAGGAGACCCAGGACCACATTACTGATACGAGACATAAAAAAACAACACTGGGGTTGGACAAAATGTGTGTGAGTGAGAGAAAAGCATTCTGGGAAAACATCTTGTGAACAGATGAGAGCTTTTTGGTAAAACACATAATTCTTTACTGAAAACAGATTGAGGTCTAAAAGACAATAACACAGGACCTACATCAAATATGATGGAGGTCCAAAGATGTTTTGGGGTTCAAATCAAATCAAATCAATTTATTTTCATAATGCCCAAAATCACAACAACAGTTGCCTCGATGGGCCACAGGTAAAAGCAGTTCAGATAACTGTCCCAGAATGCCCCTGTCCTTTGACCCTCCTTCGCGGCGAGGAAAAACTACAAAAAACCCCATGGGAAAAAGTAGAAACCTGAGGAGAACCACAGTGAAGGAGAGATCCTACTCCCACGGACGGACAGGCTGCAGATGAACTAGGACTGACATCCACTTGGACTGAACCAGAACCACTCAAGAGGGAGGTGGCTTTAAAGAGTTCATCCAGGAGGACGAGGAGCAGTCCACCAGTGTAGAGAGATCCTCCAGGAGGACGAGGAGCAGTCCACCAGTGTAGAGAGATCCTCCAGGAGGACGAGGAGCAGTCCACCAGTGTAGAGAGATCCTCCAGGAGGACGAGGAGCAGTCCACCAGTGTAGAGAGATCCTCCAGGAGGAGATGAGGAACAGTTCATCTAAAGTAGAAGGAGTTGGTCCAGGCAGACGAGGTGTGGCTGATCCAGGGTTGAGGGAGTTCCTCCAGGCGGGTGGAGCATAGATCATCCAGTGTAGAGATCGATCCTCCAGACAGATGGGGGTGGGGGGGTCGTCACTGGAGAAGCCGCCGCAGTGTCTGAAACAGTCTCCACTCCCCGGGGGAAGTGGAGAGAAAGAGAAACATGTGAACAGCAATGAACAGACTACAGTTGAAGTAATATTAAATATTGTTGATAGATAAAGTAGGAAGAACCAGAGGATAGTAGACCAGAGGGTTGTTTTGCTGCCTCTGGCACTGGGCGCCTTGACTGTGTGCAAGGTGTCATGAATCTGAGGATTATCAAAGGCCCTACATTGGGTCTCAATGTAGGGCCCAGTGTCAGAAAACTCAGTTTATGTCTGAGATCATGGTCTTCAGCAGGACAATGACCTCAAACATACTTCAAAAAAACAGAAATGGAAACAAAGCCCTGGAGAGTCTGACGTGACAGCAACGAATCCAGATCTCAGTCCCATCGAACTCATCTTAAAACTTCTGTTGGGAAAAGGACCTTGAACATGAGAAACCTGGAGCATTTGGTGAAGGAAGAGTGTCCAAAATTCCAGGAGAGGTAGAAGAAGCTCATTGATGATTATAGGAAGTGACTGATTTCTGTTATTTTTTCAAAAGGCTGTGAAACCAAGTATTAAGTTAAGGTTGTGAATCATTTTGTCTGGCACATTTTTGGTGTTTTCTGTGATTATGTCAAAAAAAATGTTATTGTTCCAATACACACAAAGGAAATAAACATGTATATAGCCAAAAATGTGGAATTGCAATCCTTTTTGGGGAGAAGTACTTCAGTTTGTGGAAAAATGTCAGGGGTGTAAAAACTTTCAGTCATGACTGTATGTGGCTTTGTCCAGTGACAACATTTCTTTTGCTACTGTTTAATTATAGCAATAACGGTTCAACATTTCTTAAAATGTGTGTTAATGAACAACCAGTCAACTTTTAAATTCAGCAGCAAAAAAGTTGCTTTTGGTATCAAAAATGACCCCAAAACAACTCAATTATATTGCATTAGTCAAAAAGACAAAAAAATTATCTTTTGGATTGAATAAACGTTTTAATATCAATTAATCTCTTTTTCCTTCTTTACAGAGTTCTTTGCAGAGTTATTTGCAGAGTTCCTTACAGAGTTCTTTGGAGTGGTGCAGCTCTCTGCCGTTGTATCCTGCATTTCATCCTGAAGACAATGAATTTGTTATTCTCATCATCTCAGAACATGGTAACTGGAAATGGTACTACTCAAATATCCAACAATAATGTAACAGCGTGTATTTTGTCGTATTAACCTTTTAATTGCCCTTTACAGCTTATTATGGACTAATAAACCAGGGGGCAACCTGTTACCTCAACGCTGCACTGCAGGTTCTCTTCATGACTGAGGACATACATCAGGCTTTGAACACAAAGGAAGATTTAAATCCAACTGACAAAGTTCTAAAAGATCTTTTTGACCAATTAAAGACGAGAACCTGCGGAACAGAAAGCATCACAAAGCATCTTCAGATTGATAGTGAGTCAAGTCTGTGTGTTAAATTATAAATAAACCAGATCTAACTATTTCCATGCTCTTGTTAGTTTATGAACAGCGTGATGCAGCTGAGTACCTAGAGCGCCTGTTGAAACAGATGAGCGCAGAGGTCTCAAAGGTCAGTCTGTCACATTGGCCTTTATACAATCCAATTTTCACGTGTACTTCCTGGGCAGAGGCAAAGTAACAGCAGTGTTGACTTACCCACTGGTCGCCAACGACTGACCGGTGGTGCGGTGTGGTTGGCTGTGTCTGACGCGTGCTGGCGGTCTTGGCTCTTCCCTTATCTGGTTTCTTCGTTGTCTGATTAAAAGGCCCAATAGTTAGGTAGCTTAGTTTAACACCACCGCTTCACTATCTCTGGTTCTGGTATCAAAACTGTTGGCTTACCTGGCACACACACACACGCACACACACACACACACACACACACACACACACACACACACACACACACACACACACACACACACACACACACACACACACACACCAGGTGGCCCTGACTCTCTGATTATAAAGCGGGTTCTCTAACTAACGACTGCCATCTAGTGTCCATAGTAAAAAGGAAAGGCAGCTGAATCCTGCAGAACTGAACTGGCCTGTGCAGGTAATACATAAAAAGCCCCCCCTTTAAAATACAGCTACAGACAAACAATCAACACCAACATATGTATATGAACTGCTTTTACCTGTGGCCCATCGAGGCAACTGTTGTTGTGATTTTGGGCATTATAAAAATAAATTGATTTGATTTGATTTGATTTAAAGTTAACATTTGATATTTCTTGACAATATTACAAAAATGATGTGACAGGTTTCTTATCTAATATATTAAATGCTTATTTGTACAAACTGAAGAGGTTTCTTTGCTGAGCTGCTGCCAGTGACCAAGTTGTAATGCAGTAAAATATGAAAGTATCATTGAAAGCATAAAAAGCTTAGCTGCCTCTGAACTCATTTGGTGTCGAATGAATCTAAACTGAGCCAAGTCACTTTTGACAGTTTTAATAATCATAAATATGTGCTTTTTGAACGACAGTGTTCTGTCCAGCCCAACGCCTAAATATTTAAAAGAATCAACAGTTTCAGGGAGAGAGGAGCCCTGGTAATGGCCTGTCTTTGTAAAGCTGTTAGTTTGCCTGGCTTTACAAAGACAGGCCATTATCAGTGACTCCTCCCTGTGGGCGGGGCTTTCACCGATCAGAGTAGCATAAAAGCCAGAGTTCTTAGACCAGCTCTCATGATTAATAATGACTTGATTTCAGTCCAGATGAAACCTTTGAAACCTTTTTTACGATGGAACGACCGAGAAATTACATAAATGTAACAGTTACGTTTGTCCTCAGTTTAGCAGTTATTACAATTTGGTGTGTTCACGTAAAGGAAAAGACAAAAAAAAAAGTGCAATCCGACAGTTTTGGACCCGGGTTGCCCGCATCACAGTCAGCCGCCCAACCAAGTGAGCTAACGCTCGTACTGTCTGTATTACGCACGTCTCATTATCATCTCCTCCCTCTCATCTGTGAACTGAATTAACACTGGTCTAGGCTTAATGTCAATAAAATATTAACATGTAATTATGAAGTTGTAAAAAGGTTCAGTTAAACCGTGGAGTGAAATTTGACACTATCTTGTTTATATTTGTCTCAGTAAATGTGCCCCACCCCCTCACACAGCCCCGCCTCCTCACATAGCTCCGTCCCCTCACACTGCCCCGCCTCCTCACATAGCTCCGTCCCCTCACACAGCTCCGCCCCCTCACACAGCCCCGCCCCCTCACATAGCTCCGCCCCTCACACAGCCCCAACCCCTCACACACCCCTGCCCCCTCACATAGCTCCGCCCCCTCACACAGCTCCGCCCCCTCACACAGCTCCACCCCCTCACACAGCCCCGCCCCCTCACAGAGGCAGAGCGTGAGGTGAGACTCACCTCAGGTTTGTTCAAACCAGAGGCAAACACGCTTTAAGGACAGATTAACTCACCAAAAGTGAACATTCCTGTACAAGTTTCCTTTTCCTGATAATAAGACGAAAAACACTTGAAAAAAGTGCAATTAAAAATATGTATAACAACTTTTTATTGACACAGCGAGTGAACGAGCTGAATGAACGCTCCTGTTGACATGTGGCTGCACTGTCAGAGTGCCTCCTGCCTGTACATTATATCAACAAATACTGGAAGATTTGGTGATTTGAAACCACAAAACTCATCACAAATCACCCAAAAAGAATAAGTAACTAAATACATAAACTATATTGAGTATGTATTTTGTCTTTTAGACACTGAGCGCCCGTCGCTGGGATGCTCAGCTGAAGTCTGTGTAATCAAGGAAGAGGTTCTCTTTTACTGAGCAATTAATACATTTTGTGGTTGGCGTATAAAACTATAGACATCTCGTGATGGCTAGTGTTTGTGATGAATTTTTCTGTCCTTGAAAAACTTTTCTTGTTCTGAACAAGTTCTTGCCCTCATTAAGGTGGAAAAGGTTGAGTTCACCGGTTTGACTTCAGTAAACCTCTTGCCAAACACAAAATTAGTTGATGTGAAAATTTATTAAAAATGAATGAAGAAAAACAGAATGTCTTGTGTGTGTTTTATTATTCAAAAAATATTTGCAGTAAAGAGGGAGAAGACACAAGTCTATCAAATGCAGAGGATGGTTACAGTATTTATACATGGGTCAAATCACACGGGAAGGTTTCACAAAGAGACACGGGAGACATGTTTGAACCGGCCACAGGATGAACCTTTGTCACGATAATAATGTCACGAGGCCTTTTTTTAGCAATTTAGCACAAAGCTTCATTTAGTAATTTTCCACCTCAAAGCTCATTTACAGAATCATTAAAAACAACTGAAAGCATTGGCAATGTTTGTTTCATCTTGAGTTTACTTCTTCTGAATTTGAATAGAAATAATATCTACGTTCTTCCAGATTAACTGAGTATTTTCTTTAGCTTGTGTGATCACATCAATAAAAATGTTTGCTTTCTTAATTCCTTCACAACTTTATTGTGGCCATCCTTAAATAGACACAGTTATTGTCAATGCCAGATCAGGGCTGTCTTAAGCCATTATTTTATTGTATTAACCTTTATTTAACCAGGTAAGAACCCACTGAGATCAAACTGTTTTTCAAGGGTGAACAAAGTGAAAAATACAACAGCTACACAAATAGTGCAACAACAAAAATTTTAATTTACATTTTTTAAGAGAATTTTAAGAAATTAAATTGCTCCTGACAGGTTAGACTTCTCATCTGACAAAAATGCAGTTAAGATAAATATATTTAAAATTTAAAATCACTGTATAGCATTTTAGTTTTTAGTTTCACTTCCTGGTTGTGAAGTAACATCACACTTGGAAATGACCATAGCAGCCATGCTGTACATGGGGCCAAAACTCAGTCAATGTCACAGATTTATTTTATTTTACTAATAAAATACACGAAAACGCCTTTATTGTGTTGAATCAATGTTTAAAGGATAAAAAAGTAGTTTATTCTGCATAAACTTTGTCTCCAGTGTGATGTCATCAGTTTGTTTACTTCCTGTAATTTTCAACAGATCTTTCAACAGCTGCTGGATTGGTGTAAAACTAAAATGTATTTGCACAACAGGTATTAATCCACCAAATAAAGTCAAAATTAGAAAATCATGAAAAGCTGTCATACGAACTTTAAGTCTAACTCTACATTTAAAGGCATCGACAATTTTTGAAGGATTCACGCTCTTTGATTTTCACTGAGGCCACTTCCCGTATCCTCCACTCCGATTGGAGGGAATTCCAGACTGTGGGAGCAGCATAAGAGACAGCCCTCTTTCCCCAGTCAGTTCTTACATGCGGGACAGATGAGCTAAACATATAACGAGGGCGCAGGATGTAATGATCCTCTCTGGACACACAAAGTAGTCTCTTCTTCTCATTAAGCTCCACATCTCTCCTGTCCACCAGGGTAAATTAGCCTTATTGTTTGAGTTAAAACATTTAACTTTTTTTTTCTTTATATTTTTGATTATTTCTCCTTTAGTTTAGTTTCCTGGCAATTAGATCTGAATTCATTCATTTTCTCCCGATTGTTCCGGTTAAGGGTCACGGGTGACTGGAGCCTATCCCAGTGACTTTGGGCTTTAGGCGGGGTACACCCTGGACAACTCGTGGCAGGATTAACACAGAGACATACACCGCGTTCCAAATTATTCTGCAAATGATACGTTTCTCTGATTTTGCCATATTGTCAGTATAAATGACAGTCATCATAATTTTCAAGTCGTCAGCCTTTAGAGTAACATTTGAATGTTATTGAACAAACCTCCCAAAGATAACGCTATTTGTTTCAAAACTAAAAATTGTTCCAAATGATTCTGCACAACAGAGTTTAAACCGTGTTCCTGTTGTAAAGAACTGAAAATGGTCATCTGTTAAATCAGAAGCATCAGCAGCTCATGTTTAATGAAATCAAAGCTGTTTCAGTCCAAACGTCTGAACAGGACTTTATTCTTCTACGTCCATTGAACTTGAGTTTGTGGAGTTTGTGCTTGAGCTGCAGGATCAGAACATGAACCTGCCTCGCCCTCTGACCTTTGACCTGAGGCTCAGAGCTGCTGTTTGGACCTGCCTCGCCCTCTGACCTTTGACCTGAGGCTCTGACCTTTGACCTGAGGCTCAGAGGTTCTCCTGGGGCTCTGACCTTTGACCTGAGGCTCTGACCTTTGACCCGAGGCTCAGAGGTTCTCCTGGGGCTCTGACCTTTGACCTGAGGCTCTGACCTTTAACCTGAGGCTCTGACCTTTGACCTGAGGCTCAGAGCTGCTGTTTGGACCTGCCTCGCCCTCTGACCTTTGACCTGAGGCTCAGACCTTTGACCTGAGGCTCCAGAGGTTCCCCTGGGGCTGAGGTCGGGGAGGATGGGTCTCTTCTTTCGTGTCCAGAGCAGACAGTGATGCAGAGGTGTTTCTGCAGCAGATGTGCGTCGTTTGCTTGAAGAGGATTTTGTTACAGAAACACGGATCTTCTTTTTGTTTCATGGAATAAAGTGGTCGCTCAGAAACTCCACCGTCTTCACAGAGGTCACTGTCCCACCTTCAGGGCCCTAAAGGGGCCACCAGCTCTCTCCCCAAGATTCCGGCCCAAAACATGACTCCGCCCCCTCCTAGCTGACGCCGCAGCCTTGTTGGGACATGATTCCACCCCCTCCTTTTTGGGACATGGTGGCCGTCCATCCATCAGGACCAGACTGTTTGAACATGAGTGTCATGAGTTTCTGGCCCACTGGGCCATGTGTGGGCGCTGGTTAAGGCCCAGGTGAAGGGTTCTCTGAGCTGCAGCCTCTGGAGGATCCACACCTGGATGTTCTGGCTCCAGAGGCTCCTGTTTGCTGTTTGTGATGGCGTTTCAGCCGCTGCTCTCTTAATCCCATGTGTTTGTCCAACAGAAACCTTCCTCATTGTGTCTTTATCTGCACCAATCCATGTGTCTCTGAATCAGCTACGATCACGCTTAAGTTTTCGTGAAATACCAAGGATTTTCATACCGTGTATAAGGCATTCTACTATTTCACACTTTTCGGCTCTAGAGAGATCCTTTTTCTTTCAGCTATTGCTTGAAAATTGGAGTCTGTTTAATAATGTGGAATGTCGTTCTTAAGTAGTTTAATTGTACTTATCTGGCAAACTAATGGGCTCAGGAGTCTGGGATAGATTTCACTGAGACACAATACCATTCATGAGTTTCACTGAAAGACAAAGCAAACAAAAAATACCTTCATGACACTTAAACACTATTTGCAGAATCATTTGGAATGCATCATTTAGAGTTGTCAATTAACCTACACTTGCATGTGTTTGGACGGTGGGAGGAGCCGGAGAACATGGAAAGAACCCACAGTAACACGGGGAGAACATGCAGACTCCACCCAGAGAGAGCGTGTGATGTTGGTCCGGGGTTCGAACCCACAATCTCCTGTTTGAGATGCAGGAGCTCTAACTGCTCTGCCACCGTGCACCCTAGAAAGTGGTCCCCATCCGAGCACTGACCAGGCCCTGACCTGAGTGTGATGGGATTGGGCTTTGACAGGCAGGTCTGACCACATTTACAAAAATAATCGTCAGTGACAGCTCTACAAAAAGATAGGCAATATGTTTTATGGATGTCAGTCAGTTATTTCCATGAGCGGTTTGGCGTTTAGTAAAGTGGTGGGTTTTGTACCATCTTCTGTCCCACAGTTTGAGATCATTGTGCATTCGTCAATATTAACAAATCACAAACAGCTCCTGTTTTTGTCGCACACAGATATACACCTTGTTCTCATTCTTGTACAGATATTTGATAAATGGGGGGCATTATGATGCTTTATTGAAGGTTTTTTATCTCTGTTCTCTGGTCCTACAGCCTTTCAGTGGAAAGCTCACAGACTACACTGAATGTAACAGACAACACCGCATTGAAGAGACCACTGAGTTCTGGACTCTGCCTTTGCCTCTCTCAGGATGCCGCTCTGTGGTTGGTATAATCTACTGTGGTTTGGGTGCATTCACTGTACACTTTTGATTGGATTCAGGCTCCATTTGTGAAAATCCAATCAAACTCTGATCTGGGCATAGATGTGTCACGCTGGTTCATTAAAAAAACAGCTTATAAAAGGTTACCACTGTTAAATAAAGGAGACCAGTTGAAGATGGTTTAATAACAATTGATTGAAATAGTTTTTACATGATCATAAAACGCTGCAACACATCACACTAATCTAACTAAAAGAGGGCCTGGGACATTCTTTTCGAGGAGGGAGGTGTCCTCATAGTGGAAGACCTCTGCCTCCACCACCACGCTCCATTGTCCTGGGAGGCCACAAGAGCACTCCAGAGCGGGATCTAGACAGTAGCACACGTTAATTATGGACACGTTCCTCTACTTTGCCTTTTAGACGCGTTGTATAAAGTGGATCTCAGTCGCGCCTTAGTCATGCTCACGCTCATTCCTCTTCCTCCACCTGCAGTAGTGCTGTAGGCGGGGCATTCTCACAAAGAGGACACAAACTTAAGCAGCATACACACGTCAACAAGTTACAGCCAGCCATTCAACGTCCCTCTACTTATCTGGTTGAGTAGGTTGTATTAATCCTTTATTCTTGGACCAAATCCTCAGCGGCTGCTCCTTGGACACGTCTTCCTCCTCCAGAGTCGCTGGTCTTCTTCTTCGTTTTGACAGCGCGCTCGTCCGCTTCCTCTTCCTGTCCGCCGCCTGCAGTATCCTCTTGTTTCTGTTTCCCGCAGACCCGCCCCTCTCTTCTCATTTGTCCTGCTGAGTGAGAGCCTGGCTGGTGACAAACAAAAAGAAACACAGCACACAACTTATAATAAGAACAAAGTGCACATTGTTTGTGCATTATAGGCTATTGTAGAGAAGAGGTTAACAGAAAAGGACCACCGACAGAAGCAAACTCTGGTCCGGTTAAAAAGGTCAGTCTCGAATCAAATTGAATCAGAACTCTGGTACGGTTTGTTTGGTTTGCGAACGCAAATGGACCAGAGAGTGGGACAAAACCAGGAAGTGGGCCACGCTGAAAAGCACGTGAGGATCAGACTCAAAACAAACTCCTATGTGAAGATCGATGACGGAACAAAGGACATACAAAAAGACATGAAAGTAACAGAAGCAGGTCACAGGCTGATGTAATTATTAATACTGATGATCGTGAAAATATATCAGTTTGAAGTGATTACTGCCCCACACGGGTTGGGCACATGTGGGGACTCAGAGAAACAGACATTTTGGAAACTTTGGTCCCCAATTTGTATTGTGAATGCCCCCTTTGTTCAAATTAATGAGATCTATTGTCACAGAAGGAGGGGTTGGAGAAGATGTCAAAATGGAAACACCTCCCTGAAAACAGTTATTACTGCAATGAATGTGAAAAGAAAACAACAGCACGAACTGTAAGTGAGACAAAATGCATTTTAATAAACCAAAGCCTGACTTCTGTTTCTCTGTTTCAGATATGTTTGCTTTCAGAGGCACCTCTCATCCTCGCTCTGCTTCTGAAGAGGTTTGAAAATGACCAAAATGGATTTCACAAGTCCGAGTTTGGACTTAAGCTTTCAAAAACACTAGAGATAAAGGTACGATTGTTTTGAACACATCACTTTGACACGTGACCTCTGACCTTTGCTCTGTTTGTAGCTTCAGACTTACTCACTGATCGGAGTGGTGGATCACTGGGGCGGTGTGAGAGGAGGACACTACACAGCCACCTGCAAATCTAATGCTGGTACCTGGTACCATTTTAATGATCAGTCTGTGACTCAGGTCTGAATGAGAAAAGAAACATCTTCATCAAAACAATAAGAACTTCAATTTAATTTCTATTCATCATTTCCCAGGGTAAAGAAAAAGGAAAAATGTAAGTATGTCCTAAATTTGTAACAATAGTTTTATTATCAGTGAAAACCCTTTGGATTGTGTTGTTATTTTAATAAATGTTTAGTCAGTTATAGAAGTATGGATGAAAGGATGGAACTTAGTAACAACTTTGGTTCTTTAAAAAGTAGGAGATGTTCTTTCCTACTTGACATGTTCTCGCCTCGAGCTGTGAGCCGTCTTCAGAAGAAAAGTGCATCGTTCTTGGTGACCTGTCACATACGAAAGCGATGTTGGAAATATTTATTTCATTTTGACAACAACAAGTTCAAACAATGGATTAAAGCTGTGATCTAGAGTTTGGGAAAAGTCAGGAGAGAGAGGTGTTGGTTTATTTTCAGTTGTCACACTGCCCCGGCTCCTTACTCTCACTCCGACCAGCCCTGGGAGCAAAATGGTGTTTAAGTCAAGTCATTGGCCCTGAGCTCATTAGCGCATGTCGCTAGTTTAGCTCCAGTGGCTAGGTAGGTCTGGTAGCTGTGCGGCCAGGAAGTGACTCAAGCTCGTGTACCTCGTGATCGCTCTGAACAGTCAAAGCCAAGTCAGGTTAAAACAATGTTTAAAGACATTGAAGGATTTTGAACCAGAAAAAAGTTCATGATCTGAAAAAAGTCTAAAATCACCACAAAATAAGACTTTTGTGACAGATATAGGTCCCTTTCAGCTCAGCACAAGTAGTTTCATTTTACATTTCACTGTTTTTTGAAAAATGCTTTCTGGCTGCAGTTCCAATGGACTGACCATTGGGCCAACATGACAGGTTTAAGCCAACAATATCAAAGTTATAGAGATATTTGAATAGATCCATGACCCAGACCTGTCTCCAAGCGCGTGCGCGCCTTTTACTTTCTGCTGCGTCCATGTGGCGGATCAGATTATAACATGGTAAGATCATCTTTTGAAAAGATATACAATACGATTGGAAAAGTTATGTTTTGTTGCTTATGTGGCATTGGTTGCGGCACCTTACTTGTAAATTTAACAAAATTTCACTTTAGTCACTTTGGAAGGATCCAACAACGCCACCTGGACATCAATGGGTCCAGGACCATAATAATAAAGCACACAGGTTCGTTTAAATTGAAAAGGAGGCAAATTCCAATTAGTTACAATAATTTATTAAATATGAGTTTCTTTAAGTTAATTCCTCGCTTCTTGACTGTATATTAAAACACATTTAGTATAGGTCGTTGTAGTTATTGCTCAGTCCCAAACATGTTCTTTTAAGTAGACAGACATAAAAATGCAGGCAACTAGACGACATGACAAGGACACCAGCCTTGATGGAACAACAGGCTGGGCCAACGTCAGTAGGCTGTGGACGGAAGGCAAGGCAGCAATGGGCCGACTCAACATCTCAGCCTAAATATGAAGAGAGATTGTATTAGCTCAGAACACAAAGTCATTTCAATCACACTAAGGTGGAACCTACATCACGTTAAGGCTCGTTGCTGCGCACCTATGACAGGTGATGGCTGACAGGACCATAGCCGGCTACGACACGCTCGGACCCCAGCTTCAAAAGGAACGCCAGCCACCAAAGCGCAGGACAACGGCACCATGAAGCGGTGCATCACCGGGCCAGAAGCCACATCGAGGCACTACAGATACATGCGTTACTTAATGACTAACCTGCGTAAGATCTAGGGAAAAACCGAAATGTACAGCTACCTGGCGCAGCAGAGGACGGGCGTAAACACCGGACCGGAAGCGGAACTGCACAGGTCAGAGAGCGAAGAAGAGCCTGAGCAAGGCTTTTATAGTCTAATGCACCACCTACTGGCCGTAATTTGCTGTGGCAGGAACCCGAACTGCCACACTTATATACGAGATTCACTAAAATAGTAAAACAAGACACGTTAAATGCTAACTCTACATTTCTGAACTTTTTGTGGTTCTATTGGCTCTGCTGTTATGTCCGTGTGTCCTATATTTGACATACACAGATAATATTATAGCATATGTAACGTTTTGTATTTTATTTGCATATGCAGCTGGAGTCACATACAGGGCATGTAACAGGTAAATAGTCATTTAGAAAGAAGCCGTGGTTGTCAGAGTAATTCATATGTTTAACTATTGATATGCATTTCATTTGAAAGATGTGATGGAGACGGACAGCTCCAGAGGAGAGTGCTGCTGTAGACAAGTGAACACAGATGTGACAGATGTGACGATTCAAAGGACTTAGCTGTGTCTAAGTCTCCCCCCAGAATTAAAATGATTGGTAAATGATGAATATATTAAACAAGTGCAGGAAACTAAACTGCTTGGCATTACAGTGTGTTCGAGGATGATGTGTAATTTATTCCCCTGGACAGGATGGTCAAACACTTTACGCTGTTCTCTCTCAAATGATTCATAACTGCTACGAATTGTAACATTATGTTGCCATATAGCAGAGGCCCAGTCCAAAGCTTTACCTTGAAGTAACCCCATGATGAAAGAGATCTTGGAACCATCAGTGGCATAAGTGAAAGGTTTCTGACTAAACACAAGTGAACATTGGAGTAGAAATGGGATTCTCTTGGAGGCTGGGTTGAAGGTGGAGTAGGCTCAGACGAAGCAGGCTGGGAAACAGATCTGGAGAGGTTGGTGGTTAATTCTTGCAGCATGGAGTTGAGTAATTTGGTTAGACGTTGTCTGCTGACTCTCCATTAAACCAGAAGAAGCGTCTCATGCTGGCCAAGCACAGCACCCTGATTAGAGACTGATTGGACAAGTCTGTTTTGTTCTTCTTCCGCTGGGTCCATGCTGGCCAGTTTGTACTGAATTTGTAGTTTTCCTTGCTGCGAAGGAAGGTCAAAGGACAGGGGCATTCTGGGACAATTATCTGAAATGCTGTTACCTGTGGCCCATCGAGGCAACTGTTGTTGTGATTTTGGGCATTATAAAAATAAATTGATTTGATTTGACCCAAGAGCAGAAGACAACTGGTGAGAAGTATGACAGATTTATTTGAGAACAGAGGAATATTGCTGGTTTGTTGAAGTACGGTAAGTAGAGTGCAGACAGACAGGACACAGGTAGGCAGGCAGGTAGTGGGCTGGCAGGCAGGCAGATAACAGGGAAGTAGAATGCTTCTTATACTGGAATTGATGATGGGAACCAGGTGTGAGGGCTAAAGCTGGAGAGGCCACGCCCTGGTCGGAGGGAACACATGGACACACAAGGGAGGGGGAGACAGGAGGCAGAGGCAGGAGGAGCAGTGTACTTGAAGGACATGACAGTTTCAGAGTTTGCAAACAGTTTTAACTTTTCTTTCCAGGTCTTCAACTTCTGCACATCTGCTCATCTACAGAAGAAATGAGTCCCACAACAGGACATCCACTCAAAGTCAAACCAACTCAAACAAGTAAGAGACTTTAATGTTATTGTTTGAATATTACAGGGTTTGCACAGTCATGGAAAACCTGGAAAAATCATGGAAAATTACAATCTAATTTCCAGGCATTGTAAAAGTTATGGAATGGTGGTTTTGGAATAGTCGTGGAAATTTAGAATATTTTGGTTTCAGAAATAAATGTCTAAATCAAAATGTAGTTGGGTACATGGCATATAGTTTCATTTCATAAAAATAGGTAAGTCGCACGACACTTTCCAGACGCTGGGATTAAACCACACTGCTTTGTTAGCGCCACGAGCACCGAGGACAGCGCTTGGATCAGACCCGTGTCTGGCAGCGCGCACCCCTGAAAACGCTGTGTGCAACTTTCAAACTGTTTTGGAGGAATGAAAATACAAATAATGAATTGTGCGTATAGAGAATAACATTAACATATGGAGTTACTACACGGAATAATCGCGGACAATCCTGCTTTTGGGCATCCAAGGCGGCGCGTCCAGTGCATTTTTGCGTCCGACGCCCCGGATGCAATGTTCCCTCTAATTTTTCATGTGTCTGAGCGAACACACAAACTCCCTGAGCAGAGCCTTGGACCATGTGAGCGACATCAGACGCACTGGGGCCACATCAGGGTCACACTCGTTCTAAACCTGAGATCAGAGCAGTAACAGTCTTTCTTGGGCATTTTTCACAAGACTTTGTTGGCCTTCATCCATTAATGAAGGAAAGAATTCTGAATTTAACTTCTAGCAGCTAACTTTGAAAGCTGAGGGGTCAGAAAATTTTCAACAAATTGGATGTAATTTCCTGGGATTTGGGCTGTTTTAGATCAACAAACTCAAATGTTACAGTGATACATTTTATGATCATGCAATAGGCTAATGGCAGGCCGTCCACACAAAAGTTCCATAGTGCACCTTTAATCATATATTATGATGCAGGCTACTTCTGCCCAAGATTCAAATGGAGGCTTTGTTTATCATAAGAAAACCTGTGGCACAGTTTTGCTAACCTGTGTAGTTCACATGCTGCTGATCACTTGTGTCTAAATCTTGACACAAGTGATTCTCTGTTTCTCTGTGAGCTGCTCTGTCCTCTGCTCTACAGCGCCCCCTGTCTGTGAGCTGCACTGTCCTCTGCTCTACAGCGCCCCCTGTCTGTGAGCTGCACTGTCCTCCTCTCTCTGATCACAGCCCCTGGACTACAGCGCCCCCTGTCTGTGAGCTGCACTGTCCTCTGCTCTACAGCGCCCCCTGTCTGTGAGCTCTGTCCTCCTCTCTCTGATCACAGCCCCTGGACTACAGCGCCCCCTGTCTGTGAGCTGCACTGTCCTCTGCTCTACAGCGCCCCCTGTCTGTGAGCTGCTCTGTCCTCTGCTCTACAGCGCCCCCTGTCTGTGAGCTGCACTGTCCTCTGCTCTACAGCGCCCCCTGTCTGTGAGCTCTGTCCTCCTCTCTCTGATCACAGCCCCTCAGCTATAATTTGGTTTTGGTAGAATTAATAATGATAATAAAAAATGGATATCATCATTAAGTTGTGTTCAAATCATGGTGTTTTTTCCCTCCAAAGCTTTCAGTTTTCTGGTGTGTTTTAATATAAAGATTGACTCTTATCCAGCAACATTTTTGCAATATTTATTTAATTCTGTATTAATTTAATTCTGTGCTTAAATTTCCCCTGCAAGCCTCTGGACAAAGTAACCTGTGTGTCATGTTTAGATCATAAGCCTATGTTTCAAATAGGCCTAATAATTGATAATATGATAATCTACAGTTAACTTATGACTAATGATGTCATTGATTAGACTTTACTGTCGCTCTGACACAACAAGTCTTCAAAGCCTAAATAAACCTTCCGTCAGTGGCCATTCATTTTCATTCTTCCAGTTTTCACTTGGGATTATTCTGTGCATAAAGCACTTCACGCCTCGTTACGCACGCGGCTAATTTACATATCAATCCACGCGAAAACTGTGCAAACTTTGTAGACGCGCTGTGGCGTTTGCTCTGATTGGTTCATGGTTCTTCACTGGAGCTGAAGACAGAGGAGTCTGAAGTCTGTGTCTGTGCCGCGCTGCTCACGGCGCTCACACCGCTGCCGCGTAAAGACGCGCGGAGACAAGTCAGATCCAAAATGAATGAACTCAAATCAAGTTTGTCATCGTGAGTGCTGAGAGTTCGGGGTTGGATCGATTAAATCTCAAAAAGTGCACAGTCTGTGTGATGGTTTGACTCCAGAGGCAATGTTTTATTGGGATTAGTTTACCGTTCGCCAGGTGGAGGAGCTCGTCGTCTACGTGCCTGCTAGTACAAGCGTACTTCCACCAAATGTTTTAGGGGTCCGCAGTAACGGGCCGTAATGCCTCACTTTCACCCCTGATGGGAGCGCGAGTCTTCGTGATAGTTTGTGCTATTCTAGACGCATTAGTTCGTCAGCTGTTTGTTCTCAAAACTCCGTGAATACGAGGCGGGTTGGTCCAGAAGAAAGACCAGTTAAAAGCGTATGGGATGTAGATCTTTAGTTCTGAGCCTTTGATTTGGCGCTATGTGCTGTTAATGATCAGGTGTGTTCAGGTGCACATCACTGTGTGCGGCTCGCGCCTCTCGCTCTCTTTCTCTTTCTTTCTCTCGTGCACGACAAAGATTTTCTCTGCACGATGCCCCTGGGAGCTGTGCGCAATTGCGCATGCACGCAGCTTAGAGGGAACAGTGCCCAGATGCCCTGGATGCGCATCCAAAGTTGAAGAGCTGAGGTTTTTGACAGCCGAGGCAGTGTGACAACCAATCAGAGATTACGCTGTGACCTGCCTGTGTATGTCACCCGGAAAAAGGACCAAAACAAACACCGCACCTGTTGCAATGACTGAGAAATTGATTGTGGCCATCTGGCACTGCAGGTTGGACTGTCTGGTAAGCTATCACAACTTTGAAGCCGTAAAATATATGTCCATATTTTTGCTAGCTGATGCGGCCAGCGTTGCACCTAGATTGTTGTTGATAAGTTGATGTCTTTAATCAGAGGACATTTGCAAGAAACGTAAGAGCCTCAGGGGCACATGCATGAAGGAGAATAGAAAGGAAAAGGAAAAGAGGAGGAGTGGGTCAGCAGCTGGGTCAGGCAAAAAGTGGCGGTTCTCCAGGGTCCTGTCATTCCTCAACCTGTTCATCACTCCACGTCTCACATGGAGAGAAGGGTCGAGGAGATGCAGGGCACCGGGGACCAAAAAGAGCCAGAAGAAGAAGCAGCAGGACTGTCTGATACAGGAGGTCTGTTGAGTGCAGTTATGAAAGTAGAAAATGATAAAGGCTCATTCAGTGTGCTGTATTATAATATTACAGGATAATAATAATGTTACAAAATGTACAAGGCCAAAATATAACAGCTGTGCAATGTTCTTTTACCATGACAGAAGAAGAACTGGACCTTCTCCACCAGGGGCCACTCCCTGCTGCTTCAGGGCAGGCTGGTTCTTCTGCCGCACCCACAGGTGTGGAAAAGCATTTGGTTGGAGAAAAAAGTTGTTGCAGGCTCATCGAGGAGGAAAGGAAGGAAGAGGTCCATGGAGTCAGAGCTATCTGCCTTTGAAAAGGAGCTGCTGGCAGCGCTCCGGGACTTCCTCCTCCTCCTCCCAACAGAGGATGAGCACCTCCTCTGTGTAAGGCCCAAACCAGAGATTATTCAAATCTAAAAGCAGAAAACAAAAACAATACTAGGTTCGTCTTCAGCTGTATCCAGGCTGACAAACTGTCACAGCAGTAGAACCCTAGAGCTAGTTTCTGTGTCCGGAGATCTGGTTGCTGAGGCCCCCGCCTTCGACTGCCTCCCGTGGGTGGTGGGTCCACGGGAGGACTCCCTTAGAGATAGGGTGAGGAGCTCAGTCACACGGGAGGAGCTCGGAGTAGAGCCTCTGCTCCTCCACGTCCAGAGGAGCCTCCTGGACGCCTCCCTCGGGCGGTGTTCTGGGCATGTCCCACCGGGAGGTGGGCCCGGGGCAGACCTAGGACAGAGACTATGTCTCTGTGGCCTGGGAACGCCTCAGGATCCTCTGGAGGAGCTGGACGAAGTGTCTGGGGTGAAGGAAGTCTGGGAGTCCCTGCTTAGACTGCTGCCCCCTTAGACTGGATGTGTCAGTCCTGGTCCATCTGCATCTGTCCGTCTGTGGCAGTAGGATCTCTCCTTCATGTGGTTCTCTCTGAGGTTTAGACTTTTTCCCACAGGGTTTTTTGTAGTTTTTCCTTGAGAGAAGGAGAGTCAAGGACAGGGGGCGCTCCGGGACATTTATCCACTGCTAAATCCTATGGAACGTTGTTTAATTAAACTGCTTTCTCTCTGTGGCCCATTGAAGCAACTGTTGTTGTGATTTTGGGCACTACAAAAATAAACTGAATTGAATTGAATTGAAGTGAAGCGATATAATAAGAGATGGCACAGAGATCTGTCTGACATTTGGCAGCAAATAATGAGTGAACAGAACTGGACCCAGGACTGACCCCTGAGGCACACCGTAGTTTACTTTAGAGCAAGGGGCGGAGCTCTGGTTTACATTTGTCCCATAATAGTATTTAAAGGAGCTGAGGGTGGTCCCTCTGAAACCTACATCACATTCTAACCTCTGCAGTAGAATGCTGTGTCGATGGTGTCAAACGCTGAGGTCCAACAGAACCAGGACTGAGACCTGTTCATCGTCAGCAGCTAATAACAGATCATTTGTGACTTTAACCAGTGCAGTTTGTCTGTGGCACCAAACCCTGACTGAAAATTTTAAAATAAGTGGTTGTCCTGTAGGTGGCGACAAAGCTGTTTAATCACAATTCTATCAAGGATTTTAGAGACAAAGGGCAGATTAGAAATAGGTCTATAGTTTGCCAGTATGTCGGGGTCTAGATTAGGCTTTTTCAAAAGTGGTTTAATCACTGCATATTTGAAGGACTGAGGGACATAACCGCTTTAGTGAAGTATTTATTATATTAAGAATGGGATTTATAATTAGGGGGAGAATTTCTTTGAGGAGTCTACTTGGGATTGGGTCTAAAATACAAGTTGATGTTTTGGAGGACATAATGACTGAAGTTATCTCTGCCTGATCAACAGCAGTGAACCATCTAGTATTACTGAAGGATTAGTGTGGGACACTAGCTTTGCAGTCTGGGCTCAGAACAAAGAGTAGAAATAATTTCACTTATCTTAACCTTAATAGTTGCAATTTTGCTGTTAAAGAATTGAAGAAAGGCATCGCAGCTTAGAGCTCTTGCTAAAACAGGTGTGAGTGGAACCATCTTAATTCCTGATTTGATCAGACTTTCCAGATGGTGGTGAAGGCCCCTGGGTCAAGGTGGAGATGAAAAGGAGAGTGAGGATCCTGTGGTGGGAGTAGATGTTGCAGGGGGGACCCAGGACTGGTCTGAGGGCAAGGGGGATGATGGTGAAGCTGCTGGGCCTGTCACAGACCGGTCCATGGCCTGTGATAAGGACCCCGGGGGAGGGGGGCGGATGTTGAGCTTGAAACCTTCACCGGGAGCGGTGAAGGTGATTGTGGAGGTGATTGTGTAGCAGCGGGAGCTCCTTTGCTGGACCTGGTGGAGCTGCTGTTGATAAATCCTTTTGTGGAGTCAGTTTTGTTGCTGCTGATGTTGAAGCATTGACTTGGTCTCTGGCTGATTGATCCGGAGTTCTTCTCTCATTCCTCTCTTCTCGAACTATCTGTTCACGACCCTGTCCACGGCCATTCTGATGCCTGAGAGCGTGGAGGAGGTTCTCTGTCAGCGCCCTCACTCCACCTCTGCACAGATGTGGGCCCTTTCCCTGAACAGGTCCTCTCATTTCCAGAACAGATAGAAGTTCTCAATGTAGTGCAATCCTCTAGGTGCACACTCTTTGGACAGCCAAGTGTTCAATTGTAGCAGCCGGCTAAACTTGTTGATCTTCCTGTCAGTATTTGTGTCACTGTCCTTGACGTTTGACACAGACTGTATGTCTTTCTGCTGCCTTTTGTCAACATCATGCAGGGTTCGTACAATTATGAAAAACCTGGAAAAGTCATGGAAATTTAAAATCTAATTCCAGGCTCTGGAAAAGTTATGGAATTCAGAATTCAGTTTTTGGACATTTAGAACATTTTGGTTTCAGAAATAAATATCAAAATCAAAAGATAAATAAGGGTACGAGGTATATATTTTCATTCTATAAAGTAAGTAGCTCGACGCGACACGCCCCCGCCCATGGCTTGTGCGTAAATGTGGCTCCTGCATCTCCGTGCACACAACACACTGCCAATTTTGCAGCCTTGAGCCCGCAGTCACTGACAGACTCACAGGTCACACCGAGGACGCTGTTTGGATAAGACCTGTGTTTAGCAGCACGCATGCCAGAAAACATTGTGTGTAAAATTCAAAACTAATCGTGCGTGAAGAGAAGAACATTGACATATGGAGTTACTACACGGGATAATCGCGGACAACAAGATGTGAACCCTGCTCCTGCTTCACAATATTAAGAAATGTATTTAGGCTGAATTAAAACATTCATGGTTAAAATGTTAAACGAGGACCGTATTGTCATTTGCCTGTTAGGGATTAATTGCGTTTGCTAGTGTGTGTTATTCCTACATGATTCAACATCAGTAAAATGGTCTGTCATCACTCAAGTGTAGCAAGTGTCAGAACCAAATCTGGTGAAGAGAGTCTGTCTGGGTCTCTTTTTGTGACTTTCTGTGCGTGCTATGCACTTTATAAATTATGTTTATGTTGTTGGGAAGTAAACGCATTTGTCTTGTACACGAAGCGTCTTGGAGACAGCAGTATATCCGTGTGCAATTTACGCACAGTGCATAAAGCGATATAATAAGATAGAGCGCAGACGAGGGATCTGTCAGTGACATTTGTTTACCTGGTAATGCGAAGGCAACGTGGGGCAATTAAAGAAGTGTGTACCAAATTAATTAGGGACTAATTACACTCGAGTCACACGTGTCTGGATTGGGATTTTATTATCTGTTATTGGCTCCTCTAATGTTTTCTTCTTTTGCTAAAATCAGAAACAACAGCACGTTGTAGCTCATTAATGCTTGCCTTTTGTGTAAATTGCTGTCCACCTCACACTTGTACATCAACTACAGTGATCCCTCGTTTATCGCGGGAGTTGCGTTCCAAAAATAACACGCGAAAAGTGAAATCCGTGAAGTAGTCAGCTTTATTTTTTATTATTTTACAATGCAATACTGAACTATGGAATGAAACCAAAAATCAAAACCTGTTTTAAAGCCCAAAATGTGTTTAAAACAATAATTTTAATATAGTAATACCAGGTTGTAAACATTGTCACTGGTGTATTTCACAGCAAAGCCGTGAAAGATGAAACGCGATAGAGCGAGGGATCACTGTAGTTCAAATTAATCCAAAATGTAATCAAATAAGTGCAATTTGTCAATTAAAAAGCAGGACGATGCATCACCAACATGCAGGTTATTGATAGATTATATTTCTCACAAATGGCTGGAATTTTCAAACATTGATTGGTCAATGTGCCCTTTTTGTTTTAAAGGTCCCATATTCTGCTCTTTTGCCCTTCATACAGTCTTTTCTAAGGACTTTGTTGATAAAATTTTGCGTTGTGTAATATCCATAACATAACAGTTTACAAAAAACACCCATTTCTTGGACTGGCCCCCCTCCTGCAAAAGCAAACGGCTCACTCTGAGATCTGACCCCCCGAACAGAGAGCAGGCTGCCTCCCCCGCCCAACTCGCGCGCCTCTCCCACCCAACTCGTGCCTCCCCTAGAGTGGAGATGGTGCATGCGCCGTGTGCTCCGGTAAACAGCGATACACAAACACTGAATAAACCTTTTCTGGTCCTGACGGTGCGTCGTGCTGAGTCCTACGTCCTGGATCTGACCTGGAGTTTGACGTGCTCCAGGGCCTCGACGACGGACGTGCCGTTTGGTAAATAACAAGCTAACTCTTCTATCTGTCGTATCCATCGTGTAATTACTGTGTAGCATTAGCATTAGCTGTTTTTATTCTTCCTGGAGGCGTGGCTTAAACACCGCGTCATCTTAGTGAGGAGCCCCCGTCTGCTGCTCAGAGGGGGACGGAAAAGACAGTTCTCTAGAGAAAACATGAGGGAATCAATCAAAAAACCACTTTGGGCACAACATACGAGGCCCAGAGAGCCCTGGAGGAAGGTTAGAACCTCTGAAAAGTCCATTTAGCAGGATATGGGACCTTTAATGCATCATTTCTTAGTTAGGGCAAGCTGAATACCTACACTTAGGCTTGCAGGACAATGTCCTCCTCCTTTTAATGCTTTTAGACACTATATATAGCTTACACATTATACATAATATAGGGCAGCATAGGATATGAAAAAAAAATCGGAGAGGGGGGAGAAATAATAGTTAAATCATCATCAACAATAATAATGTTTAAATCATCTGTGCAATTGGTGTTGGATTTGAAGTGGGGCGACAGCGGTGATGGTGATGGACGGGAGGTGTGTCTGGGTGCTCGTTGTCCCTCTCTGGGTGCGGCGGCTGTCCCTGTGGGGTCCTCTGGAGGATTTCCTGGGTGCTGGTGGTGGTCCGGTTTGCACTCTGGGTCTGGCCGGTTCATTGCCTTTGTGACGCCTGGGGCGGGTCCTGGGGGTTTTCCGCTCGGGTGCGCTGGCTGCCTGATCAAATCCAGTGCATGGATGGGGGGCGGGCGGACGCCAGTGTGGGCTTGGCCTCCTTGGCAGAGGTGTGAACATAAAAAAATAAAAAAAAATAAATAAATAAAAATAAAGTGGTGATGGTGATTGGGGAGGGGGGCGCTGGTGCAGACGGGGGAGGGGGGTCACGGTCACTAGGCTACCCCACTTTGGTGGGACACACCCCAGGTGTATAGATAGATAGTGCCCTTTTTGGAGGTTAGAGCAATGACCCTCTAAATGTTCTGTGCACGTTACTGCGGTGCCAACACTGCTGTCACTTAATATTCGCAAATTTCATACTCAGTGCTAAAACACTGTCTTCAGGCTTTGACACATTCTATATAGATAATAGATAGATAATACAGATAATGCTACAGAGCATACACATACACAATGGCTTATTTTGTTTGTAATTTTCAAACTCATAATAGTACATTAGGAGATTTTAATAATATCTCTTAGATAACAGAGTAGAAAGGATTCTTCTTTATGACAGGCCTAAGTGATTATATTCATGTTTATTTATTTTTATTTAAAATCCCCATTAAGTTTCAGAATTCAAAAACAAATTTGACAGGTGCAGACGGCCCCACATCGCCTCTTCGAGCTGTGCCCAGCCGGGCCCGGCACCAGGCGCTCGCTGTCGAGGCATATTGTTCCACACTGACACAACAGTATATAACACAGATTTCTTTAGCGTATTTGTTCTGGGTAATGGCAGGGCATAGTACAATAGAGCTGAGTGTCTGGACTGATATCCGTGTCGATCTTTGGCTGAAGTTATTTGGTTGTAGAGGCATACAGGCTCAAACTTTCTTAAAAATGGTGCCAGTTTGCAGGTCATTCTCTGCTCTACTGTGAGCCATGACAGCCTGCTGTGCATCGCCTCTACATTTTCTCTCATGGAGCAGTTCAGAGCCAGTCTAACAGCTCTGTTTTGTGTGAGATGGGTTTTATTAAGGTTTTGCTTCGAAGCAGATGACCAAACTAATGGTCAATAGTCTAAATGAGATAAAACCAATGCTTGTATGACTAATTTAATACTTAAAAATCTTTAAAACCATCTTCTGCTCCATGCAAATCTGGTGTTTTCAAACCATAGACACCAAATAAGAAAAACTAAATCACGTCTGAGGAAGCATTTCATGGTCAATTTAAAGCTTTTGTCACTTGTAGATTTACTCACAAAGAAAATTACAGTTACTTCAATAAAAATATTATTACATAAATATCAGTAAAAGTATGGAGGAGTGTGTCTGAACGTTAGTCCAAGAAAAACTCAAGTAAATGTAATTGTAGCTGAGTACTACCCACCGCTGTCTAAAATACACAAAATGAAAGTGTCAGATACTGTGTGCATCGGCATGCACTGTTTACTGATCGGTCTTCAATTGAGTCTTCCTTGGTCAGAGGAACAGGCGAACTCCAGGTGTACAACAGGTATTGGAAGCAGGATTTGGGTTGGTTGGTTTAGGTGGGTGTGTGTATGAACCATAGACATAAAAAATAGTGGACAGACGGTTGTGGCTCCGCCCCTTTCATGATAATGCGGCTCAGTCATGGAGAATTCAAAATGGCCGCTGGTTAGCCCCCACCACTCCCCCCTCGGTGGGGAGGCGGGGGGAGGGCGACTTTGGGGCGGCCTTTTGCTGACGTACTGCCGTCGTTGTCTCTATGGTTACCACCCACTCGTAGGTGTTTGGCTCCGCCTTGACATTTCCGGCGCGTAAAGCCCGCCTTCTTCATTAGATATGCACGAACTTTAAAACATCACAGGCTAAACCAGCCGCAAGCTAACGTCACAGAGCCGTAAGCTAACGTCCCAGAGCCGTGAGCTAACGTCCCAGAGCCGTGAGCTAACGTCCCAGAGCCGTAAGCTAACGTCACAGAGCCCTAAGCTAACGTTTGAGACCAAAGCCGTATTCTGAGCCTCAGGCTCTAAAGTAGGTTTTCAAACGTCTAACTCCCCATTGACTTGCATTGAATAATTCTACTTCCACAGCGGCCCTTAGCGGTCAGCAGCAGATTTCAAACATGGCAGCTACAGTCGGCGGCTCAATTTGAGCGCGGTAGCCCCGCCCACTGGTATGAACGTGTGTGAGCGTGTGCTTATCTGAGAGAATAAGAATATATAATAGATGCAGTAACAAGCAGGTCGCATTCACTCATGAATCAGTGACAAATGGTCTGCAGTTACACCAAATACCCACAAGTGGGAGCTCTAGGCCAACAAATGAACTTAAGCTTAAAGGTTAATATACCTAACACTAAAGGAACGATGACATGAATGCACTAATTGACGGATCGTTATCATGTGATAGCGCACGGAGCATCGGACCACGAGGTAGCTTTAGCAGTGAACATTCAGAGGGCAACAAAACCACATCTACTAACTAATTCGGGAAATAAACGCTCATACTTGGTCACGAACAATACTTATGTAACCCTCTCGGACTGACTCTGTCTATGTGTGGACCCAGTTGTCTCAGCACCGAGCTTCAGGACTCTGCGTTGTGTCTTAGTGATGTGAAAGTGACTTGGTGTGGTGCAGACAAAAAGGAGCACAGCAGACAATAAGGCGGGTCTTTTGGATTGTGGAACGTGCGGTCAGAGGCACATTTATCTTGATGCTCTCGAATAAAGATGACAGGTGTTTTATAAGTTGCTTGGCTCATGGAACCTTACGCAGTAAGAACAGAGCAAAGAGGAAAAAATGCCATTAATTAATGGTAAATGTTTGATTGTCGCATAAATACACAGTATGGATCTCATGTACCGCTAGCTTATGTTGAAAGATACAAAACTGAACAAATCACAAATGCTGGTTGTTATAAACAGGACCAAGAATTAGCAGAACATCATAGGTAAAATATTTAGTGCAATAAACTGGTAGATGGCCAATAATAACAAAGATACTTATGGATTATTATAAGAGCAATTAGCGGCGCATACCTTACGTAGTAAGAACAGAGCAAAGAGGAAAAAAATGCGTAATGCGCAGCCTCTTGGCGCTGTCGTTACGGTGGCCGACCTTGGACATGAAAAGGGCCAAAAAC
Source organism: Rhinogobius similis (assembly GCA_019453435.1). NCBI lineage: Eukaryota > Metazoa > Chordata > Actinopteri > Gobiiformes > Gobiidae > Rhinogobius > Rhinogobius similis. The sequence goes on along the minus strand of CM033630.1, from coordinate 1,275,732 downwards.
ACATAACAGCGAACTTTAAATGAAAACAAAGCGCAAGTGCACCATCTAGTGGTCACTCCCTTACACTTCCATCATATGAACGCACACAGGACTCAGACACACAGGATCACACTGGATTGAACAGTACGACGGGATGAAGGCACACTCTGCTCCTCACACAACAAGGTACAACTCCGCAATAACATACGGGCTACGGCCCTCCGGAACTACAATATTTACATGTGCATCATGGGAGGTGTAGTACAATAACACAGGACTTTTAACAGAAAGGAAATAGGACCTGATAAGTTAAAAGTTTCTAAGTGAGAACTTACAAATACACCTACCAGGTAAACACTCTAATACAGGAGTTCTCTGTGCGCTTTTATTTCTGTCAGTTTTCTTTTAGGGGTTATTTTAATCATAATGGAAACTAATCGTGATATTAAAAAATTGCCTTTAACTGTTCACAGGTTGCTCAGCTCGCCCTTCCGCAAAGGTAATAACTGCAAGAGTAACATATTCTGTGGGAATATAACAACTGAAATATGTAAACCAACAGCTTCACCGGCACCAGGGAGCTGGAAGAGGGGGAAAAGCGGAGGACATCAGGTGGGTCAACTGTTTTCGTTATTTTTTTCTTACCAACATTTATATGTTTGAATATTTCCACCAGAGCTAATCATTTTAAACTAAACTAAAAGGCCAAGCAAAGCTCTTCACTTCCCAAGGCCAGAGCACTTTTGCCTCGGGTGTTGTGTACATTTGCTCATAAACTAGTAAATGTTGTAAAAAGTCCCAGGTGGAAGATGTCGTGTAAAGCAGACTTTGTTGCTCAAAGTCTGTGTCTGACGAGGCGTCAGCCGAGCAGAGAATGAACCACCAAACGTCTGCTTTGGAGTGTCATCTGCAGAGAAGTCGAGGTGCACTCCAGCCCCGCTGAGCACGAGTCAGGACGGTGTTCTGTCAGTGTCTGGTTCAGACTGAAAGAGGAGCAAACAAACCTCTATGTAACCGATTTCAAGCCCAGAGCCCGTCACCTCAGCAGCTCTGCCCCGTCCCGCTCTGGAACTGAATGAAGAGCTGGGCACTTGTCAGGCCACATTCAGGCCAAGCCATGTGGGTGAAGTCGTCACTCTTCAAGGGAGAGAAAGAGAAACAGTTACATCTTTTATATATTTGGGTATTTTAATCAACAACAGTCTCACCTTTAAAGCACATGTTGAACAGTCAATTAAGACATTAAGGCAAAAGTTGGCTTTTACTTTCATAGCCGCGGGAACGTCATTTTGAGAGGGGGTGCAGGTTTTTTTTTTTTTCGTTTTTTTTTTCGTGCAGTTACATACGTTTATTTAGGGCCAAATAAGGGTACTCACCCAAAAATAGCGTCAGGACCCATGTAACGTTTGTAGAATGATCAAGATACACCAGAAAAAAGGCACAAAGAGTAAATTATTAGACGCTGCTCCTGACTCTGCTACAGGACAGTGTCAGAGCCCAGCCTCACTTTAAGCACACACACAGACACACACACACACAGACAGACACACACGCACACATACACACACACACACACACACACACACACACACACACATACGAGCAGGTGTCTGTATGAAATCATGAGCCTCGACTTCTACGCGTGAAAATGACATTTGGCAATTTTCAACAGAGCATGTGCCAAAGTAAATACTATCAATGTTTAACACAGTAGGACCCTGTACAGTGTTACAGCGACACGGTGCAACAACGAGCTGTTTACTTCACTACAGTTCAGTTTCCCCGCGACTTCATCAGTTCACTCACCGCTCAGACGCTCAGATGAAACAAAGTCCCACCTCTGTGAGACGAGGAAACGTGGATTTGTGCCGCTGTCTCTCCGTGTAAACTCCCTTTGGTCTTTATGCGTCGCGTCAGATTCAAACACAGTTGTTGCTCACGCCGCCTGTAACTCCAGCAAAGTCCAAACATTTATGCGTCCGCGGTGTAGTTTCACCTCTTAATCCAGCCTGGGGGTGTCATTTCCTCATGTATTTTGTCACAAGTGAATATACAAACAGCGGTAAACAGCGGTTTGCGCGCTCAGGTCAGTGCGCCGCGCACCATCACAGGTTTACTTTTCCCTGACTTTAACCTGCAGGCACATAGTTGACTGCAAAAACATTTGATAAAAGTAAAAATATCATATGTATTAGAACAGAAACTGTGTCGTTTTATAATGTTACCTAGAAAAGATATAGTTTTGCTCAGGGCAAAACCAGCAATGAGCCTGTTCCCACAGTTCCCATTGAGTTTACCATCCAGCAGGGGGTGCTATTGCACCCTCTGCACCCCTAGTTCCCGCGGCTATGTTTACTTTAGAAACAAGCAGGGCTTCTCTTTTAATGCAAGAAAGAAACTTGTGGCAGCAACGTATTTGCACATCTTGGATTACAGTAACCAAATTTACATGGAAACACTCACCCAAGTTTAATTATTTTTAAAATTCTCCTCTCTGCCTCTGCTATTTATCACAAACTGAGCCTCAGACTCACTGCTGTGACCTGCACACACGTGTCGGCTGCACTGGACTCTCGCTGAGTCACTGGGACATGTTTATAAAGGACTCATGGTCTCTGTGCACAAAGTCAACAATAAACAGATGGACTCTGTTCTCTCAGGATTCAGTGCTGCTCTCTGTACCTACTGTTCACACAGAGGCTGGAAAGTGGCTTCAGTGTTCTGCTTGAACTTTTATCTGGAAAGTTCATTCTGTTTTTTTGTAATTATTAACTTGTGAGTTTCTTCTAATAAGACAGCTGTCCATGACGTGGTTTTCTCTTTTGGTCAGATGTTGCAGATTTGAGATTTTCCTGTTGCCTTTTCTTGTTCAGATCTTGTTAGTCGTCCCTGTGTGTCTTTCTGCTGTTCCTTTTTCCTTGTGTGGAATGTTTCTTCCCGGTGTATGTTTTGGTGCATGTTTTGAATCTCGTAGATGACGTTGCTCTTCTTCTCTGGTTGGATTCGGTCCTTTGGGTGCACTAGTAGTTGTCTTAGTTTGTGTGAGGTTTTATTATTGCATTCATGTTGTGTTTTCCTAGTGCTGTTTGTATTTGCTCTGTGACCCCTCGTATGTTTGGTAATGTTACTATTTCTCCGTGTTCAGTTCCTTTCTGTTTGTATCTTTGTTTCTTGCCGGCTGTTCGCCTCTGAATGGCCCATGTGGGGTATTGACTCTGAGTCTGGGTCTGAGTGTGATGTGTTTTTCCTCCTGATCTTGTCTTCTTCTGTGATGGTGCTGATCCGTTCAGATAATGTTCTCACCACTGACACTTTGTGTCGATGGGATGTTCTGATGTCCACAGTAGATATTGACCTGTGTGTGTGTTTCCTGTAAACTGTGGTCTTCAAGCTTCCATCCTGTTGATGGTGAATGTTGATGTCCAGAAATGGTATCTTGCCCTCCTTCTCCTCGTGTGTGAATGTGATGTTTTCTGTTGTGTCTATGTTATGCAAGTGGTTTATGAGTTCTTGTGTGTCCAAGTATTACTTTTTCTAAAATGTCATCTACGTACCTTTTCCACAGTGTTGGGCTTTATTGTGGTGGTGCTGTTTTTATGGCTTTATCCTCTAGATCCTTCATGAAAAAGTTGCTGAGATTGGGTCCCCCATGGCAAAGTCTGTAGATTTTGTTCTGGTGTTGTAAATATGTGCATCTAGCAATGAACGTTAGGAGCTGTATGGTGTCTGTTACTGTGAGGTTGGTGTTTTTTGAGTGTCCGATCCTTTTTGAGTCGTGACGTCATTGGGTGTTTTGGTGAATAATGATACAACGTCATGTGATATGAGTATTTGGTCTTTCTCTCTTCTAATGTGATGTTTGAGTTGAGTGCCAGCTCTTTGGAGTTTTTGCGGTGGTGTTCTGTGTTTACGAGGAGGAGTTTGATTATTTCGACAAGTGCTTTTGATCGTATGTGACTGATCCTGTGCTTTCTGCGATGTGTACTCGTACTTGTGTACTTTTGGAGTTCCATCCATACGAGGGGTTAAGTTTGCTGTGGAGATGAAATGGTTGTAAGCTGAGGTGGTTATCTTTTCTGTTTCCACAAGAGGTTTGAGAAGTGACTTTAGTGTCTGTTTCTTTTCTTCTGTTTGTGTTGCGTCCATTTTCTTTTCGCATGTGTCCGTGTCCTTCTCTACCGTTGTCCTGCCCTTATCTGCTGGGATTATTGTTATGGTCTTGTTATGGTGTCATGGCTCTTCTTTCGTCTGTGGTCATGCTGCTTTTAGATTGTCTGGCCGAGTTGAGTATTCCTGTTACTGTGTACCAAAGTTCTGGCTTTTTTCCATTTATTTTATTACATGCCAGTTCTGTTGCTGTTATAAAATCTTCCTGTGGTATCATGTTCGGTGTAATTGCAAATTTAGTCCTTTTCTCGGCACGTTTTGTTCTGTTTTTGTGAGTGCGCGGTGTAATAGGTTGCAGAGCCACTTGTCATTAGCTTCTATGTGTCTGTGTTTATCTTTGTTTTTGATTAGTTTGTCTGATTTTGCCTTGGTTTTGTCGAACACACTGTCATACGAGTCCTGCCGCTCAAACAGGTAAATGAGCTTGTAGCTATTTACAACGGTCTTGTTAGAAGAAAATCACATGTGAACTTTTTTGCTGGATGCTTCAAACAGCTTTTTGTCTTGATCCTTCACAAATGATTGTATTTTGATACAGACCTTTCTCCTGTTCCTGCCTAATGATAAGGACTTCATATTTGTGCTTCTTTATCTGGAGCCAGTAAAAGTACCTCTGTTTTAGATCAAATGCTCAAAATGACATAAAACTGATTTTCATGTTTTCATTCACATTTCTCTCTTTCAGAAATACAGTCCACCGCACGAGACAGGATCAACTCCACCAAGAAACAGAGACGAACCTATGGAATGTGAACCGTACGACAACAACTGCAACTACAATCAACAGCAAGAGGACAGCGACTCAGATCCAGAGCAGGGTGACATGTTCACAGAGACAGGGAAGAGCGACAGTTCCACAGAGACAGGGAAGAGCGACATGTTCACAGAGACAGGGAAGAGCGACAGTTCCACAGAGACAGGGAAGAGCGACATGTTCACAGAGACAGGGAAGAGCGACGTGTTCACAGAGACAGGGAAGAGCGACAGTTCCACAGAGACAGGGAATAGCGACAGTTCCACAGAGACAGGGAAGAGCGACATGTTCACAGAGACAGGGAAGAGCGACAGTTCCACAGAGACAGGGAAGAGCGACATGTTCACAGAGACAGGGAAGAGCGACGTGTTCAGAGAGACAGGGAAGAGCGACAGTTCCACAGAGACAGGGAAGAGCGACATGTTCACAGAGACAGGGAAGAGCGACAGTTCCACAGAGACAGGGAAGAGCGACATGTTCACAGAGACAGGGAAGAGCGACGTGTTCAGAGAGACAGGGAAGAGCGACAGTTCCACAGAGACAGGGAAGAGCGACAGTTCCACAGAGACAGGGAAGAGCGACATGTTCACAGAGACAGGGAAGAGCGACAGTTCCACAGAGACAGGGAAGAGCGACATGTTCAGAGAGACAGGGAAGAGCGACGTGTTCACAGAGACAGGGAAGAGCGACAGTTCCACAGAGACAGGGAAGAGCGACATGTTCAGAGAGACAGGGGAGAGCGACGTGTTCACAGAGACAGGGAAGAGCGACAGTTCCACAGAGACAGGGAAGAGCGACATGTTCAGAGAGACAGGGAATAGCGACAGTTCCACAGAGACAGGGAAGAGCGACAGTTCCACAGAGACAGGGAAGAGCGACAGTTCCACAGAGACAGGGAAGAGCGACAGTTCCACAGAGACAGGGAAGAGCGACGTGTTCACAGAGACAGGGAAGAGCGACAGTTCCACAGAGACAGGGAAGAGCGACATGTTCACAGAGACAGGGAAGAGCGACAGTTCCACAGAGACAGGGAAGAGCGACGTGTTCACAGAGACAGGGAAGAGCGACGTGTTCACAGAGACAGGGAAGAGCGACATGTTCACAGAGACAGGGAAGAGCGACAGTTCCACAGAGACAGGGAAGAGCGACATGTTCACAGAGACAGGGAAGAGCGACATGTTCACAGAGACAGGGAAGAGCGACATGTTCACAGAGACAGGGAAGAGCGACAGTTCCACAGAGACAGGGAATAGCGACAGTTCCACAGAGACAGGGAAGAGCGACAGTTCCACAGAGACAGGGAAGAGCGACGTGTTCACAGAGACAGGGAAGAGCGACAGTTCCACAGAGACAGGGAAGAGCGACATGTTCAGAGAGACAGGGAAGAGCGACGTGTTCACAGAGACAGGGAAGAGCGACAGTTCCACAGAGACAGGGAAGAGCGACAGTTCCACAGAGACAGGGAAGAGCGACATGTTCAGAGAGACAGGGAAGAGCGACGTGTTCAGAGAGACAGGGAAGAGCGACATGTTCACAGAGACAGGGAATAGCGACAGTTCCACAGAGACAGGGAATAGCGACAGTTCCACAGAGACAGGGAAGAGCGACAGTTCCACAGAGACAGGGAAGAGCGACAGTTCCACAGAGACAGGGCAGGGCGACAGTTCCACAGAGACAGGGCAGGGCGACAGTTCCACAGAGACAGGGCAGGGCGACAGTTCCACAGAGACAGGGAAGAGCGACAGGTCCACAGGGCTGGGCAGGGCGACAGAGACATGGGTGTGATGTCTCAGACTGGCTGTAGGTCAGATGAAGGATGTTGATCTTTATCCAAAAACAAAACCTCTGGTGGAAAGTAACAAATGAACATGATTTTTCCTTAAATACTTTTTCATGAAACATTAACTGTATCTTGCCTTTTCCGTCTGATGTGCCTCGTGTAGTTAGAGCTGTGCACTTAATCGTTTACAATCATGACCTCAGTTCAGTTATAAAAATGTAATCGTAGATATGATCCTGTTCAGATTTAAAACTCACTCCTTTTGTCTCAAAACCTGGAGCAAAGGCACTTTTATAAATCATTACTAATACAATATATTACGTCTGTACTTTCTACTGAATCACTTTTATAAATATAGAATTATTCAAAATGATTTAATTCAATGATGATCTTTTCTATAGTTCCCTGTTCATTCTTTTGTCTGAGGACATGGACTCCTGTCGTTATGACACAAAGATTGAACAGTTTATCTCAAACTCCTGTTTCATCATGTGATGAGCTGTGTCTGTGGACGATGGAAGGGTTTATTAAAGTAAAATGAGGTTCAGATGATTTGTCTCTTGCATTATGTCGTGGTAATTGTTATTGTGGGACTTTATTATAACAATCAAAATAAATGAGTTGAATTAAAAAACACTGTGTGAAGTTTGATTTATAGTTCAATAAATCCAGGATTTTTAAATCTGTTTTAGACACATTTTAACCCTCACTCTGTGATTTTATCATAGTTTATTAATTAAAATGAAAGTAGATGAGTTATTAAAGGTCGATGTAGTAAACCAAACGTAAAAGACAAGGACCACAGGTGTAAAAGTCAGGATCAAGTCAAAAAACTAAATTAACAAAAGCTCCAAAAAATTATTAAAGCAATATAAACACAATTAAAGCAGAACTACAACAGAAACAAACAAACCTGACCCTCAAACAAAGAGGGGAAGGACTGAGCCAAAATGAACACATGGGGGCGACAGTGTACTAAAGATAAACCAAAACTGTTAAGTAACAGTCAGGAACATCATAGTAACTAAGCAGAAGATAATGAGTGATTAACACAGGAGGGAGGGTAAAAAGGCCCCCGGCCCCTTTGGGCCTTTATCTGGTGTCAAAAAGTAATATAATTCAACTACTAAGTGTCCAAATTAGAAAGTATGTGTCTAAATATAAATATTAAATTAAACTGTGTTGTGTTTGTCATGAAATCCAAATGAAACACACTGTGATAAACACTGACAGTGTCAGGGATCCACAGACAACACTAGGGCCATCACTACCCAGGGCAGAGAGACTGAAGTCACACTTTTGATTCATCGACAGTCAAACTATTATTTCAATTGTATATTTACACACTTAAATACATTATCAGCCAAATAAAGGTTGAACGATGGGATGGAAGTGAAGAATATTCATAAATAAAGTGTATAATTATTTAAAATGGTTTATTCTTTTTGGACATTTTGATTTATTTATGTCACATTGTTATAAAGGTCTCTTTACGTGTGTTTTAGAGTCTGTTTAGGTCAGTTAACAATTACGATTATCAATGTCTGTCGTCAATTATTTGTTTTCTTGTATTGTTATTGTATTGTATTGTTGTATATTATATTATATTATATTATAATTATTTCTTCACGATTAGTCAAATAATCCATTAGTTGTTGCAGCTCAAACAGTGAACAGGACATATTCACTGTGGAAGTGCTGCAGGTTTGTGGTGCGTGCAGCGTTATTATTATTATTATTATTATTATTATTATTATTATTATTATTACTGTCAAAGGGTTCTGTGGAAGTGCTGCAGGTTTACGGTGCATCGTTACCACAGGGTTTTGGTTCTGGTTCCGCCGTGAAGGAGGAGCGTCTCAAAAGTGCATCAGACATAAATAAGTCTGAACATGAAGGTCTGAGGTCTGCACGGCGTGTGTGACTGAGGCAGAGCTGGACACAGAGGCGGCGCCCCCTTGTGGTACGGCACAGGAACTACAACATGCAAGTCTGAGTGAATCAAACAGACTTTTTCACTTCTACAATAAGATGGAATGAAATGAATTCTGCTCCTCAGACACGGTTCAAGTAAAATAATCCAGAGTGTGCAAAGCTCAGCTGCTTCTGGAGTGATGTGTTCTGAACTGACCTGAGCGCCACCTTCATTTCAATGGTTTCATTTCTTTGGCGGGACAGTGCAGTCACAGCTACAGAACTAAACCTGATGCCACGCAGACAGAGTTTACAGCAGACGTGTCCCTTTTCTGCAAGAAAAGAAAATCTGTTCAAATGTCCCAACAGTCTGGTCTGTACTTTACTCGGTCTCACACAGAAGAACATTTTATAAATGTCAGTTTGACTTTAATACATTTTTACCAAAGAGTCTGACCTGCTGCAGTAACTGTGGTTCTGTGAGTCTGCAGCTCTTGCCTTCAGGACTCTTCTTTATTTGAGGTTCACACTGTTCCAGGAAGAGTGTGAACCTTTAAAGAGCGTGACAGGTTTTTATGGTTTCATAGTTTTGACTTTATCTGTTTGATAAAACCTGCTGTAAATATAAACGATACTTAACTTTTACACCAATCAAGAAGGAGTTTATGAAGAGAAGCTGAAAAATATGTTTTAAATGATATTAATAACATCACACCATCATTTACACTCAGGAAACTCATTTTTACAAAACTTTACACTTATTTGAATCAAAATAAAGGTGTTCTGATCTATTTTAAAAGTCAAATAATATTTTGCATAATTTCAGGGGGCGCTCTGACGCCTGTCACCAGGGGGCGCTCTGACGCCTGTCACCAGGGGGCGCTCTGACGCCTGTCACCAGGGGGCGCTCTGACGCCTGTCACCAGGGGGCGCTCTGGCGCCTGTCACCAGGGGGCGCTCTGACACCTGTCACCAGGGGGCGCTCTGGCGCCTGTCGTACCTCTCTGTGGAGACTCTTGAGCCCCGACATGAAGAAGAACCTCAGCTCCACCTCAGACTCAGCCTCGTCCTCCAGCTCTGCAACAGATAAAGACCTGGTCCAGTCCCAGTCCTAGTCCCGGTCCAGTCCAGGTCCAGTCCAGTCCCGGTCCAGGTCCAGTCCCGGTCCAGTCCAGGTCCAGTCCAGTCCAGGTCCAGGTCCAGGTCCAGTCCCTCACAGGTGGATCTTCAGGTATCTCTCTGCAGACGAGTCCTTCTTCAGCGCCCCCTGGTGGACATGGACAGTGTCTTTGTCCCGGCTCATCTGCTCCTCTGGACAAACACACGAGCCATGAACCTGAGAGTGTTCTTCTGTAAATGTGAACCAAACACCTGAAGGACTCACACTCAGAGACACAAACACACGAGCCATGAACCTGAGAGTGTTCTTCTGTAAATGTGAACCAAACACCTGAAGGACTCACACTCAGAGACACAAACACACGAGCCATGAACCTGAGAGTGTTCTTCTGTAAATGTGGAACCAAACACCTGAAGGACTCACACTCAGAGACACAAACACACGAGCCATGAACCTGAGAGTGTTCTTCTGTAAATGTGAACCAAACACACCTGAAGGACTCACACTCAGAGACACAAACACACGAGCCATGAACCTGAGAGTGTTCTTCTGTAAATGTGGAACTAAACACCTGAAGGACTCACACTCAGAGACACAAACACAAAGTGATCGTTCAGTTTGAGCAGTTACTTTCACACCAGGTTTGTTTGTTATGAAGCAACGACACAAAAACTCTGTGACTTTTCTGCAGCAATTTAGTAAAACAACATGACATTTTCCCTCTTGCTTGGTTCTTTAATTGCTACGAGCAGTTTTCTTCCCAAACATGCGGTTATTTCCTTTCCATTTCACCCACACTTTCTGATCATGACGTCAGGACGTTTGCCTTCAATCTATAAAGGTTTTAGTCTCCTAAACTGTTCATTTAGTGGAAGCCGCCCTGAGCCTGGATCTGCTCTTACACCACGACTTCAGCAGATTTATTATTGGACGACTTCACAAGAGTTTCTCTCTGAAATGGGAAAATGTTGTTCTTTGCTTTTACAGAAAGCAAAGTAAAGAAGATACATTTTTTGTTATAAATCTGTTAATTATCTCGGCTAAATTCTATTTGCACAAATGTAAATATAGAAGCCAAAAACCTGCCTTTGGTCATTTTTATAATGAGACTCAATCGTATATAAATCTTATAAAAGGCTCGATCAACAAAAAGGCTGTGACACAATATCACTATGTACCACCTACAAAGTGATCTACACCCCCGGCATAATGTGTGCTCCGTTTGTTCTATGTACAGTGTGTACGGCTCAACTTTTACACCACAATAAAGAATTTATTTAAAAAAAGAAAAAAAAGGTTTTAGTCTCCTTTTGGACCATGTTGAACCATAATTAGGCCGATGGTAGTTCCCACTTTTATATCTGTGGTTCTAAAGCCAAAGACTGTCTCAGGAGGTTCTTGGTGTGAAGCTCCGAGGTTTAATAGAAATCAGACAAACAAGTCTTTGTCCTTTGATTGTGAACGCGCAGGAAAACAACGTAACGTCCTTGTTTCACGTTTGGAGACAAGAACTGAAGCCAAACAACGTAACGTCCTTGTTTCATGTTTGGAGACAAGAACTGAAGCCAAACAACGTAACGTTAACGTTTTAAATGTGTTCCGTGAAATATTTGGAGCAAACCGAAGCTAAACCTGGTTCACTTTTGTATAAACGCGCTTTGAAAACGCGGAGAGTCGTAAATGTGGAAGATTCACGCGTAAATGTCACGTTTTACGCAGAAATAAACAAACTGACCTTTCACTGCTGCAGACAACGTGCTGGCGCGTCACTCTGCGCATGCGCCGTGCTCACACAGATCTGTGGAGGAAACAGCTCTCACTCGGACTGAAACCCGCGGATTAAAGTGGTTTATGTGTCTGTGGGCGATCTTTGGTTTATGTGTCTATGGGCGATAATGGCGACACCAGTCATTTCAGATTTGACCCGAGACCAAGTGACAGCGGCACGTTTTTGTTTTTTTTGATAAAATTAATTTACAAGTATAATACAATCAAAGGATAAGTTAGATTGGTTCCAAACAGGAAATATAAACAATGAGTTTCGAGGCGTAGTAGAAATTATAACATGAGTTATTTACATTATTTATATATATTTCAATATATCAACACATATCCACACTCACATTTACATATATATATATATACACACATGTTTTGCCAGTCATGGATATATTTTCAGTTGATTTGCAATATTTATGGTTTTGATGCATTTTTATTGGATATATTCAGAATTGATTGGAGGTAATTGCGTATTTCTATTGTTAGTAAATTGAATGAGGGTTTGTAATTGAGGGATTTTGCTTTATGTTTATGGAATTTGCCAAGTAGTGTGAGGAGATTGATTATGTATTCAATTTTTTTGTTTTTATGTGTAATTATATTTTGATAGTCCAGGTTAATTGATTGTTTTGTTGTTTGTAGTATGAACGACTGTACTTTTGACCATAATTCTTTGGATAACGGGCAATCAATAAATAGGTGGCGTATAGACTCTTCAGTGGCTGCAGAAGGAGCAGCTTTTCTCTTTGTCTGTGACTTTAGATATAAATAAGTTTGTGGGGTATATTCTATGAATTATTTTCCAGTGTATTTCTTTTATTTTATTGTTAATGCAGTATTTTGAAGCAATGAGCCAAGTATTTTTCCAATTTATGTTGGAAAATTCTGCATTCCAACTTGATTTACAGGCTGGTGTGGTTTTGTTTGGATTTAAATACTGTTTCTTATGTGTTTCTTGAGCATTTCTTGTTGGTGATATCTATACCATTAATAAGGATGGGTTTGTAATTATAGCAGTAGCATAGTGACAGCGGCACGTTACGCTCACGCCAGCAGCGACGTGACGTGACGTGACGTGACGTGAGCGCAGCCGCGAAGAGCCAGGACGACACCAAACTTCTGCCTCCGTCTGACTTTGATTTATTTCAGGTTGGTTCAGTCCCACCAAGCACCAAACGGACTCATATGAAGTCCATACAATATAAAGTGTGCGATAACAGTTGCTAGCTCAAGCTAAACTGTCGCTGTTTTGTGTATTTTGTCGAAACCTGTAATTAGCTTCACGGTGCTAATTCCCGCGCTAGCATTTAGCCCAGACCTGCTATTCTCCGTTTGGTTCTCTGAAGTAAAATGTACTTTAGTCCTCCTCCGCCACACTTTACACCCTTAAAGTATTATCACAGTATATTTTGTGAACACATAAAAAAGGTTTATTCAGAAAATATAAAAAGAAATATACATTTAAGTCAAGTTAACACTAGCTAGACACTGCTAGATTGCCATTTATTTTTTAGTAAGTTAACACTTGTTAGTAAATTAAAACTAACTGAAGAAGTTTAACGTTTATATCAATTTATGGTAATAGGTGTATTTACCAAAGAAAAGTCACACTAAATAAAGATTATTGTCTGAAAATGTGACTTGTTGTGCTGTGCCATCAGTGACTGCTGGACATATCTTGATTCTAGTCGCTAAATAAATGTAAACTTTAAAAAAAAATCTGTATAAATTACTAAAATATCAGAACAGTTCTAGTCTTTACTGAGGTTCTGACAATAACAAATTATATCGTACAAAAATACTCCTACATTTTTGTAAAAAGGCAAAGTACAAAAAGCAGATACTTGTCACTTCTCGTAGAAACAGTACGTCTCTGACCAGACGCATGAATTTGACTCTTTTTGATATTTTGACATTTGTTTTTTTTATCTCATTAGTTTTATTTCAGTTACCAGTGAATTCTTTTGCTCTAGCGGCGATCGATGGGCTGAGACCTGCTGCAGTGTCGTCCGGACGGAGAGATTTGGACAAACCTGATGAGCCCAACAGTGACCAAGGGACGAGTCCAGATGGTGCTGTCGTCCTGAGTCAGAAAGTCACTCAGCACATGATGTTCACCTGTAAAGCCACAGCCGAGGACACAGGTAAGAACCCACACCCAGCCCCCACACCAGGACGTCCCAGAGAGCTCTCTTACCTGCTCCAAACCCAACCCCCACACCAGGACGTCCCAGAGAGCTCTCTTACCTGCTCCAAACCCAACCCCCACACCAGGACGTCCCAGAGAGCTCTCTTACCTGCTCCAAACCCAACCCCCACACCAGGACGTCCCAGAGAGCTCTCTTACCTGCTCCAAACCCAACCCCCACACCAGGACGTCCCAGAGAGCTCTACTCTCTGCTCCAAACCCAACCCCCACACCAGGACGTCCCAGAGAGCTCTCTTACCTGCTCCAAACCCAACCCCCACACCAGGACGTCCCAGAGAGCTCTCTTACCTGCTCCAAACCCAGCCCCCCACACCAGGACGTCCCAGAGAGCTCTCTTACCTGCTCCAAACCCAACCCCCACACCAGGACGTCCCAGAGAGCTCTCTTACCTGCTCCAAACCCAACCCCCACACCAGGACGTCCCAGAGAGCTCTCTTACCTGCTCCAAACCCAACCCCCACACCAGGACGTCCCAGAGAGCTCTCTTACCTGCTCCAAACCCAACCCCCACACGAGGACGTCCCAGAGAGCTCTACTCTCTGCTCCAAACCCAACCCCCACACCAGGACGTCCCGTCACTCAGAGAGCTCTCTTACCTGCTCCAGAGAGGTAAATATTTGTCGTCAGATTGAAGAAGGGTAAAAGAACAGAGATGTTGAAATAATACAAGTTGAATCATCGTGTGATGCTTCTGAAAAGGTGGAAATGACAGCTGAAACATGCTAATGTAATTGCATAATTTTACCTGAGTCTGACAGAAGAAACAACAAAATTCTTTAAATCAAGAAGACAAGGTGAGTATTCTTAACTTATTAATGGGTTCCTGCCAACGTACGTCACATGAAGAACAGAGTTAAGTTAAACAGCTGCTCCGAGGCAGATTGTTTCTACGGGAAGCAACAAGTGTTTACTGTTTGTACTTTGCCTTTTTATAAAAGCAAATGTTGCTGACAGGTGTTAGTTTGTCCAACTAATGTCTCAGAGCAGTCAGTGCAGATATCAGGGCTTTTGAGCGGCTTTTACACAGACTTTTAACAAAGACCTTCATCAAAGTCGACACGAAAAGCTCAAAATCACACAAACCTTGATTCATATTTAGTGCAGCACTGTTACTGCACTCAGAAAGTTTCAGATTCTTAAAAGCCATGTTTCCGTAGTTAGATTTCTTGCCGTCCATTATGTTTGACCTGTAGCTAATCACCAATGCTAATTATTTATTAGCATTTTCGCTGAAGCTAAACTCGTGTTTAAAATGCAGCTGTACGTTTGATGTAATGTGTTGTATAAGAGCCACAGCTGACAGTAAAGATCAGACTGTTCTGACATTTGAGCAGATTTTCTGTGGAGTTTACATTTGTTTACATCAGCAACAAGAACCAAGATGGCTGCCGCCGGTGCCAGCAGCAATTGATAGAAAAGTATATTTTTGAGTGTCCTGAGACTTTTTCAGACGAGGCAGTTCGAGTCACGTCAGGCCAACAGTGACCTGTGAAAGCTCCGCGAGAAGATACAGCCATCAACTCATCAAACTGAAAGAGCCACAGACAAAAGTGATGCAAATGTAAAGAGGTACGTAAAACTGAGTGGAGCAGCTCTCAGACGGTCACATTCTGCATTCAGGGTTTGTACGGCCCTGGAAAACCTGCAAAAGTCATGGAAAACTCAAATCTAATTTCCAGGCCCTGGAAAAGTTTTGGAATTGTAATAGTTTTGGAAATGTATACAACATTTTAGTGTCTTTGCACAACACATCGCAGTCCTGAACCTAGTCCTTAAAAATACTGAGTTACACTATATTGTATCTAAATGAGTAGAAATTTGACATTTGCAGTTTGTTCTAGGTTTAGAAATCTTTGCATTCAGACTCGACCAGCTGATAAAGCCAAATGACTCTGTGGAGTGTGAACAAAAGACTCGATGTGGAGCTTGTTTCGTTATTATTTCAGTTTTATTATTTGCATGCCATATCGCGTTACACCACTAGAGGGGCGCGATAGCACACCCAGAGGGAAGCTACATGGCTGCAGCTCTGTGTATCGGCCCCTTCACAGACTTTCTTTTATTGTGAGTGTTTCAGTGTGTATTTCAGGATTGTCATATTTAGAGTGGAGAGCTGTGTTTTCATTGTGTTCTGTGTAGTTTATGGGTGTTCTTTAGGTGTAAGTTTAGGTTCAGTGGTAACAAGCTAGCCTCGTGTTATTACTGTCGGGCCCTTTATCCGCCATCTTACCAACCAATTACCACGCGGTCACATCGTAACATCAAACTCCACTTAATATATTGTTTATTTTCTTTATTCATCCTGTAGAAAACCACACTCATACGACGTATTGATATTAAAGAAAGTTTAAAGGATCATTCCCCTCATTCTCCGCCCTCACCTGAACATATTATTGCCGTCCTGACCCGACACCCTGTGGTGATCGCTGGCTGGCACCAAATAACAAATAATTACACTCATTACAGAGTGTGTGTGGAAAACTTAATGGAGGTCATGGAAAAGTCATGGTGTAGCGGCTTCCTTGACAAACATTAATGCCGCGGTGAGGGTCAGAGAAGGGTCCTGGATTCGTAGTTTGTGACGCGCTTGGACGACTATTGTGAACAAATACGCTGAGATCCAACATGCGTTTGTAGATTTATTTGCACAAACAGCTCTCAGCAGCAGAGGATGGACATGACGCACAGTAAGAGGTGTAGATTGTGACAAAACCAGGCGAACACAGGCGGTCAACAAAAATTATGACACTGACACTCAACATACTGTGCTGCCTTTATACACACACATGCGAGCACCCAGGTGAGCTCCACCCCCTCACCACCAGACCAACAGAAACACACCACAAACACACAGCCATATTCTGTCTCCTACACGTGGAAAACCTCATAAAACCTCGTGTTCATCTGTACAAACCCTGTGCAGTCGTGTAACTGTACGTGTCACGAGGCTACGGTGTTCTTTTTCCTGCTCTACGGCTGAAACGTCACAGTGTGATGTTCATGGAGCCTGGTTCAGCCGCCGAGCTCAGAGTTCTGTACGAGCTGCAGACGCTTCAGTGATGTTTGGTCCAGGCCACAGTCAAATACAATAATCCAGGTGTGATGAAAGTGTGGGCGACACGCTCAAACTCATCTGGAGGAAGGTTGGACTTTGTGAAGAAAATGCAGAAAGAAACTAGTCTTTACAACAGAATTTATCTGCTTTAAAGGCACGGTCCAGGATCACGCTGAGATCTTTAACTGCAGAGCAAGGAAAGTTTATTTGTAGAGTTCAATTTGTACACAAGGCCATTCAAAGGGCTAAACATAACAGGAAAAACTGCATTAAAATCACAAAACACATACATAGTAGAGCTGTAGTCGACTTAAGATCTGACCCATCGACCGATTAGTCGAATAAAAGGGGGTGTGGCAAAAATATATCTAAACTCTGAAGTATCTCCATGTATCTGGCACAAACTGCAGTTAATGCAAAAACAAAACTGTCTACAGAAAAGTACCAGTTTGTATTTGTTAGATACTGATTTCCTCTAAAATCTTTAGCTCATTCACTCCACATCTTTTTTGCTGTTTTTGCCACATAAATGTGTTAAATGCAAATAATACAATTAGTCGACTAATAAAAATGTCGGTCGACTAAGACACCATCGAGCGATCAATCGACTAAACGAGTGAAGGACTGCGGCCCTGATGCACAGACACAGAAGACAGACAGAATCATTTGGGACAGAAAGCCTCCACGACATGAATCTCTCCTCGTTATTCTTCTTGTGTTCTCGTGCTTCGTCTGCGACGGTCCAAGTACAGTTCTAATTCAAAGTGTGCATTCAAAGTACGCATCAGACGAAGAACGGAACAATCCTGGGACGTTGTTCTCGGCCCCGCCCCCTTTTCTGAGTCTGCTTCAGATCCTTACTTTCTCGGCTCTAACCCTGTCCCAGAAGGCTTTGCAGTGGAAGGAATGGAGGAGGAGAAGCAAATGGCCGTAAGTTCAATTTAGTTTTAGACTTTTATTTGTATAATAAATAATTGTTTACGCGACAATCTTATTTTAGGCTTTTAGACTTTATTATGGTGTGAATTCATTACAATTCTATAATTATATGGAGCTAAAGCGTCTTATTTTTGTGGAGATTGTTGCTGTCGTTGAACATGACTTAGTGGTTAAAAATTAAACAAATCTTGCTAAATATTTTCTTGTAGGTTTTGGATTTTCCTTCAGTAAAAATGCAGTTTTATCGTCTAAACTGATCAAACTAAATTCTGTGTTCTCTTATTATTTTTGACTAATTCAACAATAATAAGACTTTCATTATTATTTTGGATCAGTTCATCAATAACACTTTGATTTCAACCAGGCACCATTGAATAAACCCGGGCCGTACTGAGAGGGGCGTGGCCAATGACGACCTCTTCACTGGAGGAACTCCTCCAAAGCTGGACTGGAGTAAGTCCCACTCTGTGTCCTGCTGTTCCAATTATCACTTTAATAATTACAGTTTCATTAAAGTGATTGCCTTTGTTTATGGGGATTTTGTTGCCAGGTCTGGGCCCCAGATCTCAGCCAGACAGGCAAAAAGTCATAATTTCATTTTAAAGTATTATTTGAGAAAAATAAAATAATACATTTAAAAAAAAATATTTTATTAAAAAGAAGGTTTGATAGAAAACATTAATCATATAATATGAAGCACATTTCTTTTAACGCGTCTTAAGGAGAAATAATTGAAGTTTGTTCTACCTTTGGTTTTATGGGAAAAGTTAAGTAATTACAGAGATTGATCATAGACGAGGACAAAGCATCTGCATCTAACAGTTAAACTCAACATTTGTAACAGAAATGATTTTTAAAAGGATTTTCTGACCTGCAGGCTTTACTTCCACAGGACAGAGCAGTGTGAAACAGGGACAAGACCCGGGAGTGACATGCAGCAAAATGTGAGCCAGATTCAATCTCACAACACTGTGTCTTGCCCCACACGGCAGGCATAGGTGCTATCCATTAAGCAGCACTAACCCAATTCTGGCTCCACCACGATTTTAAACTATGAACAGTAGAACATTGTGACGTCGCGTGAACACAACCTGCTGATGAGGTCACATTTACACTTTGATTAATCTAATAAAGTCAACAGTGGTTCCTTGCAGATAGTTTTGGAGTGAAGATCATGGACAGTTCTAGTAAAGTCCAACTTCTGTCCAGTGTGTTGGATCTACTCTGGTCTTCACTTCTCAGTCTGGACTCTCTGAAGCCTGATCTCCAGCTTTTTGAGTCTGACTTTGGGTTCACTTGATCCAGCCTCAGCTCTGTCTCCTTCAGCACCTTCAGATGAGCAGCTTTTCTGGTCAGGGCTACAGTTCTGATCTTCATAGTGGCAGATTTTCATATGTTGCCGCTGATTTGACCTAAATGTAAAAGCCCTCCCACACTGGTCACAGACAAATGGCCTCTCCCCAGTGTGGATCCGACTGTGTCTCGTGAGCTCCGTTAAACTTCTAAAAGTTTTACCGCAGTGTTCACATTCGCACGGCTTTTCTCCAGAGTGGACTCTCAAGTGACGGTTGTAAGAGCCAGACTGAGAAAACCCCTTCCCACACTGGTCACACCTGAATGGTTTTTCTCCTGTGTGGGTCCGGTAGTGACGCTTTAGTGACCCTGCATGATTAAAAGCCTTCTCACACTGGTCACATCTGTAGGGTTTGTCTCCTGTGTGGGTTCGGTAGTGATCGGAGAGATGCCCTGCTTGTCTAAAAGCCTTCCCACACTGGTCACATTGGTACGACCGCTCATTTCTGTGGAGACGCCCGTGCACTGAGAGCAGCCCTTTTGTCCTGAATGTTGATCCACACTGGTCACACTCAAAAGGCTTTTCTCCTGTGTGGGTCCTCTCATGGTCTTTGAGATGATACCCATCTCTAAACCTCAGACCACAAACATCACAGCTGCAAGGTTTTTCTCCAGTGTGGATTCTGCGGTGACTTTTGAGATCTCCCGGTGAATAAAAACTGTGCCCACACAGGTCACATTCGTATGGTCTTTCTCCTGTGTGAGTTCTGTAGTGTCTCTTTAGTTTGGAGGCGTTGGAGCAGGTCTTCCCACACTGGTCACAAGTGAACCCCATTCTGGTGATGGACTTGGTGGATCTGCCATAAACACAGAAAAGGGAGACGTCAGATATTGATAATTAACCCCTTTAACTACTTTTATTATTTTTCTTGTTTAAGTTAGTTCTACATTATTAACAATATCAGGATGAGTTTTTGGTACAAACCTTAGCTTGACTTTTTTGTTCTATTAATCCCTTTGAAATGGTGTAATGTTCATTATTATCGGATTTATAGATTTTCTAGTCATGTGTAGGGCTACTGTTGGCGCCGTTTGAATTAACATACAGTAGTTTGCTCAGTCTGTTTTTTTATTTCTGTATCTTTATTTTATGTTGTTTATTGATATTAATTTTTTTGATTAATTTTTTGTGGGTTTCCTTGCCGAGAAGGAGGGTCAATTTCTAAATATTTAAACTACTTTCTACCTGTGGCCCATCGAGGCAACAGTTGTTGTGATTTTGGGCGCTTCAAAAATAAATTGAATCTGTTCGTCTTAAGAATTTTAATTGAAAACCATATTACAATTATAAGTATTCATTCATTCATTATCTACCGCTTATTCCCGTTAGGGGTCGCGGGTGACTGGAGCCTGTCCCAGTGACTTTGGGCCTTAGGCGGGGTACACCCTGGACAGTGGACAACTCATCACAGCAAACACAGAGACACAGACAAGGACAGACAACCATTCACTCTCACATTCACACACTACGGACAATTTAGAGTTCTCAATTAACCTGAACAGTCATGTGTTTGGACGGTGGGAGGAGCCAGAGAACCAGGAGAGAACCCACGGTAACACTGGGAGGACATGCAGACTCCACCCAGAGAGATCGTGTGATGTTGGGGTGGTTCAGAATTCGAAACCACAATGTTGGGGTGGTCTGGGATTCGAACCCACAATCTCCTTATTGAGAGGCAGAAGCTCTAGCCGCTCTGCCACCGTGCACCCCACAATTATAAGTATAATTTTTAATAGTATTTTCATAAAGCAAAGTGGGGAAAATATCACACAAAATTGCCAATTTTTCATATAAACAATAATAAAAGCTGAATTTGGTTTTACGTTATAACACTGTCTTAAGATTGACAATGACTTTTGGATAAAAGTCGAAACGTCTCGATCTTTAAACAGCGTCCGGATGACAACCTCTGAACCCCTTTCTACGATGGACCACACCTGGACGAATGAGGGTTTACATCGACTGTCTTAAGATAAGTTAATCCTTTGTCTCCCGTGGGAGAAATTGTGGCTTTGATTGTTTTTGTCTTTTGTGTAGAAGCAGGGCGTTTCTCTCTCACTCTTTCTGTTGATGCCATTTTCCTCCATTGACTTTATTATACCATTATAACAGTATTTTTTAATCTATCTTCTGCAATGACGGTACAATTGTTATTTCCTGATCTTTTGTGGCATCCACCGTAAGAAAAGGCCCAAAGTGTGATACTGAAACGACTGCATTTACATTATAAACGGTTCTCTGAATAGAAACCCATTGTGTGTCTCCACAGAGAAAGAAACAGGGCGGGGCCGTCATTTGGTTATAATGAGAGTCTATGGAAGAAACCCCTCCTTCCACACGGCTGCAACACGAAAGTAAAATGTAGTTACAATCTTTGTGGTTAACAATCTTTGACATGTCCGTGAGGGAAATGAAAAGTAAAAACCATTTCAGCTTCGACTCACTTTTATTCACCTTATTCCTTTTACTTCTGTTGTAAACGCACAAAAACTCTGTTAAAGCTAATGATGAACGAGGGAAAGGTCTCGCTGCTAAAATGTTACTTAAAATAGACTGATTTGTGTAAAATGTTGAATGTTCTCGTGCAGCGGCCTGAAAACAGCTTTTTAGTCCATGTAGAACTTATTTTCTGTTGAGCTCGTCTGCTGTAAACTAATACAACGGAAACAAGATGGCGGCGCCCACGACAACTTCTGGAATAAAGTGAATATCAGAAACGGGTCTTCGAAGTATTTTGTTGAAACATTTGTGAGTTTATTTATAGTTAAGGCTATTAAATAGTAATATTACACGTATATGTATTTTTTTTTAACTTTTCTACACTGCACATTCTTTTAAAATATAATCTACAAATAGTATAACTATTTCTCTCTAACTATAAGGTCAAAATTGCCATGAGTTGCCAAGAAAATATAAGTTTATTTAAGTATAATTTCCTGAAAAGTGTAAAATATTTGTTAAAATTGCATATTTGAGTTGGGACTGTGACTGACCTGCCGCTCCCCCATGATTGGCCTTCACTCCTCAGGTGACTTAAGCCTTTGTTCTGTCTCAGACTCAATGCAAGAAGAGCTGTTGGTTTGTAGTGTGAGAAAAAAGCCAGCGACTGGTTTAAAAGCTACTTTAAAAATCAACCGGAGCCGTTTAAGATAGAATGTCATTCTGATAAAAGGCTGAACTTGTTAAATGTCTGTATAAAGTAGTTGGTGCATTACACTTACACTTAGTTCATTATTCTGACTTCTTTGTTAAGGTTGACTGGGTTGTTGTTGAGGTTTTCATCCTTGTCAAATAAACAGAAAATGTCCTCTGAGTTCTTCTGGGCTTTACCCAGTTGGCCCAGCACTGACTTAAAACGACTTTACGTCAGAGAGAACCCAACCATCACAGTATTTCTGCTACTAGGATGGAATATTCTAAGTGTAGATTCATGATTAAAGTCATACTCACAGATGTTTGCAGCAGGAGCAGGTTAAATGCAGAAGGTCCTGGAGTGTGAAGGTTCAGTCCCTCTAAAGTTGTGGCTCGTTCCTGTCCCAAAAGGAGCTGCTGCTGTGTCTCTGGCCCTTCACTGTCTCTGGTCTGTCTCAGCTGCTTCTTCGCTGCTCTCCTCCGGCTTCTGGGACAAAAACAACACACCGTTTGGTTTCTATGGGCCCACATTAGCCAATCAGAAGCCTTTGGGGGCGGGGCAATGCTCACATGAGAGAAATAATGCTGTGTAAAAGGAAATATACACAATAATGCTCTTGGACGCTGTAAGAACACAAGAGATTGATTATAATTATATCAAACTCTGTGCTGTTAAATCCTCTCTGTAAAGTCATTCTACAATGTTCACTTATAAAACTGTATAAATATATATTAATATGTTGTGAACAAAATATATTTTCTATAGTAAGTCAAGTTGTATTTTAATGTCTTGTTTGTACCAGGGTTTAGCTGTTTAAAAGACAGATTTGTTGTATTTTTTCTTGCTCTGATACTGATATTTACTTTTATCTTTTTATTTTCTGATGACTTCTAGTTGTTCTTCTGGTCGGCTCCATGTTTGTGACAAAAATATTTTGCCCTCTGGGATGAATAAAAGTACTTCTGCTTCTGTTAATGTAGACGTGGAGACACCAAAGATGAGAAAAGCACTGGTCGTCTCACAGTGAGGATTTCCAACAGCAGAGACTAAACATCAGCATTAGAATAATAAAGGAGCACGTGCTGGTTGTTTGGGGTGAAGGGCCGAGGGGGGAGGGGTGAAGGGCCGAGGGGTGAAGGGCCGAGGTGTGAAGGGCCGAGGTGTGAAGAGCCGAGGCGTGAAGGGCCGAGGGTGAAGGGCCGAGGGGTGAAGGGCCGAGGGGGAAGGGCCGAGGGGTGAAGGGCCGAGGGGTGAAGGGCCGAGGGGTGAAGGGCCGAGGGGTGAAGGGCCGAGGGGTGAAGGGCCGAGGGGTGAAGGGCCGAGGGGTGAAGGGGCCGAGGGGTGAAGGGCCGAGGGGTGAAGGGCCGAGGGTGAAGGGCCGAGGGGTGAAGGGCCGCGGTGTGAAGGGCCGAGGGGTGAAGGGCCGAGGGGTGAAGGGCCGAGGGGTGAAGGGCCGAGGGGTGAAGGGCCGAGGCCGAGGGGTGAAGGGCCGAGGGGTGAAGGGCCGAGGGGTGAAGGGCCGAGGGGTGAAGGGCCGAGGGGTGAAGGGCCGAGGGGTGAAGGGCCGAGGGGTGAAGGGCCGAGGGGTGAAGGGGTGAGGGGCCGAGGGGTGAAGGGCCGAGGCCGAGGGGTGAAGGGCCGAGGCCGAGGGGTGAAGGGCCGAGGCCGAGGGGTGAAGGGCCGAGGGGTGAAGGGCCGAGGGGTGAAGGGCCGAGGGGTGAAGGGCTGAGGCCGAGGGGTGAAGGGCCGAGGCCGAGGGGTGAAGGGCCGAGGCCGAGGGGTGAAGGGCCGAGGCCGAGGGGTGAAGGGCCGAGGGGTGAAGGGCCGAGGGGTGAAGGGCCGAGGCCGAGGGGTGAAGGGCCGAGGCCGAGGGGTGAAGGGCCGAGGCCGAGGGGTGAAGGGCCGAGGGGTGAAGGGCCGAGGGGTGAAGGGCCGAGGCCGAGGGGTGAAGGGCCGAGGGGTGAAGGGCCGAGGGGTGAAGGGCCGAGGGGTGAAGGGCTGAGGCTGGGGCTTCGTGAAAGTGTAAAGTCCTGTGTCTGAGGGGGAGGAGTATTTGTTTTACTTTTGGGCCCAACCTTTTCAGTTCAAAATAACCACAAGCTCAATTTGTCTGGTTTAACTGATCATCTCTCAGAATCACTCATATGTTATAAAGTCATCTACAATTTAAAGTAGAGCCAAGTAGGTCTGGGTGATTCGGTGATAAAAATGGAATCCTGAGCTGGTCCTGAGACAATCTGCTGTTTTAAATGTTGTTCTGTGTCTGTTTGTGTCTTTAATGCAGCTGTCTGTTCAAACACACTTTTCTCCTGATGTTTAGCCTCTAAAGCCTCTGAGCAGATGACTTTATTTACCTCTTAAAGGCCTGAGCTGCACAATTAAACCAAACTGTCCCTGTCCTTCCACCGCTTCAGAGTCGTAAATGTAGAAGATTCACAAGTAAAGGTTTTATGCAGAAATAAACAAACTGACCGTTCACTGCAGCCGAAAAAATGTAAATATTTATTGCAAATAAAAATGTTGAATGTGTGTAATAATTTAATAAAATTAAACACATTTTATGTACACAAATGTAGATTTTTAATGGTTAAACATAACTTTGTTTTTATTACTTATTTCTTTATATAAATCTTTGAAATTATTAGAATGTAATGATGCTTTTAGACTGATACATTTGCTGTAGATGTAAACTAATGTCATTCTTTTGTTTTATTAGATGCTAATGCTAACAAAACAAACAAACTCACCAAATCCCTTCAAATATCCGGCGCACCACGTGACCCCCGGGCCCCGCCCCTGCGCTGGTTGGTGTCTAAAGGCGACGATTATGATTTAGACGAAAAACCAAGTGAAAACGACGTTAATTTGTGAAGACCGACCTGACGCCGCTGTTCCGTGTTCCTCCCCGCCTTCAGAATGAGAACAGCTCGTAAAAAGCGCGACGAGCGACGTGATTGGTCGATCGCGGTCACGCATGTGTGTGCGTGATGACGGAAGCGCAACGTGAACGGGATGACGCGCCGACGCACAGATCAGAATCAGAAACGGTTTATTGTCATTGTCAGTGATCAAAACATTGGAACTTGCTTCGGCGTAAATTGCAACATAAAGCAATGAATAAAATATAATAAAATATATAAAAAGGCATGAATAAAATTAAGATACTACCAGGCTTAATTATACATTTTTTATAACAGATTTCCACCCGGGACACAAACACTTGTTACAAACATGAAGGACCTTGTGTCCTGAGATATGACATACATATGTTTAAATGTAATATTGTTTTTGTTTGGTTGTTTTTGCATTTCCACTCTTATTTACGGGGTTTCTGGAGGCATTAAGAAGCATTTAAAGTAATTAAATGAATTTGGCAAAAATAGAGCCTTAAGTACATTTTAAAAGCATTAAATTCAATCCCCCCAGGCATTAAATCTAAAAACTAAAAATCAGAGACAGGTTTTTAGTCTCTTCTGCTTCAACTTGGTGCAGGGCGTCTTTCCTTTTGGTCAGTGTTTATTAAACTCTTATTACATAAATGTAATAAAAATAAGAACAAATAATTATGACAGTCCATGTCTCCCAGAGCCGCTGGATCAGCCAATCAGAAGTGCGGATCCTTGACAGTTTTACTAAATTTAACTTTCACATATACCACACCACATCACCACATGAGGGCGCCATGGAGCCGATCTTCAGCTGCAGGAAGTGGCTTTAAAGTTCTGATGAAACTCATTGTAAAAGCGAGGAACAATCTCAGGGAAAAACATTGAAAATAGTGTTTTTCTGATGATGATATTTATAATTCATGTTTAAGGGGGACACATTATGGAAAATCCACTGAAATGAGTTTTTAATCTTATTACATTACAGTGTTTCCTTGTCATTAACTCAGAGTTGTATTTTGTTTTATTCTTGCATGTTTAATTAATCCTATATTTTCTTCTTTGAGACTGAAGTGCTCAGAAAATCCCCGTTCTCACCCGTTTGTTAAGGACTGATTATTTATTGTGTCACATTTGATAAAATGACACTTTTGTTACAGCGATGCAGCAGCCTGTTTTGTAAAGTGTTGAAATACTGTAAGTTTAAGACGAGCTGCAGTCAGTGACCCTCTCCAACAATGTTTCATTTAAATTCTGATCCACGTCTCAACTTGTGTTTTCTCCCACTTTTCATACCTTTAGTTTCACTAGAAAGTTTCCTTTTAACCCACTTTTACAGCAGGCCAGGCTCGAGACAAAGTTCATTTTGTCACATGAATTTACTGTAATAAACATGTGGCTTTTTTCACTATTAAAGATCATTATTAGCCAAGTCCATATTCTAAACCTTAACTGTCAGACAAACACTCCCAAAGTCTTTGAGTTTAGTTGGAGAGATGTCTTTGCTTTAGTGCAACAGCAGAAGCAGAAGCTCGGAGGGCGATGAGGGGCGTCTTCATTTCCCCAGAAAGCAATTTGATTTGGAGCAGCAGAAAACTCTGTCTCTTACGCTTTGGGTGCCTATTAGGTGGAAAAGCGCTCTATAAATAAAAATTCTTCTTCTTCTTCTTCTTCTTCTTACAGAAACTAACAGCAAGAACTTTTAACACAACTTCTGTGGTTTAATGACAAGGAACAATTATATTACGCTTAAAACTCCTAAAAGTCAATCGTCTATCGATCTGTGCCCTGGAGATGTCCTGAAGGTCAGTAAATATGACCCTTAAAGAAAAGGTAAATATAGAGACAATAAAACATGTAAAAACATTCTCATAGAAGTGTTGACTACATTAATAATCCATGCCCTGATGAGCCTCACGCTCTGGTTCTGCTCCGCTGTGCTCAGTGCACCTCCGACACACAAACCCTCGTCCAGTGTCTCTGCTCGAGTCCTCTGCACAGGACTGAGGGGCTCCACAGAGTTTGTCAAATAAAAGTCCACATTTAGGACCAAAGGATTTATGCTAAACAGAAGTGCAGAATAACTTGTGTGTTTCATGAGCTCTTTTGCTCCCACACAAAGGATTTTACACGTTATTTATTTATTCAGAGCTCCATTAGTCTCCACAGAGTGGTCGCTGCTCATACACGAGGATAATTAAGCATTCAACAGATACTTGAAGAGTCCATTAAAGTTTTGTCCTGTTGCTGTTTCAGTGACACACAGGGAAGGTTAAGAAGCACTGTGTCCAAATATCAAAGACACAAAACAATCAACCATGAATCATCAGTAATCTGATCAGAATAAAGTCTGAGCTGAGTGTATTTGCTTTGTAAATCCAGACATTGTTCATGTTCTCTTTCCTGTTTGTTCTGATCTGTGGAGCTGTGAAACCTCCTCAATCAACACATCTGTTTGGTCTCAGAAACATTATCCTTTTAGAACGAGGATTCACAGGAATGAAAGTCCCATAATCATGTGTAAGTCATGTGTAAAGTTGCATATGTGCAGATCCATGTGTCGTCTGCACTCGTCTGTCCACAGCACAAACAGTGACAGGACACAGCCCTGGGTCAGAGGACAGGGCTGGGCCTGTCAGGCAAAAAGTCTGTCACAAATAAAACCTGCATCAATGTGGAAGAAAGTCTGTGCTCAAATGTGCCGCTGGATGAAAAGCAGATGTCAAATCAATAAACAGTAAATGTAAAGGATGTGAGTGTCAGAGGCCTGTAATTATTTTTGGATCGACAAACAGCTCCATGTAATAATAAAAGTATAAAAGTATAGATTATATACATTACATGAGCAGGACCAGGAGCTCATCACAGACGCTGATCAGAGAAGGTAAAACTAAAAAGTCTTCCTAAGAATATTTAAATTGATAAAGTTTTGAAAACAAACATTTAAGAAATAAAAAATAAATTTAACGTAGCTTCAAAAAAACACAATTACATTTGGAACTCTAAATGCAAACAAAGACTCATTTCTCTACAGGGGCATTAATACTCTTGTGTTTTAGTGCATTTATAAATATTGTGTATATTGTGTGTGACATAAGGGGATGTATCTTCTTTTTTAGACAATTTTTAAAATAATTTGTCATGTTTTTAAATGTGGCAGTTTGACTTTTATTCTGTGAAGCACTTTCTTACATTGATTTGTGCTATTCAGTGTTATTATTATTATTATTATTATTATTATTATGAACAAGGCCTAAAAGGTCTCCAAAGTGACTCTAGTCTCAAGGTTTTAGTTTTAGTTTCACGTTGACTCATAACAAGCCAATAATTCCCTTTAATAACTCAGTGATTCCCCGGTTTAGGAGGTGGGCGGGGCCAGTCTGGTGTAGCCAGGTGCCGAGAAACACCAGACTCTGCTGCCGTGACACAAACCACACCAACCAATTAATAAAATGTCACGCAATAGAAATACCAGTGAAAAAAATGCCGGACACATTGGATGGTTTTGGCTTTTGGTTTCAGAATTCTTTTGATGTAGATGAGTATCTGTTACCTCTGGATTTAGAGCTTCATCCAAAGAGATAAAAAGATCATTTCTGGTGCACATTTTCTCTTGTTTCTAGTCTGTTGTGACTGGAATCATTGATTAGATTAGATTAGATTAGATTAGTGTTCATGGTCTCCTGATACAAGCAATGGGCAAGAGCCAAACAGAACCGACAAAAGACAACAGTCCGTCTGACACCCAAGAGTACCATCTCAATTACCATCTGATTTCATCATTCAGATTCACCAAAGAGTCCCAGTCTGAGGCACCTGCTGCACCCAGTCCTAAAGAAAACCCACACAATCCAGAAAGTACAAACTATTGCATAGAAATCCACCAATAATCCACACAGTCAGTTCAAGACCGTTTCTTATGATTTAGAGCAGGGGTTCCCAAACTTTTCTGGCCGGGACCCCCAAAATAGCCATACAACCGACTCGGGACCCCCAAAGCAAAATGAAAATGAGAGTAGCAATAATTTTAAGTGTCAAAACATGTTAAATCAGGTTTAATACTGGTTATTTGAATAGTTTGTTGTCTTATTGGACCCTATTTGACTAAAAGATACTGGTATTAATTAAAAAACAGAGCAAATACAATGTCATATTCATTAAAATTACATCTTGCAATCATCTCGCGACCCCCAGCACAACCCTCGCGACCCCCCGAGGGGTCCCGACCCCCACTTTGAGAACCACTGATTTAGAGGAGGATTGACACAGGGACCGTGGAGTGTTTATGTCTGTTCTTGTTGCAGTTCAGCTCTGTATCTTTTGCCGGACGGCGACAGCTCAAACTCCTGGTGCAGGATGTGAGGGTCAGCTGCCATTTTCTGACAAGACTGTCCCTCAAACATTTCCTGCAGCGTCTGCGTCCATCTTCACCGCTTTCTTAGTCAAGTTTAGGATTTGTGATTGTAGTTTGACTGTCAGGCTGCCAAACCACGTGATGTCGTATCGAATAATCGACTCTATGCAAGCCGTATAAAAAAAGATTTGTTTCTTTGCTTTTTTGTAGCTCATTGAGGCAACTGTTGAATTGGAATTGGTGGTCTCAGTCTTGTCCTAAAAATTCAAATTTTGCCTAATTTTTTTACTTAAAACTTAAATAAATGCTTGTTAGAATCTGATCTTAAATCCTTGTTTGGTCTAAATGTGTTGAGTCCAGATTGTACAGTTTGTGTGGATCTACTTTAGGCTGATCTTTATGTCTCAAAAATGCATTTGAAGAAAACAATGTCAGAGAAATCTATGGATGGGGTGCACGGTGGCAGAGCGGTTAGAGCTTCTGCCTCTCAATAAGGAGATCGTGGGTTCGAATCCCAGACCACCCCAACATCGTGGTTTCGAATTCCGAACCACCCTAACATCACACCCTAACGCTCTCTCTGGGTGGAGTCTGCATGTCCTCCCCGTGGGTTCTCTCCAGGTTCTCCGGCTCCTCCCACCGTCCAAAGACATGACTGTGTAGGTTAATTGACAACTCTAAATTGCCCGTAGTGAATGAATGTGAGAGTGAATGGTTGTCTGTCCTTGTCTCTGTGTCTCTGTGTTTGCTGTGATGAGTGTCCACTGTCCAGGGTGTACCCCGCCTAAGGCCCAAAGTCACTGGGATAGGCTCCAGTCACCCGCGACCCCTAACGGGAATAAGCGGTAGAAAAATGAAAATCTATGGATGAAGTGTCATCTTTTCAAGAGCAGGTTGGACAAGTTTGCTGTTTCCTTATGAAAGCCTAAGAGAGCAAACTGACCCAAAAAAAAGTGTTTTGTCTGTAGAGTCTCGCCTTAATAATAACTAGCACCACTTCAGGTTTAAAACCAGAATCACAGACACACGAGACACTGGGATTCCATTTTCTGTCACAGACTGAGAACGTCCGCTGGAGTCACAGGCCACATTCACCCCTGCCCAGAATAACCCGAGGGTTTAGACCAAAATATGAGGAACTGCATAAGGTGAGGGATAAAAATACATTTGCAATTTTTCAAACTTGTATTGTGATTAAATTGATTGAGTAAATGTGCGATTTAGTTCTTCCTGAAGATTCAGTTCACAGTCTGTTAGACATAGAGAGATTTGAACTCTGAATGAACTCTGAACGTCTACACCTGTGCAGCTCTAGATCAAGGGACACTTTAATAAACAGGAAATAATGCCACAGATACATAAGTTACGTCAGGGAATTTCCACAGAGAGTAAAAGTAAAACTGGTCTGGCAGAGTGTTTTGGTTATATTTGGTTTCACCTGAATGCCATTGTCTACATCAGAAACCAAAAGCACTTGTTGGCGTTTACTGGAAACAGGCTTTTTATTTTAATCAGTTTTACTATGTCTTAAGTTAATGCACTGCTGTATTTACATCATTTACATCAGGTCCTCCAGGCACATGAGGAACAGTTCATCTGGTGCAGAGAGAGTTCCTCCAGGCACATGAGGAACAGTTACACTTACATGGCCGATAGAATGTTAAAAGATAAACACAAACAAACTACAACAAAAACAAAGGGTACGTTGTTTCCTGTCGTGGCTCAGACACACCACAGAGCACAACAGCGCCCTCTAGCTAAGTGTTAGCGTCAGTACTTCCTGTCCACAGACGTTTAATAAAGTTCTGCTTTAAAGATGAAGCAGTGAACAGTGAGCAGCCATGTTAAAGACTTTACACTACTGTGTTTGGAAAAAGGTGTGTTTGTGGATCTATGCTAATGCTAACGCTAATATTGAAGATAAAATAAAACATTAAAATAAAAACAATTACCTTTTGTTTCTTCATAGCAAAACAAAACAACTAATGCAAATGCTGAACAAAGTTAGCATTAGCTGTGAGAAACAGTTAGCTTAGCCACAGCTTAGCTGTGCACAAACACCACTGAGTTCTGTATTTTTGAGATTATACTTTATTTAAATGTGGGTCAACATTTTTTTCTTCTGGTTTCAGGATTATTTCTTTGTACAATCTTAACAGTTATTGCAGCTAAAGAATTAATCTTTTATTTCTGGCGAGAAGTGATAAAAGCTCATAAACACATCACTGAACTTGTGTGTTTATAAGTAATAAACATTAATACAAAACCATTTGCACTTTTCAGTTCAGAGTCCAGTTGGATTAGATTCTACTTTTTTGTCATTGTTTTTATAATGAAATGCAGTTTGACATCTGACCAGGAGCGCCATGAAGCAAGTGGTAGATACAAATATCCAATATTTAAATAAATGTTGCCGGTGAATACATTTAGTTAAATCTGGTGTCAAGTATCTCTTTTTAATGAGATTAATGTCAGCGCTCTCACTTCACAGAAAGAAGTTTGTGGGTTCAGCTCCAGTTTCCCTCCCTCTTCAAACCTGTGCAATGGTCTGGTGGATGAATGAGTGACGTGAGAGTGAATGTGGCACGATGGACATGAGGCTACGCTCCGGCGAGTTTACAGCCCGAGTGTCATGTGTTCATTCACCCACAACAAATGAATAAATCAGTCTTCACAGTTTCTTCAGTTATTCGTACAAACCGGTTCATAATGAATAATAATAATAATGTTGAGTAGAAACAGTGGATCAAACAGGCAGCACTCACAGCCTGGTCCTGGTTAGAGCCCAGTTTAGTCCTGATGTAGACTTGCTTTGGTCTGGTTCTAGTCCTTGTTTAGTCCGGTCTTGTCTGGGTTTAGGATTAAGTACAGTTTTGATGTGATGTTTGTGGACACAGCCCAGATTATAAGAACATTTATGTTCTTGTCTGGACAGAACCAGGACCACAATGGGTCAGAACAATGTTAAAGCAGGACTAAACAAGACTGACCCAACCATTAAGGTTAGTGTAAGTTTATTTTTGTTAACAAGTCATGATTTGTTGATTAAACTGACCGTCCATCCGTCCATGTCTCATACATAACACACATGTACTGTATATGAATACATAAAACATAAGCCCAATTCATTTTTGTTCCATCTTAAGTCTTTGCAAAGGTAGGATACGTCTGTAGATTGCACTCTTAAGTCGGGTGTCCGCTGTACGATATTTTTTACTCATAAGATTTATAGATGTCACACTCCAAGACCTGATGAATTAAAAGTCTTTAGACAGTACATGTCACATTGTGATGGTTCACACGATCAGTCGTAGATACGACAAAAAGTTTATCTGAGTGAATATCAGGCTCAGGCTCCGTGTGATAAAGGCATCACAGGTGCAACTGATGTTCAGGGCGGAGCTCCTGCTGATACTTAGCGGTGCTTGTGTTTCATGTTTGACACAGATCGATCATCGACATGAGGCTCTCTCTGAGACCGAGAGTCAAAAATATCAAACATGTTTGATGTCAGTCGCAGCTGGTCTTTGGTCGTTCGACAGTTCTAAGTGTAGTCTTTAGACTCTGAGATCTACGAGCCACGTTGTGAGCCACGACTCAAGATTCTTCCCACCATCAGAAATATTACGGACAACATCGTGCAGTGGACACCGGCTTTAAACAAGAGACTGCAATCACCACTGAACCTTCAGGCTGTGGATTTCAGGCACAAACAAAGGTTCACCTTTTAATTTTTCTTCACAGGGATTGAGGTTTGTCTGGGAGCCACTCCACTGGAGCAGGGGCCCTTCAGTGAACTTCTCTTCAAGCATTCTGTTTTGACCTTCAGACACACAAAGCAGAACTGCATCTTACAATCAGGACAGATGACGTACTTACAGTACTTTCTGTCGTGTGCCACAAGTTTGCCACAGGTGGGACAGGCTCGGATCGATGGGCAGCCTTTTACCCCCTTGACTTGTTCAAACTCCATCTCAGGACATGCTTTCAGAGTTAAAAGAGCGCTGTTCTCACAGCCTGCATTATCACATCTGTCTGAACGAGGATAGGGTCCTTTCCACGGTTTCAAACACTGCCAACAGAAATAATATGTTTTCTCCGGAGTAGAGCACTGGGGACATCGGACACACAGGTCGAAGGGATTGCGCCTCAAAACATTGAAGTTGCAGCCGGGACACTGGAGGCAGAATAACAACAGTCACAACAAACTTCATTTGATTGACAGAACAAACTGGACCAGATTTAGAAAACCCACGTATTTGTTGCCAAAGGCATTTTTATACAGTTTGTCTGCAAAGGTCTTCTCTTTGTCCGACGTCAGTTGAGCCGTTTTACGCACTTCGTCAAAATTCCACACGGCAGCACAGACGCCACACTCCAATTCTGTTTTGCCCTGAGAATATGGAGGTTAAATGGTCAAATCCAGCTTCATGATTATAACAAATATACAGTGATGGAGGTGGATGGTCTCACCTTCTGCAGCTGCCTCTCACACCAGTCTGTGAGCGACTGTGGAGTGACCGTGTGACCACACGACATCCGAGCTCTTTTAGAGGGATAGCCCACACACAGAACTGTAAGACACAAAGACTCGCCCCTTTATAACCAGGCTGTGACCTGCTGCTAGAAGACAGTAAGGTTTATTAAGTTAAGTAAAGGTTTATTTTTAGGTTTAGTTTTCTGTCACTGAAAAGGGGTCAAGGTTTAGCGTTCACACCATTTTAGTTGTGTCCAAATGTGCAGCAGCAGGGCTCAGTATAGACCACAATGCACTGGGACAAAGTGACAAACAACAGCGACAGGTGTTTGACTGAATGAACCTGACCAGTGTTTTAATCACCTCCACCTGTGACACTGCGATAGCCCCTCCCCCGACTCCTCCTGGACCCCTGGGTCAGTGGACGTGGAGGAGCAGGACAAGCACGAGTGTAATCTGGACCATAATCTGTGTCAAAACCACTGGACATCCAGAGCTGCTGCCGCCGCATTCCAAACAGGAAGTGACCCTGGAGTCTGTTCTGGCTCCGCCCTCTTCCTGTGACAGTGGTGTCTTTTACTCTGTAACGGCTTCAGTCAAACTCACATCTGGAACTAAAATTACAGTTTTTTTCTGTTATGTTCTTCATAAATCAAGTTATTATCAATAATAACTGACAGCTGGTGCTTCCTTTTCCAGAGGCCGGTTTTCACTTGCGGTAGCAACAGATTTGGTCCGTGTGGTCGCCACGACACGAGCCCTCGGCTTTCCAAATATGAAGTCTGGCTCCACTTTAGCCGCTATAACTGCTAGCTCCACTTTAGCCGCTGTAACTGCTAGCTCCACTTTAGCCGCTGTAACTGCTAGCTCCACTTTAGCCGCTGTAACTGCTAGCTCCACTTTAGCCGCTGTAACTGCTAGCTCCACTTTAGCCACTATAACTCCAAGCTCCACTTTAGAAAACCTACAGTTGTAGTATGGAACTGAACACTGTCCTCTGGGTCTTCTACTTTCAACAATATTTAAGATTTTAGTTCAACTGGAGTCTGTTCATTGCTGTTCACATGTTTTTTTCTCTTTCTCCACTTCCCTCCCATTTGCCTGGAGGAACTCTCTCTACACTAGATGAACTGTCCCTCATGTGCCTGGAGGAACTCTCTCTCTTGCTCATAGCTTTTAACCTCTGTCTTATTACAAGAATCCTAACATTAATATTAACTTGTAATAAGTTAATATTTAAAAGAAGACAGGGTGAACTTTCACTATTGAAGTGAGTGTGAGTTTGGATCGAACAGGAAAGTGGAGTTATTGCAATTAGATTTGTGACTTATGCCTTAATAATAGATTCTGTTCAAAGTTCACGTTTAAACAACACCAGGAGAAATGACAAAAGACTGAAACATGAACTGACAAACGAATGAAAGAATGACATGTTTCAGAACGTTTTGTCACATTTTGGTAATGTTTATGTCACTATAAGATATTATAAGATATATTTTTGTCAGAACATGTTTAACAAATTTATTAACTCAGCAGTTTTTATGTAAAATAAAGCAGGATATTTTGTTGTTAAGAAGAAATGATTGCGCTTCAAAAATTGCTGCCATTGCCCTTTGGAAACGACATAATTTCATTCAAATTGCGATTTCAATTTGATCTCAATTAAATGGGCCGCCCTTTTCACATTTGTACTTGAAGTGAAGTGTCACTCACAGTCGTGATCATCAGAAGCATCAACAAACTTGAGACTGGAGGCGCTGGGATTGGAGCGTTCTTCTTGTCTTCTGGTTCTGGTCTGGTCTGGTCTGGTTCTTTGCTGTCTTGGGTTGCTCTGTTCTTCGCTAAATACATTTCCCATGTTGTGGCAGCAGCTTCACCTACAAAAAAAGCACATGAAGATGTCTACATTATTTTTTTATTAATATTTTTGTAGTGCCCAAAATCACAACAACAGTTGCCTCGAGGGGCCACAAAACTATTACTGAAGCCTCTTGTGTGAACAGGACACATTTTTTCTGTTCGGAGGTGGGAAATATCCCATTTGCCTGGAACGCTCCATCAGACCCCTTTTTGGATCAAACAGTGGGCCCTTTGGCATTTGCCCTTTTTTGTTTGTTGTTTTTTTGTGTTCTGTATCTGACCTCACTAGAAATAAAAAAGCTCTTCAACTCAGAAAACAACAAGCCGATAGAATAATTTAAAAAAACACGAGACAGGCAGAATAATAACAATAATAATTCCAAACAAGAACAAATGCAGTCATTGTTTGAACCTTTGTACTTTGAACTTTTCTCAAAAATATCAGGCGATAAAGAAGAGGAAATAAAATCTTTGTCATGAACGAAGATCAAAATGAAAAATGAAGTGCTCAAATAACAGTTATTGAAATTCAAAGTGCAATTTTTTTTTCTATCGCATTCACCCATTTTTTTTTGCCGCAGACTCTTGCAGTAAATGCCCTTTCAATTTGACGACAAATGGAGAACGAGGGAAAAATCTCGCCACTAAAATATTATATAAAGTCGATTGATTTGTGTAAAATGTTAAATGAACACGAGCAGCAACACGTCACATGCACTGAGGCCTGAAAACTGATCGTGTCCGAGTATTTCCTGTTGAACTTGTTTGCCCCGATTTAAACTAATACAAGGAAAAAAGATGGCGGTGCCCACAGAAACGTCCAGATTTAAGTGAATCTACAACTCAGTTATGTCCAACAGAATGGAACAAATGATACTCTCAAACGTACGACCAGACAGGATGTATTAACAAACGACAAACCCAAGACAACATAAGACCATATTTACACAAAATGAATCATAAACAGCAACAGGAAGTTGGACTTTAACCAGTTGCTGTTCCCCCGGCGTCCCGGTAGGACACTAGATTGTATAAATGAATGTATTCCTTTTTATCCACATCTGATAAAAGGAAACTCTCAGCTGCTGGACGTGTTCAATATGAAAAGAAAGCTGTGACCCACTTATTTACATCAAATCAAACATTCTGGGATGAATTAGAGTCACTTTCTGCTCCAAAAGCACCGATTTAAAAATTGTACTAAAATTTAAAAAAATGGAATATGATTTTTATATGGATTCCGCCTCAATTTTTTTTTTGCTTTATTAAGTACCTAAAACTATTCTTTTATTAAATTAGCTTCAGCTTTGAAAGAGGAATTGTCAAAACAAACAAAACAAATTGTCAATCAGACAAAATCTAAAGACACCAGCTTCACTTCTTCATAAATTTCACAAAGAAAATGTCAGCGGACTTTAAAGTCTGATATTCCTCTTTGCGGAGCTTGTTTCAAGTGGAATCAGAGTAAATCAGACACAAAACTACAACGTTTGAGCTTCACAAAGAGTCAAACAATAGTTTGTGTCCAAAGGTTCAGAAACAGCTTCAGTTTGAAATGAGGCTCGTTTTAGTCCCACGTTTGAGGAAAAACAGGTCAGAGCGGCAAATTAAACACATTTCAAATCCACGACTCAATAATAAAGAATATCCAGGCTCTTTATGACAGTCTAACGTCAAGAATCCTGGACAGAAGAGCGAGACAGGGCTGTGCTTGGTCTCTCCTGTTATTTACTTTTAGAAAGACCTACATTTAAATGAAAGAATCTGATAAATGTTTAGGTCTAGTTCCCCATAAAGAGTTGTCAACAATTTTGGAGAAAAACTGTACCCCAGTTTAGGGGTGCACGGTGGCAGAGCGGCTAGAGCTTCTGCCTCCCAGCAAGGAGATCGTGGGTTCGAATTCCGAACCACCCCAACATCACACGATCTCTCTGGGTGGAGTCTGCATGTCCTCCCCGTGTTACCGTGGGTTCTCTCTGGCTCCTCCCACCGTCCAAACACATGACTGTGTTCAGGTTAATTGACAACTCTAAATTGTCCGTAGTGTCTGAATGTGAGAGTCAATGGTTGTCTGTCCTTGTCTCTGTCTCTCTGTGTTTGCTGTGACAAGTGGCCCCCGTCCAGGGTGTACCCCGCCTAAAGCCCAAAGTCACTGGGACAGGCTCCAGTCACCCGCGACCCCTAACGGGAATAAGCGGTAGAAAATGAATGAATGTACCCCAGTTTACTCCACTCTGAAGAGGGACCTCGAAAAATGGACTCTCAAAGGATTGAAACTTTTAAAATTTGAGTTTTGCTCAGGTTTCTCTGTCTATTCTAGACTCTCCCAATCTCCATTTCCAAACAATTATCCATACACCAGGGCAAAAAAAACAAAGTAATGACCATCATAACCCTCTGATTGAATTTTTTATTAGGGCATGTAAATCAGAATTTTTAAGTGGAACAACATGTAAATTATATAAATATATCAATGATCTGAACAGCCATTCCACTAAATATATTAAAAGTAAGTGGGAAAGAGAAGATCACTTTGTTTTGACGGCTGAGGAGCGAGAAAGTACCTCACAAGTACTTTCACTTTCCCAAAAACAAATAACATGTTTGGGAGAGTTTTTTTTTGTTTGCTTTGGAAAAACTATATCAACAAAGCACTGCAGCATCATTCACTTTTTTATAACTTTGTATTTGTGCCTCAAAACTCAAAATGGGACGTTTACTTTGTGTGTGCCTAAGTTTTATTTTTTTTCTTTACTATGTCTAAAAAAAACTAATTATTATTAATAATAATAAGAGTAATACACATCATAACAATCCTTACTAATTATACTTACTAGTAATACTAGAATAAAATGCCCCGTTATGAGAATGTTCAAAATGTCCAAGATGGAGATATATAACTGGAGGAGTATATATATATATATATATATATATATATATATATATATATATATATATATACACACATATAAAAATTGCAATCCATAACAGGAACAAACAGTAGAAAATGTGACGGAATTAAAATAAAACCATTTAACCTCAAAGTTGTATTATCACTTCACAAAATATAAAAGTGTAAAGTCTTAATATTTCTGTGATAAAAGTAAAACTATTGTGAGCTCAACATTTCTGTGAGGATTTGTCCAGTAAAACCTAAAGTGTGAGTCACAAAGTGCTTTAAATGTTTGGTAAAGTCAGTAACTCCAGAGTTAAATGTGTTTAAATCTCACTCAAAAGTCTGACATGAGTCTGAGGCTTTTACACTAAACACCTGCAGGTTTAACTCTGCGTCACATTGTGAGGTTAAGCCCAGTGTCTCTCACGACTTCAACAGGAGGAAGTTCACAATGTTTTTGTTTGCACGTTTAAAGGGTCTATATGAACACCTCGTCATCCATCCACAGACCTGCTGAACTCTGTCTGTGTTAAAGGGAACTTCCAGACCAAGACTATTTAAGACGAGTCATTTTACTTTCTCTTCATTCACTACGCTGAAGTCTGTGGTTCACATTACTCCGGACAGTCCTTTGTCCTTCCAGAACACTCGGATCTCCTCCAGATTCTTTCTGCTAAAATGGTGGCTCAGATTGATGTGATTTACGGACGTAATCAAGAAAAAGTTTTCAATTTCAAGAAACCCGAAGAACTGGAGAGAATGAGAGTCAAGGACCTTAAGAAAGCTATTTCCGAAGAACTACCTGCGGTCGGTGAGTGAGTGGCATTGTACAATTGAGCTCAAATCTTCTGTTCTAAACTGCACACTGTCTACATTTCTGTCACAGATGAAGGCTCTGTTCGTCTGACGCACAAAGGACAGACCCTGCATGACTCCGATTCTCTTGGGGAGTGCCGGATCCGCCACGGATCAATAGTCCATGTGGTCCCCATCGTGCCTGGAGGGCGTTATTCAGCATGAAACACCGAGTGATCATCCTCCTGTTTCATCTACTTAAAGCCCCCGTGTACATGACCATAAACACTGTATATATATATGTTTGTTTCGTCTGTCTCTGTCAAATAAACAATACTCACATAAATTCAAATAAAAGATCTATAAAGACCAATACCAGACTGATTGTTTTTGATGTGTGTGATTAATAAATAAAGTCTTACCGGCCGTGAAGGAGTGATCGGCGAAGCAAATGATAAAAGTGAAAACTCACTCACTGTGAGATTTGGGAGGGACAAAACTCATAAACGTCAGGTTACTGTGAAGTGGGTGTGTCTTTAAGGTCAGGTGATCCTCCTGTAAGTTACTTTTACAAATGTTTTGTATAAAGTTGACTTTGTAAAATGATAAACTTGACAGTGTGTTGTTTGGTCAAACTTCCAGATATTACTGGCTGTTGAGCCTCGTCGGCTTATTGACTGTATACTGTCTGTACAAAGCTTTAAGAGGAAGGAAAGGTAAGGACAAAAAGTGTTTGGTTTGTATCTCTGACTAACTCACGTGCACCACGTCAGGGAGTCAGACATCTCTGTTATATTATGTTACAGCACCATCTGGTGGTCAACATATTTATTAAATATACTTTTAATCTGAACATCCGTGTCTCCAATAGACAAAGCTTAAAGTCGTAAACTTAATTAAGTTGTTAGTTTTGCTTCTATTCTCTTTTTGTCTGAACCATCACAACATGGTCAAACCATAAAGGAACCCTAAACGGTCCAATAACAGCTGCTCCTCTAAAGTCTTTTTGGTCAAATGGACCTGGAGCTCCAGGAGGTTCTGATGTGACTCTGGCTTCAGCCTCAGCTGTAGTTGGTTCTCTGTGATTCTCTTCTATAGTAACTGCTCTTGTTGAGTCTCATGTCGTTGTACTTTTCTCTGATTCTTTTCTGTTCCTCTTACAGTCTGTCCGTCTGATCTACATCTCGGGTGGACGGACATCCCAGTGACCCGGAACAACAAGTTCCATCCTGAAGAATCCCTTCATCGCTTCCAACCTGCCGTGTCTGAAGGTGCGTTGCTCTTTGTCAGAGTCGTCCTTTTGTTTGACTTTAGCGCTAGCTGCACAGCACTGACTGTTTGTGGTTCTGAGGTGAAGTGGGAGTTTGGTCCCATTTACAGTTCTGGGGGTGATTTTCCATCGTCCTCCAAAGTCTGATTTTAACCATTCTCTGCTCCTCTGCGGTTCTGTTCAGTGCACAGTAATAACACAGTAATAACACAGTAATAACGCAGGGATAACACAATGATAACACAGTAATAACACGGCAATAACACAATAATAACACTGTAATAACGCAGTAATAACACAGTAATGATGCAGTGATAACACAATAAGAACGCAGTAATAACACAGTAATAACACAGTAATAAGACAGCGATAACACAGTAATAACAAAGTAATAACACAGTGATAACATGGTAATAACACAATAATAACGCAGTAATAACGCAGTAATAACACAGTAATAATACAGTAATAAGACATGGTAAAAACACAATAACATAGTAATAACACAGTGATAACGCAGTAATAGTACAGTAATAAAACAGTAATAACGCAGTTATAACGCATTGATAACACAGTAATAACAGTAATAACGCAGTAATAGTACAGTAATAAAACAGTAATAACGCAGTTATAACGCATTGATAACACAGTAATAACAGTAATAACGCAGTAATAGCACAGTAATAACATGGTAATAACAAGCGATAACACAGTAATACAGCCCTGCGAGTTGGCTACTGTCCAGGGTGTACCCCGCCTAAGGCCCAAAGTCACTGGGACACTGGAAGTGTGTTTAGTGCACACTTCGCACGTTCGCACGGGCTTTGCCCGTTTACAATGATAATGTTACATTTTTCTACTACTAATTGGTATGCACGGAATGTGCATGAGTTGGGGAATGCGCTAGTGAGTGTTTGGAAGTGGGCGAGCGAAACTAATAGGCCTCTCGCCAGCTTGTGGCACTCGGGCCTAATAATTATGACAGTCCATGTCTCCCAGAGCCGCTGGATCAGCCAATCAGAAGTGCTAATCCTTGACAGTTTTACTAAATTTAACTTTCAAATACATTTTGACTCTGGATTCATTGAATGAAGAGGTTATAAGACAGTAGTTTTGACACAATAAAAGTGTAAATGTCCTGGTTTATCATATTTTCATTATTTGGCCTATTCATTTTTCACGATTGAACAGACACCACATCACCACATGAGGGCGCCATGGAGCCGATCTTCAGCTGCAGGAAGTGGCTTTAAAGTTCTGATGAAACTCATTGTAAAAGCGAGGAACAATCTCAGAGAAAAACATTGAAAATAGTGTTTGTCTGATGATGATATTTATAATTCATGTTTAAGGGGGACACATTATGGAAAATCCACTGAAATGAGTTTTTAATCTTATTACATTACAGTGTTTCCTTGTTATTAACTCAGAGTTGTATTTTGTTTTATTCTTGCATGTTTGATTAATCCTATATTTTCTTCTTTGAGACTGAAGTGCCGTTCTCTCCCGTTTGTTAAGGACTGATTATTTATTGTGTCACATTTGATAAAACACTTTTGTTGCAGCGATGCAGCAGCCTGTTTTGTCCATCCATCCATTTTCTACCGCTTATTCCCGTTAGGGGTTGTGGGTGACTGGAGCCTATCCCAGTGACTTTGGGCCTTAGGCGGGGTACACCCTGGACAGTGGACACTCATCACAGCAAACACAGAGAGACAGAGACAAGGACAGACAACCATTCACTCTCACATTCATTCACTAGGGGCAGTTTAGAGTTCATGTGTTGTCATGTCTTTGGACGGTGGGAGGAGCCAGAGAACCCAGAGAGAACCCACGGTAACACGGGGAGAACATGCAGACTCCACCCAGAGAGAGCGTGTGATGTTGGGGTGGTTCGGAATTCGAAACCACGATGTTGGGGTGGTCTGGGATTCGAACCCACGATCTCCTTATTGAGAGGCAGAAGCTCTAACCGCTCTGCCACCGTGCACCCCCAGCCTGTTTTGTAAAGTGTTGAAATACTGTAAGTTTAAGACGAGCTGCAGTCAAATCAAATAAATTAATTTTCATAATGTCCAAAATCACAACAACAGTTGCCTCGATGGGCCACAGGTCAAAGCAGTTCAGATAACTGTCCCAGAATGCCCCTGTCCTTTGACCCTCCTTCAGGAAAAACCAGAAAAAACCCCACGGGAAAAAGTAGAAACCTGGAGGAGAACCACAGTGAAGGAGAGATCCTACTCCCACGGACGGACAGGCTGCAGATGAACTAGGACTGACATCCACTTGGACTGTGGAGCCAGAACCACTCAAGAGGGAGGTGGCTTTAAAGAGTTCATCCAGAACCACTCAAGAGGGAGGTGGCTTTAAAGAGTTCCTCCAGAACCACTCAAGAGGGAGGTGGCTTTAAAGAGTTCCTCCAGGAGGACGAGGAGCAGTCCACCAGTGTAGAGAGATCCTCCAGCAGGAGATGAGGAACAGGTCATCTAAAGTAGATGGAGTTGGTCCAGGCAGACGAGGTGTGGCTAATCCAGGGTTGAGGGAGTTCCTCCAGGCGCGTGGTGCATAGATCCTCCAGACAGATGGGGCTGGGGGGGTGTGGTGGGGGGGGGGGGCGGGGGGGTCGTCACTGGAGCAGCCGCCGCAGTGCCTGAAACAGTCAGTGACCCTCTCCAACAATGTTTCATTTAAATTCTGATCCACGTCTCAACTTGTGTTTTCTCCCACTTTTCATACCTTTAGTTTCTCCATAATGATTCTTTTACAGCAGGCCAGGCCCGAGACAAAGTTCATTTTTGTCTCATGAAATTACTGTAATAAACATGTGACTTTTTTCACTATTAAAGATCATTATTTAAAAATCAGAAAACAATAGAGGTCTTTAACAGCTCCCCTGTGGAAGTCCATATTCTAAACCTTAACTGTCAGACAAACACTCCCAAAGTCTCTGAGTTTAGTTGGAGAGATGACTTTGCTTTAGTACAACAACAGAAGCAGAAGCTCGGAGGGCGATGAGGGGCGTCTTCATTTCCCCAGAAAACTCTGTCTCTTACAGAAACTAACAGCAAGAAAAAACATGAAGTAAAGTGAGTGATCCAAAATGCCAACAGCACCAGAATGAGAGAGTGGTCTGTTCTACACGACACTCGTGGATCATTATGTCATGTTTTGGACTTCTTAAATCACAATCTAAAACTACTTCAGTATAAATACTGCTGACTGTTTTCAGCTGCTCTTTATGTGACGTTTTCCTGAGTAGAGCTGCAGTTCAGTGCAAACTGAGACATTGGTCCCAAAGTGGCCACACGACGCTGACGAATCCTACGTGTGTCACTGTTTAAGAAAATCAAACTGCAGAAGAAGTAAATAAATGTCAGGGGCATAACACGGAGAGCAGTGAAGACCTGGACTGAGGCGATGGAGTCTGGTCCTCAGGAGAATAAAGATTAAATATCCGACTTAGATCTGGGTGATTCAGTGATAAAAATCTAATCCTGAGCTGGTCCCTGTGACAATCTGCTATTTTTGTGAAATCGTTGTATCGTGATTCACTGTTTCTCTCTTTAATGCAGCTGTCTGTTCAAACACACTTCTCCTGATGTTTAGCCTCTGAAGCCTCGGAGCAGATGACTTTATTTACCTCTTAAAGGCCTGAGCTGCACAATTAAACCAAATCCACACAAAAACTACATTTTATTGGATGTAATTAACAAATCACAAAGGCTAATTTCTTCCACAAACAACAAAATGTTTTACTTTGACTTGAATAAAAATGTCTCACATGGATTTGTACAAACGTGTTCTGAAACAAGAGACAAAATGGTGACCAAAGTGATAGAAATGCATTCAAAAGTGACAAAAACACACTTATAAACAACAAATCTACTCAATGCACCAAAAAGAAACAAAGATACATTCAAAAATGACAAAAACATACCTATAAGCACAAAAACGCCACAAAAACGTGACAAAAGTGACAAAGACACA
This sequence comes from Rhinogobius similis, assembly GCA_019453435.1. Taxonomy (NCBI): domain Eukaryota; kingdom Metazoa; phylum Chordata; class Actinopteri; order Gobiiformes; family Gobiidae; genus Rhinogobius; species Rhinogobius similis. The sequence goes on along the minus strand of CM033630.1, from coordinate 1,231,025 downwards.
TTTAAATATGACAAACCCAACTGAGCGTGACCTCTGCACAGGACTGAGGGGCTCAGCAAGAGTTTGGGAAATAAAAGGACCAAATGATTTATGCTAAACAGAAGTGCAGAACAACTCATGTGTTTCATGAGCTCTTTTGCTCTCACACAAAGGATGTTCCCCTCCTTGAACCGCCACCTTAACGTGGTGGAGGGGTTTGAGTACCCGAATGATCCTGGGAGCTATGTTGTCGGGGGCTTCATGCCCCTGGTAGGGTCACCCATGGCAAACAGGTCCTGGGTGACGGGTCAGACTAAGAGCGGTTCAGAAGCCTCTTATGACGAGTGTTAAATCAAGGACGTGTACGTCGCCCGGACTGGCGTCACCGGGGCCCCACCCTGGAGCCAGGCCTGGGGCGCCGGCGGCGGCGTCTGGTGGCGGGCCTTTCCCCACGGGGCCCGGTCGGGCACAGCCCGAAGGAGCGGCGTGGGGCCGCCTCCCGTGGGCCCACCACCTGCAGGAGGATCCATAAGGGGCCGGTGCAAAGAGATCCGGCCCCTTATGGATCCTCCTGCAGGGGGCAGGAGGCAGGGGCCTCGACGACCGGATCTCCGGACACAGAAACTAGCTCTGGGGACATGGAATGTCACCTCGCTGGGGGGGAAGGAGCCTGAGCTCGTGCGGGAGGTCGAGCGCTTCCGACTAGATATAGTCGGCCTCGCCTCCACGCACAGCCTGGGCTCTGGAACCCGTCTCCTCGAGAGGGGCTGGACGCTCCATTTCTCTGGTGTTGCCCGCGGGGAGAGGCGGCGGGCTGGTGTGGGCTTGCTCATAGCCCCACAGCTCAGCCGTCACGTGTTGGAGTTCACCCCGGTGAACGAGAGGGTCGCATCCCTCCGCGGGTGGGGGACAGGTCTCTCACCGTTGTGTCGGCCTACGGGCCGAACAGCGGTGTAGAGTACCCGGCCTTCTTGGAGTCTCTGGGAGGGGTACTGGACAGTGCACCACCCGGGGACTCCGTTGTTCTACTGGGGGACTTCAACGCCCATGTGGGCAACGACAGTGACACCTGGAGAGGGGTAATCGGGAGGAACGGCCCCCCCGATCTGGATCTGAACCCGAGTGGTGTTCAGTTATTGGACTTCTGTGCTAGCCACAGCTTGTCCATAACGAACACCATGTTCAAGCACAAGGGTGTCCATCAGTGCACGTGGCACCAGGACACCCTAGGCCGGAGGTCGATGATCGACTTTGTTGTCGTGTCATCTGACCTTCGGCGTGTCTTGGACACTTCGGGTGAAGAGAGGGGCGGAGCTGTCAACTGATCACCACCTGGTGGTGAGTTGGATCCGCTGGCGGGGGAGGAAGCCGGAACGACTTGGTAGGCCCAAGCGCATCGTGAGGGTCTGCTGGGAACGTCTGGCAGAGCCCTCTGTCAGCAGGGTTTTCAACTCACACCTCCGGGAGAACTTCTCCCAGATCCCGGGGGAGGTTGGAGACATTGAGTCCGAGTGGACCATGTTCTCCACTTCCATTGTCGATGCGGCAGCTCGCAGCTGTGGTCGCAAGGTCTCTGGTGCCTGTCGCGGCGGCAATCCCCGAACCCGGTGGTGGACACCGGAAGTAAGGGATGCCGTCAGGCTGAAGAAGGAGGCCTACCGGGCCTTGTTGGCTTGTGGGACTCCTGAAGCAGCTGACAGGTACCGGCAGGCCAAGCGTGCTGCAGCCCGTGCTGTCGCAGAGGCAAAAACTCGGGATTGGGAGGAGTTCGGGGAGGCCATGGAGGAGGACTATCGGTTGGCCTCAAAGAAATTCTGGCAAACCGTCCGACGCCTCAGGAGGGGGAAGCAGTGCTTTACCAACACCGTTTACGGTGCGGGTGGAGAACTGTTGACCTCGACTGGGGATGTGGTTGGACGGTGGAAGGAATACTTTGAGGATCTCCTCAATCCCACTGTCACGTCTTCCGAGGAGGAAGCAGAGGCTGAGATCTTGGAGGCGGACTCATCCATCACCCTGGCTGAAGTCACTGAGGTGGTTGGCAAGCTCCTTGGTGGCAAGGCTCCGGGGGTGGATGAGATCCGCCCTGAGTATCTTAAGTCTCTGGATGTTGTGGGACTGTCTTGGCTGACACGCCTCTGCAGCATCGCGTGGCAGTCTGGGACGGTACCTCTGGACTGGCAGACCGGGTGGTGGTCCCTCTGTATAAGAAGGGGGACCGGAGGGTGTGTTCCAACCACAGGGGGATCACACTCCTCAGCCTCCCCTGGTAAGGTCTATTCCAGGGACTGGAGAGGAGAATCCGACCGATAGTCGAACCTCGGATTCAGGAGGAGCAGTGTGGTTTTCGTCGGTCGTGGAACACTGGACCAGCTCGCTACTCTCCATCGGGTGCTCGAGGGTTCATGGGAGTTTGCCCAACCAGTCCACATGTGCTTTGTGGACCTGGAGAAGGCATTCGACCGTGTGCCCCGGGGCGCCTTGTGGGGGGTGCTCCGGGAATATGGGGTCCGGGGCCCTTTGTTAAGGGCTGTCCGGTCCTTGTACGACCGGAGCAGGAGCTGTGTTCGCATTGCCGGCAGTAAGTCAGACCTGTTCCCGGTGCATGTTGGACTCCGCCAGGGCTGCCCTTTATCACCGGTTCTGTTCATAGTTTTTATGGACAGAATTTCTAGGCGCAGTCAGGGCGTGGAGGGTGTCCGGTTTGGGAACCACAGGATCTCATCTCTGCTGTTTGCGGACGATGTCGTCCTGATGGCTTCTTCAAACCGGGACCTGCAGCATGCACTGGGACGGTTTGCAGCCGAAAGTGTGAAGCTGGCTGGGATGAGGATCAGCACCTCCAAATCCGAGGCCATGGTTCTCGACCGGAAAAAGGTGGCTTGCCCTCTCCGGGTGGGTGGGGAGTCCTTGCCTCAAGTGGAGGAGTTCAAGTATCTCGGGGTCTTGTTCACGAGTGAGGGAAGGATGGAGCGTGAGATTGACAGGCGGATCGGTGCAGCGTCTGCAGTGATGCGGGCGCTGTATCGGACCGTTGTGGTGAAGAGAGAGCTGAGTCGAAAGACGAAGCTCTCGATTTACCGGTCAATCTACGCTCCTACCCTCACCTATGGTCATGAGCTCTGGGTAATGACCGAAAAGACGAGATCGCGGATACAAGCGGTCGAAATGAGCTTCCTCCGCCGGGTGGCTGGGCGCTCCCTTAGAGATAGGGTGAGGAGCTCAGTCACACGGGGGGAGCTCAGAGTAGAGCCGCTGCTCCTCCACGTCGAGAGGAGCCAGCTGAGGTGGCTCGGGCATCTGTTCCGGATGCCTCCTGGACGCCTCCCTCGGGAGGTGTTCTGGGCATGTCCCACCGAGGCGGCCCGGGTAGACCCAGGACACGCTGGAGGGACTATGTCTCTCGGCTGGCCTGGGAACGCCTCGGGATCCCCCCGGAGGAGCTGGAGGAAGTGTCTGGGGTGAAGGAAGTCTGGGAGTCCCTGCTCAGGCTGCTGCCCCCGCGACCCGGCCCCGGATAAGCGGAAGAAGATGGATGGATGGATGGACAAAGGATGTTTTTATTTACTCTGAGTTAATTTCTCTGGGACACAAAAGGGCACAGATTTAGCGGAATGATCCAACTGTTTTATTAGAAAAAACTCACAGGTTAATTTAAAAAAAATATTGTGCCAGTTTGACTTTTATGCTGTGAAGCACTTTGTAACACTGTTTTGAAAATGCTGTACAGAACTAATATTTTTTATTATTATAAACAAGGCCTAAAACAAAGTGACTCTAATCTAAAGGTTTTAGTTTTAGTTTCATGATGACTCATAACAAGTCAATAATTCCCTTTAATAACTCAGTGATTCCCCGGTTTAGGAGGTGGGCGGGGCCAGTTTGGTGTGGCCAGGTACAGAGAGACACCAGACTCTGCTGCCGTGACACAAAGAACAAACACCAACCAATGAATAAAATGTCACGCAACAGAAATACCAGTGTTAAAAATGCTGGCCACAAGATAAACCGGTCACATTGGATGGTTTTGGCTTTTGGTTTCAGAATGCATTTGTTGATGATGTTTATTTATCTGTCACCATTGGATTTAGTTCTTCACCCAAAGAGATTGTTTCCAGTGCACCCTCTAGTGGTGATTCTGTTGTCACTGGCATCACTGATCTGTTCTTTAGAACAACAACTGTTCCAACTGTTCAGCCGATGCGTCGTGCGGCGTTTGAGGTGAAGCACATGAACAGGTTCAACCGACGACTGAGAAACACACAGGCCACAGAAAGGTTCTCGAGGATTTGGATCGATGTGTCTTTTCTGTCATCTGTGAGGAAAAAATATCTTTGAGTTCTAGGTACAAACAACACCTCACTATTACCTGGAAGTGAAAGAGAAAGCAAAGCGTGACGTGGGTTTACAGTATTTACATATATAATATTACCTCATGCAGAAGTAGTTCATGTTCTGTGTTACCAATGGTGAAGCTTATTCTATTAAATGTCATGTTTCCAAATGTAAAACCCAAAGATCAAAACCTTGCTTTAAATACTTTTTGTTTAAATATTATTATTACATAGAAAGCTGTCAAAAAGCTTTAATCTTTGAATATGCATGACTCGATTTATGTCCACAGATGATAGTTCATGCATTTGTCCCGTCCAGATCAGACTGTGACGCCCTGCAGCGCGTCCTAAAAGCTCCAGAAGCAGCTTTAACCGGTTCAGAACGCAGCAGCAGATTATTAACAGAACGAGCAGAAGGGACACACAGATTTGTGACTGTGGTGCACAAAGACGGGGAGGAGGGGATTGAACCATCCAACTGTTTATTTTTACGCAATGAATGGGAGAAATGGATGCATTTCATTAACTCGTTCATTTTCCCAGCACCAGTGCAGTGTTAAAGTGACTCTTATAAGTCGGATTTATGAGTTCATTTATGGCCTAAATAACTGTGTTTAGTGCAGAGGCACCTGGGACAGCTGTCTTTTATAATTGGAGTCTGTCTTTAGAATCAGATAAGGTCGCTTTAATGGACTCCAGGTCTGGAAATAAATGATGACCATGATTCCTCTTGCATTTTAATGTTCTAAAAACATGTACGATAGGCCCCTCCCCTCTGGGGCCAGGACTCCCCTGAATAAGAGATTCTGAATCTCAGTGGGACTTTCCTGGTTGAATAATGGTCATAAATAAACTCTGAAACATGTGTCTGTATAAACAGGTCATTGCTGACTTCATTTCAGATAAATATTTATGTTCGTAAATGTATTTTTTGACCGTATCAACAAAAAAACAAAGTTGGCCAAACCAATCAAATGGGTGATTGTGAGGGTTTTTTCCTGATTTGATCTGGATAATGCTGTAATAATAACAGCTGATATGAAAAAAAGCCTGACAATAACTGTTATTATAAACTATTGCCTATTTGTTAATCTGTAGAGTACACAGGGTATGCTGTAGTCATTCAAAATGTTCCACATTTTACTTTGATAAAAGCCTTTGTTGTTACATGACACACAGAGGCACATGTTCCGGCCCTTCAGTTTGCTCTGATGAAAGCCGATAGGCGTCGGAGTGGTTTATATATTTTTTAGAAAAGAATGAACCCTGAGACCAAGAGCATTTCAGAAGCCCTTTATGATGACACAAGCAATGAGGCCAGTGCCCGGATTGGCGTCACCGGGGCCCCACCCTGGAGCCAGGCCTGGGGTGGGTGCCACAGTCCAAAGGAGCGACGTGGGGCCGTCCTTCCGTGGACCCAGCACCTGCGGGAGGATCTGTAGGGGGCCAGTGCAGAGGGATCCGGGCAGCGGTCAAAGGCGGGGCCTCGACGACCGGATCTCCAGACACAGAAACTAGCTCTGGGGACATGGAATGTCACCTCGCTGGGGGAGGAGCCTGAGCTTGTGCAGGAGGTCGAGCGCTAACGGCTAGATATAGTCGGCCGCACCTCCAGCACAGACTGGGCTCAGAACCCGGTTCCTCCAGAGGGGCTGGAACGCTCCATTTCTCTGGCGTTGCCCGCGGGCAGAGGCGGCGGGCTGGTGTGGGCTCAGAGCCCCACAGCTCAGCTCCACGTGTCACTCCGGTGAACGAGAGGGTCGCGTCCCTCCGCCTTCGGGTGGGGGACAGGTCTCTCACTGTTGTGTCGGTCTACGGGACGAACAGCAGTGCAGACCAGGCCTTCTTGGAGTCCCTGGGGGGTGTACTGGACAGTGCACCGCCCAGGGACTACTGGGGGACTTCAACGCCCACGTGGGCAACGACAGTGACCCCTGGAGAGGGGTAATCAGGAGGAACGGCCCCCCGAACTGAACCCGAGTGGTGTTCAGTTGGACTTCTGTGTCAGTCACAGTTTGTCCAAAACTAACACCATGTTCAACACAAGGTCCAGTGGCTCCAGGACACAGGCCGGAGGTCGATGATCGACTTTGTTGTTGTGTCTGACCTTTGGCCGTGTGTCTTGGACACTTGGGTGAAGAGAGGGGCGGAGCAGTAGAGCACCACCTGGTGGTGAGTTGGGACAGGAGAGGAGAATCCGACCGATAGTTGAACCTCAGATTCAGGAGGAGCCTGTGGTTTTGGTCGTGGAACACTGTACCAGCTCTAGACTCTTCATCGGGGGCTCGAGGGTTCATGGGAGTTTGCCTCAGTCACATGTGCTTTGTGGATCTGGAGAAGGCATTGACCGTGTGCCCCGGGGCGCCTTGTGGGGGGTGCTCCGGGATTATGGGTGCAGCCCTGTATCGGACTGTTATGGTGAAGAAAGAGCTGAGTCGAAAGACAAAGCTCTCGATTTACCGTCAATCTCTGTTCCTCCCTCACCTGGTCATGAGCTCTGGGTAATGACGGAAAGGACAAGATCGCGGATACGGATACAAGCGGTCGAAGGAGCTCAGAGTAGAGCCGCTGCTCCTCCACATCGAGAGGAGCAGCTGAGGCTTGGGCATCTGTCCCGGAGCCTCCTGGACGCCTCCCTCGGGAGGTGTTCTGGGCGTGTCCCACCGGGAGGAGGCCCCGGGGCAGACCCAGGACACACTGGAGGGACTATGTCTTGTCGTGGAAAAATTATGTTGTGGATTTCTAAAAACGGTTGTCCATAAAAATGCAGAGTGAGTCATGATCCATAAGTTTACTTTATTCACTGGTACCAAGGTGAACAAAGGACTTCTGTCCCTCACAGAGCTTCTCTCCCTGGACGACGTACCTCACAGTCCAACAGTAGAACATTATATAGATTCAGGTGTGGGCAGTTCACAAAGGTCCGATAGCCAATCAAATCAGATGATTCACAGGGGGTCAGGAACTGCATTGTAATGCAGTCTGGGTCCTAAGAGAATAGTCACCACAGGGGGGGGGTCCCGAGTGGTGTGTTTACAATAGCAGAGGTGTGTTCTGAACAAGAGGAACCCCTGTTGGCTGGTCTGGAAGGGAGTGGAGTGTATGAGTATTGTCACCTTGGGCTGCAGAACGGGAACTTCTCCAGTCTCAAGACTCCGAAGCAAATGGTCAAATGTTTATGCAGGACACAATAAAAGACAGCAATACAATACATGAAAAGACATTCTCAGATCCTTGGTTAATCAGAAGGGCTCCCGGATGTCTGATTATTCATACAAGATGTGACAACATTGAAATTAATAAATTGCCATTACAGTCTCTCTGTGGCCTGGGAACGCCTCGGGATCCCCCCGGAGGAGCTGGAGGAAGTGTCTGGGGTGAGGGAAGTCTGGGAGTACCTGCTTAGACTGTTGCCCCCGCGACCCGGTCCCGGATCAGAGGAAGAAGATGGATGGATGGATAAACTCTGAACTTGTGTCAAGGGACACTTTTCTAAACAGGAAATAATGCCACAGATACATAAGTTAATTAATGTCACGTCAGGGAATTTCCACAGGGAGTAAAAGTAAAACTGGTCTGGCAGAGTGTTTGTTTTGGTTATATTTGGTTTCACCTGAATGCCATTGTCTACATCAGAAACCAAAAGCACTTGTTGGCGTTTACTGGAAACAGGCTTTTTATTTTAATCAGTTTTACTATGTATTAAGTTAATGCACTGCTGTGTGTTTTTGCTGCGTGTAGAGAGAGTTCCTCCAGGAAGACAAGGAATCAAATCAAATCAAATCAATTTATTTTTATAATGCCCAAAATCACAACAACAGTTGCCTCGATGGGCCACAGGTAAAAGCAGTTCAGATAACTGTCCCAGAATGCCCCTGTCCTTTGACCCTCCTTCGCGGCGAGGAAAAACTACAAAAAACCCCATGGGAAAAAGTAGAAACCTCGGGGAGAACCACAGTGAAGGAGAGATCCTACTCCCACGGACGGACAGGCTGCAGATTAACTAGGACTGACGCATCCACTTGGACTGTGGAGCCAGAACCACTCAAGAGGGAGGTGGCTTTAAAGAGTTCCTCCAGGCGGACGAGGAGCAGTCCACCAGTGTAGAGAGATCCTCCAGCAGGAGATGAGGAACAGTTAATCTAAGTAGAGGGAGTTGGTCCAGGCAGACGAGGTGTGGCTAATCCAGCTGTCCAGGCGGGTGGCGCATAGATCGTCCAGACAGGTGGGGGTGGGGGGGTCGTCACTGGAGCAGCCGCCGCAGTGTCTGAAACAGTCTCCACTCCCCGGGGGAAGTGGAGAGAAAGAGAAACATGTGAACAGCAATGAACAGACTACAGTTGAAGTAATATTAAATATTGTTGATAGGTAAAGTAGAAGAACCAGAGGACAGTGTTCAGCTCCATACTTCTCCAGCAGAGTCGCTCCAAGGGCAGCGGAGCTAAAACTGTAGGTTTTTATTTCTGTTCCTAACTGGCCTGACCATAAGCTATTTCAAAGAGGAACGTTTTGAGCCTGGTCTTAAATGTAGAGACTGTGTCGGCCTCTTTTACATGAACAGGGAGCTGGTTCCATAACATAGGAGCTTGGGAGCTAAATGCTCGACCTCCTACTGTGCTTTTAGAGACTCTGGGGACTAACAATAGTCCAGCATTTTGAGAACGAAGAGCTCTGTTTGGATGGTACGCTACTATTGCATCTTTGAGGTAGGATGGGGCCATATTGTTTAAAGCTTTATAAGTCAGGAGGAGGATTTTAAATTTGATTCTAAACTCAACAGAAGCCAGTGAAGAGACTCCAACACTGGTGAAATATGATCTCTTCTTCTAGTACCTGTTAATAATCTTGCTGCTGCATTTTGAACCAGTTGAAAGCTTCTTATAGAGCTTTTAGGACACGCTGTAAGCAGAGCGTTACAATAGTCTAATCTGGATGTGACAAATGCATGGATGAGTTTTTCGGCATCATCTCTGGGCAGGATTTTTCTAATTTTGGCTGATGTTACGCAAATGAAAGTAGGCTGTTTTACAGGCTTGATTTATATGTGCTTTGAACCAGAGATCTGGGTCAAATAGGACCCCAAGGTTTCTTACAGTAGAGCTGGGGGCTACAGTGATATTGTCCAGAGAAACTATCTGGTCAGATAAAGAGTCTCGCAGGTGCTTAGGGCCCAGCAGAATGACCTCGGTTTTTTCAGGGTTAAGGAGCAGATAATTAAGAGTCATCCAAGTTTTTATGTCTTTCACGCAGGCACTAAGTCTGTCTACTTGATGCGTCTGATCAGGTTTCATTGATAAATAAAGCTGAGTGTCATCTGCATAGCAGTGGAAGTTAATGCCATGCTTTCTGATGATCATACCTAAGGGCAGCATATAAAGTGTGAACAGAACTGGACCGAGTACTGAACCCTGCGGCACACCGTAGGTTACTTTAGAACATGGGGAAGATCTCTGGTTTACATTAACAAACTGGTACCTATCAGATAGATAGGATTTAAACCAGCTAAGGGCGGTTCCACTGACACCTACATCACATTCTAACCTCTGCAGTAGAATGTTGTGGTCGATGGTATCAATCGCTGCGCTGAGGTCCAACAGAACCAGGATTGAGACCTGTCCATCATCAGCAGCTAATAACAGATCATTTGTGACTTTAACTAGTGCAGTTTCAGTGCTGTGGTATGCACGGAACCCTGACTGAAAAACTTCAAATAAATTATTGTCCTGCAGGTGGCGACAAAGCTGTTTAATCACAATTCTTTCAAGGATTTTAGAGACAAAGGGCAGATTAGAAATAGGTCTATAGTTTGCCAGTATGTCGGGGTCTAGATTAGGCTTTTTCAAAAGTGGTTTAACCACTGCATATTTGAAGGACTGAGGGACATAACCGCTTTCTAGTGAAGTATTTATTATATTAAGAATGGGATTTATAATTAGGGGGAGAATTTCTTTGAGGAGTCTACTTGGGATTGGGTCTAAAATACAAGTTGATGTTTTGGAGGACATAATGACTGAAGTTATCTCTGCCTGATCAACAGCAGTGAACCATCTAGTATTACTGAAGGATTTGTATGGGACACTAGCTTTGCAGTCTGGGCTTGCTCAGACTGCAAAGCTAGTTCAGGAACAGTTCATCTAGTGTAGAGAGAGTTCATCCAGGCAGATCAGTTTTAATTTTAATGTCATTGTTTATTGTAATGAAATGCTGTTTGACATCAGACCAGGAGTGAAGCAAGTAGTAGATGAAAATGTCCAATATTTAAACAAATGTTGACTATGCTGCATGACATGCCATGAGCTAGCACTTTATTTATGAACTTATTACTATTTAAATTTTACTGTAGAGCAATAGTTAAAAGTGCGAGTTCAAAATAAGAGGAGTTGGTGAATGTTCTTGACTAAACCAGAGGTTTTCTCACAGTTCAACAAATCGTCTGAAGGAGGCTGCAGTTAATAGTTTGTTTTTCTTTTTAGTTCAAGGCTTCGCCAGTGAATACATTTAGTTAAATCTGGTGTCAAGTATCTCTTTTTAATGAGATTAATGTCAGCGCTCTCACTTCACAGAAAGAAGTTCGTGGGTTCAGCTCCAGTTTCCCTCCCTCTTCAAACCTGTGCAATGGTCTGATGGATGAATGAGTGACGTGAGAGTGAATGTGGCACGATGGACATGAGGCTACGCTCCGGCGAGTTTACAGCCCGAGTGTCATGTGTTCATTCACCCACAACAAATAAATAAATCAGTCTTCACAGTTTCTTCAGTTATTCGTACAAACCGGTTCATAATGAATTTGAAGCGTGTGTTTTAGTAGAAACAGTGGATCAAACAGGCAGCACTCACAGCCTGGTCCTGGTTTGAGCCCAGTTTAGTCCTGATGTAGACTTGCTTTGGTCTGGTTTTTAGTCCGGTCTTGTCTGGGTTTAGGATTAAGTACAGTTTTGATGTGATGTTTGTGGACACAGCCCAGATTATAAGAACATTTATGTTCTGTTACGGATAGAACCAGGACCACAATGGGTCAGAACAAGGTTAAAGCAGGACTAAACAAGACTGACCCAACCATTAAGTTTAGTGTAAGTTTATTTTTGTTAACAAGTCATGATTTGTCGATTAAATGTTGCATCTCTACTACTCCACTAATCCTAACCAGAGGTGATGTCATTACAATCAATAAATTGAAATTGGGTTATTTTATTACAGATTGTCACAAAACATAGAAAGTTTGATGTTATTTTAATGTTTTTAAATGAAAGTGTAAAAAGTTACAGGTTGCTCTGGGAAAGTGCAATGACAAGTCACTCAGACAAGTGGGGTGTGGCTTTGAGATGGAGATGCACGTCTGACTGTGATCCAGAGCTCGAGTGTCTTCTGTGTTCTTATCACTGGTTGATGTCCCTCGAGGTCAAACGGCCCCAACAACAACAACCTCAAAGGAAACAGGACCATCCACAACAGACTGTACAGCATTTCACACTCACAGCGTGATTCAAGTTTTCTCAGGAAGAAGAGCCCTTCTGACACAAAGCAAATCCACTGACCGTCCGCCCATGGTCCAGTTTGTGCTGGAGGTGGACTCTCAGATACTCTGAGGCCCCGCCCACCTCAGAGCTCTCTCCGTCTGCTGGGACCAGTTGAAGGGAAGGTGTCCAGCCAAAGTCAATGATTATTTCTTTGGTCTTAGATGTTTTCAGGATCAGACCATTGTGTAATAAACTCAACAGTTAAATGTGATGTTCAATGAATGAAACCACCAAGTTTTAAATTATAGATTTTATTCATGATAAATCATAATGAAAAGGCAGAGAAAGTACAATGTTTTGATCTTAAATACAATCCTGTCATATAGAGTTTATTTAGTGATCATTTTGTCTTGTACATAACACACATGGACTGTATATGAATACATAATACATAAGCCCGACTCATTTTTGTTCCATGTTAAATCTTTGCAAAGGTAGGATACATCTGTAGATCTGAGATCTACGAGCCACGATGTGAGCCACGACTCAAGATTCTTCCCACCGTCAGAAATATTACGAACAACATCGTGCAGTGGACACCGGCTTTAAACAAGAGACTGCAATCACCACTGAACCTTCAGGCTGTGGATTTCAGGCACAAACAAAGGTTCACCTTTTAATTTTTCTTCACAGGGATTGAGGTTTGTCTGGGAGCCACTCCACTGGAGCAGGGGCCCTTCAGTGAACTTCTCTTCAAGCATTCTGTTTTGACCTTCAGACACACAAAGCAGAACTGCATCTTACAATCAGGACAGATGACGTACTTACAGTACTTTCTGTCGTGTGCCACAAGTTTGCCACAGGTGGGACAGGCTCGGATCGATGGGCAGCCTTTTACCCCCTTGACTTCTTCAAACTCCATCTCAGGACATGCTTTCAGAGTTAAAAGAGCGCTGTTCTCACAGCCTGCGTTATCACATCTGTCTGAACGAGGATAGGGTCCTTTCCACGGTTTCAAACACTGCCAACAGAAATAATATGTTTTCTCCGGAGTAGAGCACTGGGGACATCGGACACACAGGTCGAAGGGATTGCGCCTCAAAACATTGAAGCTGCAGCCGGGACACTGGAGGCAGAATAACAACAGTCACAACAAACTTCATTTGATTGACAGAACAAACTGGACCAGATTTAGAAAACCCACGTATTTGTTGCTGAAGGCATTTTTATACAGTTTGTCTGCAAAGGTCTTCTCTTTGTCCGACGTCAGTTGAGCCGTTTTACGCACTTCGTCAAAATTCCACACGGCAGCACAGACGCCACACTCCAATTTTTCTTCACCCTGAGAATATGGAGGTTAAATGGTCAAATCCAGCTTCATGATTATAACAAATATACAGTGATGGAGGTGGATGGTCTCACCTTCTGCAGCTGCCTCTCACACCAGTCTGTGAGCGACTGTGGAGTGACCGTGTGACCACACGACATCCGAGCTCTTTTAGAGGGATAGCCCACACACAGAACTGTAAGACACAAAGACTCGCCCCTTTATAACCAGGCTGTGACCTGCTGCTAGAAGACAGTTTAGTTTGAATTTGGAGTAAGTAAAGGTTTATTTTTAGGTTTTAGGTTGAAAAGGAGTCAAGGTTTAGCGGTCACACCATTTTTAGTTGTGTCCAAATGTGCAGCAGCAGGGCTCAGTATAGACCACAATGCACTGGGACCAGGCTCCAAACGCTCCTCTGTCAAAGAGTTTATTCATGGTCAGGACAGTAAGAGCACACATAAACCCCTCTGCTGCCCCCTGCTGTGCTGGAGGAAGTCTGGAGCTGACACTGTCCTCTGGTTCTTCTACGTTCATCAACAATATTTAAGATTTTAGTTCAACTGGAGTCTGTTCATTGCTGTTCACATGTTTTCTCCTTCAGTGGACACTGTGATGAACTGTCCCTCATGTGCCTGGAGGAACTCTGTCTACACTAGATGAACTGTCCGTCCGTGGCAGTAGGATCTCTCCTTCATGTGCTTCTCCTCCAGGTTTAGACTTTTTCCCACAGGGTTTTTTGTAGTTTTTCCATGAGAGAAGGAGGGTCAAGGACAGGGGGCGCTCTGGGACAGTTATCCACTTAATCAATTCTCTTGAACATAATTTATTTAAACTACTTTTTTACTTGAATCTCTTAAATAACACTGCACTTCTGTTGGATTCGGTCCTTGCGGTGTACTAGTAATTGTCTTAGATTGGTGTGAGGTTTTATGTTGTATTGTGTGTGTCCTGACGCCCAAACATGTCACAGGTAAATGAGCTTATAGCTATATCTTCTTATTAGGAAAAGTTAATATTTAAAAGAAGACAGAGTGAATTTTCACTATTTAAGTGAGTGTGAGTTTAGATCGAAGAGGAAAGTGGAGTTATTGCAATTAGTTTTGTGATTTATGTCTTAATAATTTCTGTTCAAAGTTCACGTTTAAACAACACCAGGAGAAATGACAAAAGACTGAAATATGAACTGACAAACGAATGAAAGAATGACATGTTTCAGAACGTTTTTGTAACTTTTAGTTGGGTTTTTTGCGATTTAAATTTGATCTCAATTAAATGTGCCGCCCTTTTCACATTTGTACTTGAAGTGAAGTGTCACTCACAGTCGTGATCATCATAAGCATCAACAAACATGAGACTGGAGGCGCTGGGATTGGAGCTTGTCTCTTGTCTTCTGGTCTGGTCTGGTCTGGTTCTTTGCTGTCTTGGGTTGTTCTGTTCTTGGGAGAACAGCCGCCAAAAATGTTCCATATTTTGGCAGCAGCTTCACCTACAAAAAAGCACATGAAGATGTCCACAAACGTCACTGAACCCTCGTGTGTGAACAGGACGCCCCTCCTCTGCTTTATTCTTGGAGGGCCGAAAGTGGCTCAGTACAGACTGTGTCCTGAATTTAACAGTTCATTAGTGACTCTTTTACAGACACCTGCTTATGATCGCCATTTCCTCAGTGAAGTAGGTCTTATTTGTGAGCCAACAGACAAGAGCCAGGACGTGCAGGCAGCCACACAAACGTGATGTTTGTATCTTCATCTCACTGCATTGCAGACTCTAACCTCATAAAGATCATTTACAGCCATCCTTTGGGATGGATTCTGTGACGCTTAAATGATGCATACATCACTCACAGCCTGTGTGAAGATAATCGGCCTCAGACGGACAGTTTCCAAGTCGTGGAACTCTGCCGTAGTAAACGCACTTCCAGTTTGGAGCAGTGAACGGGGGAAAAGCCTCGCCACTAAAATATTATATAAAGTGGATTGATCTGTGTGAAATGTTTAATGAACACGAACAGCAACACGTCACATGCACGACTAAACATAACTAAATAAACAAACCCTCCTTTTATCTGTTTTGTTTTCTATGTTTGAGAAAATTATTATTATTATTATTATTATTATAATTAATAATAATAGTAATAATACTCAACATAATAATACTTTAAAATATATAGAATAAAATGCCCCGTCATCAGAATGTTCAAAATGTCCAAGATGGAGTCAAACTGTAGAGTAACTTATTAAAAACTGACAATGGATCTAAATGTTAGTTTTTCTTTTACAAAAATTGGAAAAATAAAAAAGTATACTCGTGATCCCTAACGGGAACAAGCCAGGATTAATCAATAAAAACATTTAACCTCAAAGTTGTATTTTGACTTCACAAAGTAATTAGTGTAAAGTGATAAAAGTAAAAACTATTGTGAGCTCAACATTTCTGTGAGGATTTGTCCAGTAAAACCTAAAGTGTGAGTCACAAAGTGCTTTAAATGTTTGGTAAAGTCAGTAACTCCAGAGTTAAATGTGTTTAAATCTCACTCAAAAGTCTGACATGAGTCTGAGGCTTTTACACTAAACACCTGCAGGTTTAACTCTGCGTCACATTGTGAGGTTAAGCCCAGTGTCTGTCACGACTTCAACAGGAGGAAGTTCACAATGTTTTTGTTTGCACGTTTAAAGGGTCTATATGAACACCTCGTCATCGATCCACAGACCTGCTGAACTCTGTCTGTGTTAAAGGGAACTTCCAGACCAAGTAAGAGAAACTAAAACGACTCGTCTTAAATAGACGAGTCATGTTAGGTTCTCTTCATTCACTACGCTGAAGTGTGTGGTTCACATTACTCCGGACAGTCCTTTGTCCTTCCAGAACACTCGGATCTAACCCAGATTCTTTCTGCTAAAATGGTGGCTCATCTTAATGTGGTTTACAGCAGTGGTAAAGAAAAGCTTATCGGCTTCAGGAAACCAGAAGAACTGAAGAGAATGAGAGTCAAGGAACTTAAGAAAACTATTTCCAGAGAAATACTTGCCGGTGAGTGATTCTACAATTCTACATTCTACAATTGAGCTCAAATCGTCTGTTCTAAACTGCACACTGTCTACATTTCTGTCACAGATGAAGGCTCTATTCGTCTGACGCACAAAGGACAGACCCTGCCAGAGTCCAGTTCTCTTGGGGACTTCGAAATCTCCCACGGATCAATCCTCCATGCTGTCCCCATCCTGCATGGAGGGCGTTATTCAGCACGAAACACCGAGTGATCATCCTCCTGTTTCATCTACTTAAAGCCCCCGTGTACATGACCATAAACACTGTATATATATATGTTTGTTTCATCTGTCTCTGTCAAATAAACAATACTCACATAAATTCAAATAAAAGATGTATAAAGACCAATACCAGACTGATTCTTTGTGATGTGTGTGATTAATAAATAAAGTCTTACCGGCCGTGAAGGAGTGATCGGCGAAGCAAATGTTAAAAGTGAAAATAGAACATCACTCACTGTGAGATTTGGGAGGGACAAAACTCATAAACGTCAGGTTACTGTGAAGTGGGTGTGTCTTTAAGGTCAGGTGACTGAAGTGGGTGTGTCTTTATCAGGACTGTGTGGAAGGAGAACAGATGAGCATGAACTGCTCTGAGTGAGGACAGTACATGGAGATCCTCCTGTAAGTTACTTTTACAAATGTTTTGTATAAAGTTGACTTTGTAAAATGATAAACTTGACAGTGTGTTGTTTGGTCAAACTTCCAGATATTACTGGCTGTTGAGCCTCGTCGGCTTATTGACTGTATACTGTCTGTACAAAGCTTTAAGAGGAAGGAAAGGTAAGGACAAAAAGTGTTTGGTTTGTATCTCTGACTAACTCACGTGCACCACGTCAGGGAGTCAGACATCTCTGTTATATTTATGTTACAGCACCATCTGGTGGTCAACACATTTATTAAATATACTTTTAATCTGCACATCCGTGTCTCCAATAGACAAAGCTTAAAGTCGTAAACTTAATTAAGTTGTTTGTTTTGCTTCTATTCTCTTTTTGTCTGAACCATCACAACATGGTCAAACCATAAAGGAACCCTAAACGGTCCAATAACAGCTGCTCCTCTAAAGTCTTTTTGGTCAAATGGACCTGGAGCTCCAGGAGGTTCTGATGTGACTCTGGCTTCAGCCTCAGCTGTAGTTGGTTCTCTGTGATTCTCTTCTATAGTAACTGCTCTTGTTGAGTCTCATGTCGTTGTACTTTTCTCTGATTCTTTTCTGTTCCTCTTACAGTCTGTCCGTCTGATCTACATCTCGGGTGGACGGACATCCCAGTGACCCGGAACAACAAGTTCCATCCTGAAGAATCCCTTCATCGCTTCCAACCTGCCGTGTCTGAAGGTGCGTTGCTCTTTGTCAGAGTCGTCCTTTTGTTTGACTTTAGCGCTAGCTGCACAGCACTGACTGTTTGTGGTTCTGAGGTGAAGTGGGAGTTTGGTCCCATTTACAGTTCTGGGGGTGATTTTCCATCGTCCTCCAAAGTCTGTCTCCACAGACTGAGTTTAGACAAACCCTTTGCATCAGCTTTAGCCTTTTTAGATTGACAGTTAGTTCTCTGACGTTCTGTTCGGTGCTGAAGGGTTCTGTTTGGTGCTGAATGGTTTTGTTTGGTGCTGAAGGGTTCTGTTTGGTGCTGAATGGTTTTGTTTGGTGCTGAAGGGTTCTGTACAGACAACATGTGGCTCTGAGATCCAGGGGTTTTCTTTTGCGCTTTCAACATTTAGAATTGTTTTAATTTACTTTTTATTCTGTCTTTTTCAGGCGTAAAGAGATTTCGTCCTCATGGTCTGATAAACCAGGGAGCGACGTGTTTTCTGAACAGTGTCCTTCAGGTCCTGTTCATGACTCCAGAGGTGCACCAGGCTTTACAAGAAAACATCAGCTCACCCAACTCCACGGACCGGACTTTAAAGGAGCTGTTCAATAAACTGGAGCAGGGAGAGTGTGGCACAGAGAGCATCACCGATCATCTTCAGATTCACGACGGTGAGTCCATCATGAGGTCCAGTCCATCACGTCATGATTCTGATTGAAAGGCAGTGTTCCTCTTTTCATTGTTTTGTCAGTTTGGGTTGAACGAGACGCAGCAGAATATCTGGAGCTCCTGTTGAACTTGATGAGTCCTGAAGCCTCTGAGGTTTGTAAAAGGAACCGTTTGTAAGATTTAGAATGTTTTCAAATTTCACAATTCGTGGGGTGCACGGTGGCAGAGCGGCTAGAGCTTCTGCCTCTTAATAAGGAGATCGTGGGTTCGAATCCTGGACCACCCCAACATCACACGCTCTCTCTGGGTGGACTCTGCATGTCCTCCCCGTGTTACCGTGGGTTCTCTCCTGGTTCTCCTGGTCCTGGTGACTGTGTAGGTTAATTGAGAACTCTAAATTGTCCGTAGTGAATGAATGTGAGAGTGAATGGTTGTCTGTCCTTGTCTGTGTGTCTCTGTGTTTGCTGAGACGAGTTGGCCACTGTCCAGGGTGTACCCCGCCTAAGGCCCAAAGTCACTGGGATAGGCTCCAGTCACCCACGACCCCTAACGGGAATAAGCGGTAGAAAATGAATGAATGAATGACAAGTTCATATCAAATTTAGCTTTTATAGATAATTATATTGCACTGATTTACTCTCAGTTAAAACACTGGACATAAACAATCTCCGTGACTCCTCCTCTCGCCGCTCCGTGACTCCTCCTCATTATTATTATTATTATTATTATTATTATTATTATTATTATTATTATTATTATTATTATTATTATTATTATTATTATTATTATTATTATTATTAAGATAATTTGGGGTCCAGAACAGGGCCCTGTGCCCGCTGCCATTGAAGGTCCAGTCATGTGATGATGTGATGATTCTTTTGTCTCTTTACAGTCGTTCCATGGAGAGCTGCTGTATAAATCCACGTGTTCTGAAGGACACTGTGTGATTGAAGACCTGCACCCGTTCTGGACTCTGCCTCTGTATCTGCCGGAGAAAAGCTCTGTGGTCAGTGATGTCCAAAAGTATTGCACTGTCTAACCCTTGTGACCTGTTAAGGTATTTTACATGTTTTCTTTTGTTTTTTCCGCTTAAATTGTGATTGTATCACATGTACCACATGCCTGCGATATGGCGCCCCCATGTGACCATGTGACGTAGGTGCAAAAGGGTTTATACTGGGAGTCTATGAGGGAAACCCGTCCTCAAACTTCACACGGCTCCAGCATAAAAACACAAAAATCTCACAGTTGCAGTTGTCACTGATCTGTGTCTGAGCCTGAGGGGGTCAAACGTACACAACATTTGGGCCACACTCACTTTTTATTTGGAAAATGGGCCATTTTGGAGTTTTGTTACAAACATATTTGAGTTTTCTTTGTATTTTTGGTCAGAACTGAAGTGGATTAACTGAAAAACAAACCAACAGATTTAGTACATTTTCACAGCCGTGTAAAACAGTGGTCACAAAGGGTTAAATGTGCTCTAATCTTATTTTACAGCAAAAAGGTATTGACCAGATCACAGAAACTAAAGAGCGCAGTCTGTACTGTACCGAGTGTGAAGAGGAGACAAAAGTGACACGGGTGAGTAATAATCAGGACGTTAAACAAACGTCACGAGAATCTCACAAACAACTGTCGTCTAGAGCTGCAACATGACGAAGCCTCCTCAGATCCTGGCGTTGTTTCTGAAGAGTTTTGATACTGGCAGCAGCCAAGTGGAAATCCCTGGAACTGTCCAGACAACGGTAAGAAGCTCCAGAGGAGTCTTTTTCATGCGGACATCGCTCTGTTTCTCAGCTGACCATAATCTGAGACTTGTTTTATCACAATCTGACCATAAAGACGTTAAAGCTACAGCAGCCGAGCTGTTTGTGCAACAGTCCTATTGTTTCAAATAAAATGACATAGCCTGGACGCCTCCCTCGGGAGGTGTTCTGGGCATGTCCCACCGGGAGGCGGCCCCGGGGTAGACCCAGGACACGCTGGAGGGACTATGTCTCTCGGCTGGCCTGGGAACGCCTCGGGATCCCCCCGGAGGAGCTGGAGGAAGTGTCTGGGGTGAAGGAAGTCTGGGAGTCCCTGCTTAGACTGCTGCCCCCGCGACCCGGCCCCGGATAAGCGGAAGAAGATGGATGGATGGATGGATGGAAAATGACATAAGCGGTTTGTTGTTCGTGTTCAGGACAGTTTGTGTTCAGGACAGTTTGTGTTCAGGACAGTTTGTGTTCAGGACAGGTCGTGTTCATGTTCAGAAGAACCACTGAAGATAAATTAGTGAATTTAAAGAAAAAAGGTTGAAGAGGTCGAAAAACACTGATTTAGAGGAACTCATTGTATAAACTCAAAAAGAATGTAAAGCGTCTTGGATTGTGGAAGATTTCAACTTATCAGTATTTTATTATTTTTATTATTATTAGCCTTTTATTATTACACATTTATCTCCATCTGTGTTTAAAATGATACCCTACAATGGGTCATGGAGTATACTCCTGTGGGGAAGTAGGCCAAAGTGATCAAAAGAAGGAGGCAGACTCAGAAATGTCCATTTTTCCCATTTAATCTCGTGGCAAAAAGTGCAGGAAATTATACATATTTACAAAAAATAACTGCTTAACTGAAATCAAAAGCAACAGAACTTAAGCAAACTGAAGAAAAACCCCACAGGTACCAGCTACATGATGGTTCTCTCTTGAAATGGGGCCCAGCAGAACCCTTTTATGCCCCAGGCCCCTCCCCTGGGACAGGACATCCTGGCTGCAGGTAAATGCACCCCCTTAACTCAGAGGCCGTGGAAATTACTTTTCCCCTCCATGGACTAAAGTCCCCAAACAATTCAAATGTTTAAATGAAACTATGAACACACAAAAAAAGAGAGTTTCCGGCTAATGTACTGGACAGGTAGCTGGTTACCTTCCTCCCCTTGGAGCAACACAGCCCCCAGCCCTACTCCGGAAGCATCAGTCTGTACTGTAAAGGGCAGATCAAAATCTGGACACTGCAGAACCGGTTGCTGACACAGGCAGTCTCTCAGATCATTAAAAGCATGCATGGTTCAGGAGTCCATTTAACCTTTACCGGGCAAGATTTACTGGTCATATCAGATAAAGGGGCTGATCTAGTTGCAAAGTCTGGAATTAGGCGTCGGTACCAACCCACTAACCCCAAGAAGGATCTTAGCCTTCTTTTCGTGTTGGGCAATGGAGTTGAAGCAATGGCTTCAACCTTACCAATCTTACCACCAGCTCCAATCACGTAGCCCAAGTACTGCACCTCTGGCTTAGCAATGTGACACTTCTTAGCGTTGATGACTAGACCTGCTCCCTGGATCCGTCTGAACACGTCGGACAGATGCTGCAGGTGCTCCTTCCAGGACTGGCTGAAAATGACAATGTCGTCGATGTAAGCAGCAGCGTAGTCCTCAGCTCCTCTCAGCACCTCGTCGACGAGCCGCTGGAATGTTGCCGGTGCTAAAGGGCATCATTCGGAACCTGAAGAGGCCACTGGGGACCCGGAATGTTGTGAGGTCTTTGGAGGCTTCATCAAGGAGCACTTGCCAATACCCCTTGCATAGGTCTAATACCCCTTGCATAGGTCAAATGCAGACACAGCATTCAACTTAGAAAAGTTCACACAGAATCTGAGCTTCGGATCTTCTTTCTTGGGAACTAAGACTACAGGGCTGCACCCCTCACTGCGAGATGGTTCAATAATTCCCATTTCCAGCATCTCCTCCACTTCTTTTTTTAACTCTGGAACAAGTTTAGCTGGAATGCGGCAGGAGGTGTCTCTGATAGGCACGTTCTGGTGAACGTAAACGGATCTGGTGCTGGATGAGGTGAGTATATCCAGGTCTTCCACTAAAGAGTTCATTGCTCATGTATACTTGTAGGTCCTGCTGTTGTTCAGTGCTCAGATGACTCACATCAGGAAACACTGGTGTCTCTGCTGACGAAGGGAAGTACTGCTCCGGAAGCTCCTCTTCATCGATGACGGCACGGTCCAGAAATAAAAGCTCGTCTGGCCGATCAATCCACTCTTTAAGCAGATTGATGTGAAATATTTGGTACTTTTTGCGGCGTTCTGGCATGAAGAGTTCATATGTGACAGGTCCTGTTTTTTGATGGATCTCATATGGGCCCTGCCATTTAGCTAAGAGTCCACTTTCTGAAGTTGGCAATAACAGTAAGACTTTCTGGCCCACTTTGAACGCTCTTCTTCTGGATGCCTTGTCGTAGCTGCGTTTTTGTCGTTCTTGTGCTTGCTCCAGATTTCCACAAGCTAGCTCTTTAAAGTGCTCCAGTTTTTCTCTCATTTTCAAAACATAAGAGAGCTCACTGCATCCTTGCTCTGGAGTTGGCCCCTCCCATGCCTCTTTTAGGACATCCAGAGGCCCTCGAACAGAATGTCCATAGAGAAGCTGGAATGGTGAAAATCCGGTTGATGTCTGCGGCACTTCTCGGTAAGCGAACAGTAGAAAGGGGAGCCATTGGTTCCAGTCCGAGCCGGAATCAGCCACAAACTTCCTCATAGATTTGAGAGTTTCATTGAAGCGCTCGACAAGGCCATCAGTTTGTGGATGATATGGACTTGTCTTTATGCCTTGAATTCCCAGTAGACACTAGACTTGTTTCAGCATTGTCGAAGTGAAGTTTGTGCCCTGGTCTGTGATGATTTCTTTTGGGATGCCCATTCTGGAGAATAGCTGGATGAGGCAAGTGACGATCTGACATGCCTTGATCTTCTTCAGTGGAAATGCCTCCGGATACCTGGTGGCATAGTCTGATACCACTAGGATGTATCGATGTCCGGCACTGCTACGCTCCAGCGGTATCAATAATGGGCATGCTAATGAGGGGGGCCCTGTCTCCCTTTTTATTTGGGGCTGTTAACTGACACTCAAGACACGATTGGCAGTACTTTACAGTATCTGAATATTGCTGGGGCCAGTAAAATCTAGGAACCATTTGAGAGAATGTTTTCGCTTGGCCTAAGTGTCCTGCCCTCTCTGTGTTCAGGGTGGTACTCTCTGTGCTCAGGGGCAGGGGTACTCTCTGTGTTCATGGCCCTCTCTGTGCTCAGGGGCAGGGGTACTCTCTGTGTTCATGGCCCTCTCTGTGCTCAGGGGCAGGGGTACTCTCTGTGTTCATGACCCTCTCTGTGCTCAGGGGCAGGGGTACTCTCTGTGTTCATGGCCCTCTCTGTGTTCATGACCCTCTCTGTGTTCATGACCCTCTCTGTGCTCAGGGGCAGGGGTCCTCTCTGTGCTCATGGTCCTCTCTGTGCTCAGGGTGGTCCTCTCTGTGTTCATGGCCCTCTCTGTGTTCATGGCCCTCTCTGTGTTCATGGCCCTCTCTGTGCTCATGGTCCTCTCTGTGCTCATGGCCCTCTCTGTGCTCATGGCCCTCTCTGTGCTCATGGCCCTCTCTGTGCTCATGGCCCTCTCTGTGCTCATGGCCCTCTCTGTGTTCAGGGTGGTACTCTCTGTGTTCATGGCCCTCTCTGTGTTCATGACCCTCTCTGTGTTCATGGCCCTCTCTGTGTTCAGGGTGGTCCTCTCTGTGTTCATGGCCCTCTCTGTGCTCAGGGTGGTCCTCTCTGTGCTCATGGCCCTCTCTGTGTTCATGGCCCTCTCTGTGTTCATGACCCTCTCTGTGTTCATGGCCCTCTCTGTGCTCAGGGGCAGGGGTACTCTCTGTGTTCATGGCCCTCTCTGTGCTCAGGGTGGTCCTCTCTGTGCTCATGACCCTCTCTGTGCTCAGGGGCAGGGGTACTCTCTGTGTGGAGTGCTGGATCACTGGGGCGGTCTCAGTGGAGGACACTACTCGGTCACGCTGCGCTCTGAGGACGGACTCTGGTTCCACTTTGACGACTCAAAAGTGCACGAGGTCAGTTTGACAAACACACGCCGCGCCTGAGTTCAGGACGTCTGACCCAGTTTGTGTTTTTATCACAGGTCGAAGATCCGACGTCTAAACTGTACGTCCTGAACGTCAAACAAATAAAACTGAACTCAAATGAAAAGTATAACTGAGCCATGGCCGTCTGCTCTGTCTGCAGCTCACACTCGGCGTATCTGCTCATCTACAGAAACACAACTGCAGGTGAGACTGGGCTGTGAGGGCGGGGCCACACATCCACGGGGAGGATCCTCAAAGTGGAGCGTTAGATAACGTTAGTTTAGTTTAAAACAGTGGTCCCCAAGCGTTTTATTATTGTGGACAGCTCGGCACCAGGGGCGTGGTCTAAGGGGCTTTGAGGCTTCGTTGCCTCGTGTGAAGCAGAGCTCGGTGTGCGGGAGTCAGCAGGAAGTGCGCCGTTAGCATGCTAATGTTTGTTAGCTTTAGTCGCAATTTTGTCACTGTTTAGTTACGTTTTTGTCACGTTTAGTCATGATTTGTCACTGTTTAGTTACGTTTTTGTCAGTCTAGCCACGTTTTTGTCACGTTTAGTCATGATTTGTCACTTTTAGTTGCGTTTTGTCACTTTTTGGCCTGTTTTTGTCCATTCAGCCTCGTTTTTGTCGCTTTAAGTCCTGTTTTGTCACTTTAAGCCACGTTTGTCCAATTTAGCCTTGTTTTTGTCACTTTTAGTCACCATTTTGAGACGTTTTAGTCATGTTATAGTCAATTTAGTCATGTTTTGTCACTATTTGCCATGTGTTAATCAGTTAAAGTCGTGTTTTCAGCTTTTTTCTCTGTCTGTATTAATGTATTGTTTGTTAGCTTTAGCGCTCTGGTGAAAAGTGCTTTAAACTCATGAGGTGAATATTTACGATGGACTGTATTAAAGTGAGAGACACAAAAGTAAAACTAAAACTAGTTCTGTTTTTCACCTTGAAAATTGGAACAAATCAAGTCCAGCACCTACAGTATTTTTCAGTAAAACCCTTAAATCTGGATTGTTCTTCATCAAAAATACAAAGAGTTGATGATAATTTGCTCAAACATGATATAAAACACAATAATAAATGTGTCTGAGCCTCTGATGTCACTCACATGTGTCTCACACTCACACATTTGGCTCAGTTTGTCACATTCTGAGGTTAATCCCAGTTTCTCAGTGAATCACACGTTCTTCACTTTTTCCTCCGTTCTGGATTTACACTGTTTTTGTTCAGACTTTTAAAGGGTCTGTTACACAAATGCTGTTAAAGCCGATCACTCTCTTGTATATTTTATCCTTTTCCTTCTCCCTCTGGACGTCCTGTGGCTGTGACAGATTAAAGGGGAAGAGTAAAGATGTAACAAAGCAAAGTCTGAAGCTTCTCAAATAGAAAGGATCAGGTTCCACGTTTGTGAACTTCACTTTTGGATGTTTCACCTGAAAATCTGACTGGCCTCTGCTGCCCCCGTCTGGGAGGAGGACGTCATCACAGTCGACAATCTGAAAACAGCTCCAACAGAACGTTTAATGGAACGTTAAAGATCAAATGACGGTTCTCATGTTTTAAACCGAATCTGTGGTAAATATTTATCAGAGTTAATATTATTTATACATATTTATTATTTATCATAGTTTGTGAAGTTGCAGTTTGTGAAGAAATGATCAAAATCAAAGTTTAAAATGACAGGAAGTCGAGCTGAATCCCTCTGTGATGTCATCAACAGGCGACGTGACACTGGAAATACAGGAGGCGGGGCCTGTGCAGAGCGACTGGCGCCGGTCGATATGGATCTGAACGCGGTGCATTCTGGGAAGGTTTGTGTCCGACTTTACCCCGACCTGCTCTAAACCTCCAGGATCAACGAGGAAACCACTGCAGCCAGAGCAGGAACCCATTCTTCCATCGAATCCACTTCATCCATAGATTTCTCTGACATTGTTTTCTTCAAATGCATTTTTAAAGATCATTAAAGTAGATCCACACAAACTGTACAATCTGGACTCAACAGATTCTGATACAATGAGCATTTGACTAAAAGCAACAAAAATTATTTAAAGCGACAAAACCATGACTTCAAGCAAAAAACCTGGACAGAAAGCGGCAAAAATTTGACTAAAAGTGTCAAAAAAGTTACTAAAAGCAACTAAAACGCAACAATAAACGACTAAAACATGAGTTAAAGCAACAAAAACGTGACTAAAAGCGACAAAAACATGACCACAAGCGACAAATGCAACTTAAAGCCACAAAAACGCAACAAAAAGCAACAAAAATGCAACTAAACTGCAAGAACATTGTTTTCTTCAAATGCATTTTTCTCCCTCGAGACATAAAGATCATCATCATCATCATCATAGATCCACACAAACTGTACAATCTGGACTCAACACATTTAGACCAAACAAGGATTTAAGATCAGACTCTGACACTCATTTATTACAGTTTTAAATTTTCAAAAAATGAGGTGAAATTTGAATTTTTAGGACAATTTTCAGTCAGATCTAGTTTAATCTAAATAATAATCCAAATCCTCTGTACATTTTTATAACTAAAATGTGACAAAATGAATTAGAAATTTAAACCTGGTTCTGTCCATTTTCCAGATTTAAACGTCACAAATACGTGACATTTTTGCCGTTTTCACATAAAATGCCTTATTTCTTCATAAAACATGACGTGATGAAAAACTTGTGATACATTTTTTCTTACATTTCTGTAAGTTTAACTTGGATATCTTTAAATTTAAGATTATTTCCTGTTTCACTGCAGCGTCTGGACTTAAATAAACATGTGAAGGATAAGGTTTCCATTTGCTTTTATTTAATTTTCTTCTATTTATCGTCTCAAATGTCAGACCTCAGAGATTTAGAGAATCTAGAGCAGTAATTACACTTTTATAAACACAGAACAGAGAAAAGTGAAGGATCCAGACAACAGCAGCTGCTTTAAAGTTAAAGGAACGTTCAGTGCAAACAGTTGATTCTTGAGCCGCGTCACACGGCTGCTTAAAGGGCCTATGACCGGTTTTCACAGTTTTCAAATTTTGACTTTATTCTGTGCATTAACACCAGTTGTACATTTACATTTTAGTTTTACGCCAATCAAGCCGCCGTTTGTGGAGAAAAGTCGAAAAATCTGTTGTAAATCACAGGAAGTAAACAGACTGATGACATCACACTGTGGAGACAAAGATTACGCATAATTTACACAAAATAAACTACTATTTTTGATTCTTTAAACATTGAATCAACAAAATAAAGGTGTTTGCACGTATTTTTATTTGTAAAATTTAAAAAATCTGACATTGAATGAGCTTTGGCCCCGTGTACAGGACGGTTGCAACGTTATTTCCTAGTGTGACCCATGGATGTATAAATGAACTGGATAAGCCCCGCCCCCTCTGTCTGTGTCCCAGATTGATTAGTGGTTGTGTGAGGTACTGCAGCCTTTTTCTAAAATGTCACATTATAATCACAGACAGGACTGAATTATTATCAGTATTTAAATAAAATAGAAGGAAATGTTCTTTTCTACCGTTTATAAAATCACAGAAATTACCGTTTTTATCTGAAGTGGGGGATTGTGGTCACGTGGTGCCCTAAAGCAAAGATGGCCGCCTCCGTATCAGGAAGTAAAGCAAAGATGGCCGCCTCCGTATCAGGAAGTAAAACAAAGATGGCCGCCTCCGTATCAGGAAGTAAAACAAAGATGGCCGCCTCCGTATCAGGAAGTAAAACAAAGATGGCCGCCTCCGTATCAGGAAGTAAAACAAAGATGGCCGCCTCCGTATCAGGAAGTAAAACAAAGATGGCCGCCTCCGTATCAGGAAGTAAAACAAAGATGGCCGCCTCCGTATCAGGAAGTAAAACAAAGATGGCTGCCTCCGTATCAGGAAGTAAAACAAAGATGGCTGCCTCCGTATCAGGAAGTAAATGCAGAAGTAAGAAACTTTTTTGGGGTCATGAACCAATGAGCTCAGGCCACAGGGAGGAACAGGACGGCCATTTTGGATTCATCTTCCAGGTTTAATTATAGTTCTATGGTGTGATGTCATCATGTACAACCAGGAAGTAAAACAAAACAAAAAACGTAATAAAATCTGCGAAATTTTTAAACAAAATTTGAAATATATTTATCTTAACTGCAATTTTGTCAAATGAGGAGTCCAACCTGTCAGGGCCCTTTAAGTTAAAGGAAGGTTCAGTGCAAACAGTTGATTCTTGAGCCGCAGTCGCATGGCTGGTCCTGACCTGGACTAGACCAGGACTTAAAGACCAGGACTTAAAGACCAGGACTTAAAGGGCCTATGACAGGTTTAAAGGGCCCATGACAGGTTGAAGTGCTCATTTTACTAAAACACAGTTAAGATAATTATATTCAAGATTTTGCTAAAAACAAAGCTACTTTTATCCCAGTTTGGCAGTTTTTTAGGTTTAAATGTTCACTTCCTGGTTGTAAATCATGACATCACTCTGGGGAATTCTGTAACCGTTGCCTAGAAACCATGTCGTACACTGGGTGAAAACTCCTCAAATGTCACAGAAATTATTATTTGACAAATAAAAACATATAGAAACACCTTTATTTTGACAAATTAACGTTTGAAGGATCAGAAAAATGTGTTTCTTGGTTGTAAATTGTCCCTGGTGAGTCTCCCTAGTGTGACGTCATCGTGTTTGAAACTCTGCTCTACTTCCTGTAAATTTCGACATATTTTTCAACTTTTTTCCACAAACAGCGACCTGATTGGTGTAAAACTATCATTTACAACAGGTTTTATTCCACCAAATAAAGTCAAAACTAGAAAATCATAAAAACCCGTCATACGCCCTTTAAAGACCAGGACTTAAAGACCAGGTTTAGTCCGACTGAAGTCCAGCTTTGGTCCTGGTTTCGGTCTGGAAGGGTCCGGACTGTTGTTGGGTCATCGGAGCGGAGGACGGACTCGTGTTTTCACCAGGGGGCGCTAAAGTCTGACCCCTGCTGGATGAACGAGGAACTACGTCGACTAAAACTCTAACGATCCTCGAGCGTTTGTGACGGACGTGTTCCTCAGGAGTTCTTCTTGCTGGCGTCGCCGTCGGTCACTTCCTGCGCAGACAGGAAGCTGCAGATGAGCGCGGCCAGTTTACGAGGACGCTCCAGAGCCACCGAGTGACCGCAGTCCTCCAGCAGCGCCACCTGGCTGTGAGGAAGAGCAGCAGCGATCACCGACGCACCGGAAACATGAAGGACCTGAGAGAAGGAGACCGGGTCAGAACCAGGTTAGACCGGGTTCAGTCCCTGTCCAGTCCAGTCCAGTCCCTGTCCCGGTCCCGGTACAGTCCGTGTCCTGTCCTGGTCCAGTCCCTGTCCTGGTCCAGTCCAGTCCCTGTCCCGGTCCTGTCCCGGTCCAGTCCGTGTCCTGTCCTGGTCCAGTCCCTGTCCTGGTCCAGTCCAGTCCCTGTCCCGGTCCTGTCCCGGTCCAGTCCGTGTCCTGTCCTGGTCCAGTCCCGGTCCCGGTCCAGACCTGGTCCTGTTGGCCCCACACCACTTGCACTGGAACCGTGATGCGGAGCAGGTTCTTCTGCAGAGAATGTCTGGAGTCTTCAGCGCTGATGCTCTGGAACACTGAGCGGAACCAGAACCAGAACCAGAGCATTAGAACCAGAACCAGAACATTAGAACCAGAACCAGAACATCAGAACCAGAACATCAGAACATTAGAACCAGAACATTAGAACATCAGAATCAGAACCAGAACCAGAACATTAGAACCAGAACCAGAACATTAGAACCAGAACATTCAGAGGTTAAAGGGGGAGGGGTCGGAGGTTAAAGGGGAGGGTTCAGAGGTTAAGGGGGAGGGTTTGGGGGTTAAAGGGGGAGGGTTTGGGGGTTAAAGGGGGAGGGTTCAGAGGTTAAAGGGCGAGGGTTTGGGGGTTAAAGGGGAGGGTTTGGGCGTTAAAGGGGGAGGGTTCAGAGGTTAAAGAGGGAGGGTTCAGAGGTTAAAGGGGGAGGGTTCAGAGGTTAAAGAGGGAGGGGTCGGAGGTTAAAGGGGGAGGGTTAAGAGGTTAAAGGGGGAGGGTTCAGAGGTTAAAGGGCGAGGGTTTGGGGGTTAAAGGGGGAGGGTTTGGGCGTTAAAGGGGGAGGGTTTGGGGGTTAAAGGGGGAGGGTTTGGAGGGTAAAGGGGGAGGGTTTGGGGGTTAAAGGGGGAGGGTTTGGAGGTTAAAGGGGGAGGGTTTGGAGGTTAAAGGGGGAGGGTTTGGAGGTTAAAGGGGGAGGGTTTGGGGGTTAAAGGGGGAGGGTTCAGAGGTTAAAGAGGGAGGGTTCAAAGGTTAAAGGGGGAGGGTTTGGGGGTTAAAGGGGGGGGGTAGGAGGTTAAAAGGGGAGGGTTTGGGGGTTAAAGGGGAGTGTTCAGAGGTTAAAGGGCGAGGTTTGGGGTTAAAGGGGGAGGGTTTGGGGGTTAAAGGGGAGGGTTTGGAGGGTAAAGGGGGAGGGTTTGGGGGTTAAAGGGGGAGGGTTTGGAGGTTAAAGGGTGAGGGTTTGGAGGTTAAAGGGGAGGTTTGGAGGTTAAAGGGGAGGTTTGGAGGTTAAAGGGGGAGGGTTTGGAGGTTAAAGGGGGAGGGTTGGGGGGTTAAAGGGGAGGGTTTGGGGGTTAAAGGGGGGGGGTTCGGAGGTTAAAAGGGGAGGGTTTGGGGGTTAAAGGGGAGGGTTCAGAGGTTAAAGGGCGAGGGTTTGGGGGTTAAAGGGGGAGGGTTTGGGGGTTAAAGGGGGAGGGTTTGGAGGGTAAAGGGGGAGGGTTTGGGGGTTAAAGGGGGAGGGTTTGGAGGGTAAAGGGGGAGGGTTTGGGGGTTAAAGGGGGAGGGTTTGGAGGTTAAAGGGTGAGGGTTTGGAGGTTAAAGGGGGAGGGTTTGGAGGTTAAAGGGGGAGGGTTTGGCGGTTAAAGGGGGAGGGTTTGGGGGTTAAAGGGGGAGGGTTTGGGGGTTAAAGGGGAGGGTTTGGGGGTTAAAGGGGAGGGTTTGGGGTTAAAGGGGAGGGTTTAGAGGTTAAAGGGGGAGGGTTTGGGGGTTAAAGATGAGGGTTTAGAGGTTAAAGGGGGAGGGTTTCAGGGGTTAAAGGGGAAGGGTCGGAGGTTAAAAGGGGAGGGTTCGGAGGTTAAAGGGGAGGGTTCGGAGGTTAAAGGGGGAGGGTTAGGAGGTTAAAGGGGGAGGGTTCGGAGGTTAAAGGGGGAGGGTTCAGAGGTTAAAGGGGGAGGGTTTGGGGGTTAAAGGGGGAGGGTTTGGGGGTTAAAGGGGGAGGGTTTGGGGGTTAAAGGGGGAGGGTTCAGAGGTTAAAGGGGGAGGGTTCAGAGGTTAAAGGGGATGGGTTCGGGGGTTAAAGGGGAGGGTTTGGGGGTTAAAGGGGAGGGTTTGGGGGTTAAAGGGGAGGGTTTGGGGGTTAAAGGGGGAGGGTTTGGGGGTTAAAGGGGAGGGTTTGGGGGTTAAATGGGAGGGGTCGGAGGTTAAAGGGGGAGGGTTTGGGGGTTAAAGGGGGAGGGTTTGGGGGTTAAAGGGGAGGGTTTGGGGGTTAAAGGGGGAGACTCACGGTGTCTGTAGAAGTGGTTGTGTGGAAGTCTGTTCTGTAGAAGCCCCTTCATCATCTGAAACAGAAACACGTCTCAAACAAAAACACGGGTTGGTTGTAGGGTCGGTTGGGGGCAGGTTGTGGGTCGGTTGTAGGGCAGGTTGTGGGGGCAGGTTGTGGGTCGGTTGTGGGGGCAGGTTATGGGTCGGTTGTGGGTTTGTTGGGGTCGGTTGTGGGCATGTTGTGGGTCGGTTGTGGGGCCTTTTGTGGGTCGGTGGTCACCTGTGGGGGCAGGTTGAGACGTTTGTGGCAGCACAGGTCGAGCATCTCCTGCAGCTGAGGCACAGAGCTGGGGATCAGAGCGATGGACTCCTGGTCCTGGTCCTGGTCCTGGTCCTGGTCCTGGTCCCGGTCCCGGTCCTGGTCCCGGTCCTGACTCGGGTCTTTCTTCTGGTTCTTCTGGACTTCCATCTCCCTGAGGCGCTTCACAAAGTCCGTGTCCTCCGGCGGCTCCAGACCTGCTCCAGAAACAGGATCAAATCTGTCTGCACCCTCTGCTGGCCACATCTAGGACTAGACCAGGACCAGACCAGGACCAGACCAGGACCAGGACTAGACAAGGACCAGGACCAGACCAGGACCAGGACTAGACCAGGACCAGAGCCAGACCAGGACCAGACCAGGACCAGACCAGGACCAGGACTAAACCAGGACCAGGACCAGACCAGGACCAGACCAGGACTAGACCAGGACCAGGACCAGGACTAGACCAGGACCAGACCAGGACCAGGACCAGGACCAGACCAGGACCAGACCAGGACTAGACCAGGACCAGACCAGGACCAGACCAGGACCAGGACTAGACAAGGACCAGGACCAGGACCAGACCAGGACCAGGACTAAACCAGGACCAGGACCAGACCAGGACCAGACCAGGACTAGACCAGGACCAGGACCAGGACCAGGACTAGACCAGGACCAGACCAGGACCAGACCAGGACCAGGACCAGACCAGGACCAGACAAGGACCAGGACCAGGACCAGGACTAGACAAGGACCAGACCAGGACCAGGACTAGACAAGGACCAGACCAGGACCAGGACTAGACCAGGACCAGGACTAGACCAGACCAGGACCAGACCAGGACCAGACCAGGACCAGGACTAGACAAGGACCAGACCAGGACCAGGACTAGACCAGGACCAGGACCAGGACCAGACCAGGACCAGGACTAGACCAGGACCAGAGCCAGACCAGGACCAGACCAGGACCAGGACTAGACCAGGACCAGGACTAGACCAGACCAGGACCAGACCAGGACCAGACCAGGACCAGACCAGGACCAGGACTAGACAAGGACCAGGACCAGGACCAGACCAGGACCAGGACTAGACCAGGACCAGAGCCAGACCAGGACCAGACCAGGACCAGGACTAAACCAGGACCAGGACCAGACCAGGACCAGACCAGGACTAGACCAGGACCAGGACCAGGACCAGGACCAGGACCAGGACTAGACCAGGACCAGACCAGGACTCACCGGCGGGGCAGACCAGGGACACGGAGCACAGATCTTCGGGGAATCGAGCGGCGTAAACTCCGGCCAAGTTTCCTCCCATCGACGTCCCGACCAAATGGAACCGGTCCAGACCCAGACTGTGGACGAACTACAGAGAGACCTGAACCAGGACCGGACCAGGACTACAGAGAGACCTGAACCAGGACCGGACCAGACCAGAACCAGGACTACAGAGAGACCTGAACCAGGACCGGACCAGGACCAGGACTACAGAGAGACCTGAACCAGGACCGGACCAGACCAGAACCAGGACTACAGAGAGACCTGAACCAGGACCGGACCAGGACCAGGACTACAGAGAGACCTGAACCAGGACCGGACCAGACCAGGACTACAGACAGACCTGAACCAGGACCGGACCAGACCAGAACTACAGAGAGACCTGAACCAGGACCGGACCAGGACCAGGACTACAGAGAGACCTGAACCAGGACCGGACCAGGACCAGGACTACAGAGAGACCTGAACCAGGACCGGACCAGACCAGGACTACAGAGAGACCTGAACCAGGACCGGACCAGACCAGGACTACAGAGAGACCTGAACCAGGACCGGACCAGACCAGAACCAGGACTACAGAGAGACCTGAACCAGGACCGGACCAGGACCAGGACTACAGAGAGACCTGAACCAGGACCGGACCAGACCAGAACTACAGAGAGACCTGAACCAGGACCGGACCAGGATCAGGACTACAGAGAGACCTGAACCAGGACCGGACCAGGACCAGGACTACAGAGAGACCTGAACCAGGACCGGACCAGGACCAGGACTACAGAGACACCTGAACCAGGACCGGACCAGGACCAGGACTACAGAGAGACCTGAACCAGGACCGGACCAGGACCAGGACTACAGAGAGACCTGAACCAGGACCGGACCAGACCAGGACTACAGACAGACCTGAACCAGGACCGGACCAGACCAGAACTACAGAGAGACCTGAACCAGGACCGGACCAGGACCAGGACTACAGAGAGACCTGAACCAGGACCGGACCAGGACCAGGACTACAGAGAGACCTGAACCAGGACCGGACCAGACCAGGACTACAGAGAGACCTGAACCAGGACCGGACCAGACCAGGACTACAGAGAGACCTGAACCAGGACCGGACCAGACCAGAACCAGGACTACAGAGAGACCTGAACCAGGACCGGACCAGGACCAGGACTACAGAGAGACCTGAACCAGGACCGGACCAGACCAGGACTACAGAGAGACCTGAACCAGGACCGGACCAGACCAGGACTACAGAGAGACCTGAACCAGGACCGGACCAGACCAGGACTACAGAGAGACCTGAACCAGGACCGGACCAGACCAGGACTACAGAGAGACCTGAACCAGGACCGGACCAGACCAGGACTACAGAGAGACCTGAACCAGGACCAGACCAGGACCAGGACTACAGAGAGACCTGAACCAGGACCTGAACCAGGACCGGACCAGACCAGGACTACAGAGAGACCTGAACCAGGACCGGACCAGGACCAGGACCAGGACTACAGAGAGGCCTGAACCAGGACCGGACCAGACCAGGACTACAGACAGACCTGAACCAGGACCGGACCAGACCAGAACTACAGAGAGACCTGAACCAGGACCGGACCAGGACCAGGACTACAGAGAGACCTGAACCAGGACCGGACCAGGACCAGGACTACAGAGAGACCTGAACCAGGACCGGACCAGGACCAGGACTACAGAGACACCTGAACCAGGACCGGACCAGGACCAGGACTACAGAGAGACCTGAACCAGGACCGGACCAGGACCAGGACTACAGAGAGACCTGAACCAGGACCGGACCAGACCAGGACTACAGACAGACCTGAACCAGGACCGGACCAGACCAGAACTACAGAGAGACCTGAACCAGGACCGGACCAGGACCAGGACTACAGAGAGACCTGAACCAGGACCGGACCAGGACCAGGACTACAGAGAGACCTGAACCAGGACCGGACCAGACCAGGACTACAGAGAGACCTGAACCAGGACCGGACCAGACCAGGACTACAGAGAGACCTGAACCAGGACCGGACCAGACCAGAACCAGGACTACAGAGAGACCTGAACCAGGACCGGACCAGGACCAGGACTACAGAGAGACCTGAACCAGGACCGGACCAGGACCAGGACCAGAACTACAGAGAGACCTGAACCAGGACCGGACCAGGACCAGGACTACAGAGAGACCTGAACCAGGACCGGACCAGACCAGAACCAGGACTACAGAGAGACCTGAACCAGGACCGGACCAGACCAGGACTACAGAGAGACCTGAACCAGGACCGGACCAGGACCAGGACTACAGAGAGACCTGAACCAGGACCGGACCAGACCAGAACCAGGACTACAGAGAGACCTGAACCAGGACCGGACCAGGACCAGGACTAGACCAGGACTACAGAGAGACCTGAACCAGGACCGGACCAGGATCAGGACTACAGAGAGACCTGAACCAGGACCGGACCAGGACCAGGACCAGAACTACAGAGAGACCTGAACCAGGACCGGACCAGACCAGAACCAGGACTACAGAGAGACCTGAACCAGGACCGGACCAGGACCAGGACTACAGAGAGACCTGAACCAGGACCGGACCAGGACTACAGAGAGACCAGGACCAGGACCAGGACTAGACCAGGACTACAGAGAGACCTGAACCAGGACCGGGACCAGACCTGGCCCAGACTACAGAGTCCCAGTCTAGTTCTACAGAGAGAACTAGACTGGGACTAAACCAGATCTAAACCAGATCTAAACCTGGTCTAAACCAGGACTAAACCAGGTCTAAACCAGGTCTAAACCAGGACTAAACAGGTCTAAACCAGATCTAAACCAGGACCAGACCAGGACTGACCTGGTGGATCCGGGACACTTGTCCGTTGATGCTGTAGTCCTCGTTTTGGAAGCGGCTCGTTCCGTCGTGTCCCGGTAAATCCAGACACACCACGTGGTACTTCTGCGGCAAGAACTGAGACAGAACATGTCAGATGCCCCGCCGGGGTCTGAACCGGGTCTGAACTGGGTCTGAACCGGGCCAGAACCGGGCCAGAACCGGGTCTGAACTGGGTCTGAACTGGGCCAGAACCGGGTCTGAACCGGGTCTGAACCGGGTCTGACCGGGTCTGAACTGGGCCAGAACCAGGTCTGAACCGGGCCAGAACCGGGTCTGAGCGGGTCTTGGCGTTACCTTGACGACGGGGAGCCACATGTCTTTGTTGGCGGAGAAGCCGTGCAGCAGCAGCAGAGACGGAGCGCCCCCTGGAGCTCCACGACAGGAATAACAGAATCTGAAGGAACCGACGGACGAGAACCTCACGGACAGACCCAGCCTCCTCCTCCAGAACCTGAGACAGAACCAGGACAGAACCAGGTCAGAACCAGGACTAAACCAGTACCCAGCCTCCTCCTCCAGAACCTGAGACAGAACCAGGACAGAACCAGGTCAGAACCAGGACTAAACCAGGACCCAGCCTCCTCCTCCAGAACCTGAGACAGAACCAGGACAGAACCAGGTCTAAACCAGGA
Source organism: Rhinogobius similis (assembly GCA_019453435.1). Taxonomy (NCBI): domain Eukaryota; kingdom Metazoa; phylum Chordata; class Actinopteri; order Gobiiformes; family Gobiidae; genus Rhinogobius; species Rhinogobius similis. Next base: position 1,194,348 of record CM033630.1, on the reverse strand, counting down.
CTAAACCAGGACCCAGCCTCCTCCTCCAGAACCTGAGACAGAACCAGGACAGAACCAGGTCAGAACCAGGACAGAACAAGGTCTAAACCAGGACTAAACCAGGACTCAGCCTCCTCCTCCAGAACCAGGACAGAACCAGGTCAGAACCAGGACTAAACCAGGACTAAACCGGGTCTTACCAGTTGTAGAGCTTGATGAGGATTCCGGGCCAGAACATGAAGGAAGTGACGAAGACGACGACAGGAAGTAGCAGTAGCACACTTCCTGTTAGCATCACGACTTTAGCCCCGCCCACCTCCATCTCTAAACAAACAAACAAACAAACAAAAATTGACATGAAAAATGACACTTTTCCACAAAAACTAGAAGCAGCTCGTGTCATTGTCCTGCAGCAAATCCAGGACAAACTCAACAAAAGAAAATATTTGTACTTTAAAATCATACAATATTCCTTTAAAAAGTTTTTTTTAAATAAAAATGTAATTGTTAAACAAATATCCTCTGAGATGGAACCGTTGCATAATTATGTTTTTTTCAGTAAACATTATTTAAAAATGTGCCGCTGTTAGTCACATTTCTGTCGCTTTTAGCCGCGATTTTGTCACTAAAGGCGTTTTTGTCGATTTTTGTCTCATTTTTGGCGCTTCTAGTCGTGTTTCTGTTGCTTCTGTTGCATTTTTGTTACTTTCAGTTTATTCATTGATTTTTCCCCGGTTCAGGTTATGTTTTTGTTGCATTTCAACAAGTTTTTGGCGCTTTATGTAATGTTTTCTCACTGTACATTTGTTGTTTTTTTGCCTTTAGTCTCGTTTTACTCTAATATTAACGTACTTTAACAAAACTACAGGGTTTGCTGTTTTTACTCAGATTAAAGCTGGATGTGTGAGCCATTGGGTCTCTTAGTTAAGAAAGTTTTTGTTGATGGTTAAAAGCATAATTTAAATCAAATCAAATCAAATCCATTTATGTTTCTAATGCCCAAAATCACAACAACAGTTGCCTCGATGGGCCACAGGTCAAAGCAGTTCAGATAACTGTCCCAGAATGCCCCTGTCCTTTGACCCTCCTTCAGGAAAAACTACAAAAAACCCCACGGGACAAAGTATAAACCTGAGGAGAACCACAGTGAAGGAGAGATCCTACTCCCACGGACGGACAGGCTGCAGAGATTTAATTCAAGATCAAAACGATTAAAATATAAGTTTAAATATGGTTAAATGTATCATTTGAGTTAAAAACAGGTAAAAATGTATTATCTGTTCCACCGCTCCTGTTTTAAAAGGCGTGTGATGTCATCACGCTGTGAGTGGGCGGAGCTACACCGGGTGTGGGAGGGCACAGAGGTTCTACCTGTCGTCTGTTGGACTCATATATTTTCATTAAAAATTGAATGGAAGTATGTCTCCTCATCCTGTCACACACGTAGCTCTCTGTGGATGAACGTTTGAATTGGACGATACATTCATTCATTCATTCAGTAGAAAATCTGCTCCAGACTCTGAATGTAAGGCCTGAGGCCTGTGTAGCCACAAGGCGCTAACAAAGAACATGGAGCAGCGTGTGACCCGCAGCAGCAGCAGCAGCAGCAGCAGCAGCGGCGCTGAACCACTGCAGAGCGGAGGCAATGAATGCACTTTGATGCGAGCGGACCAGAACACGTTCCATAAAAAGTTGGATTAGATACTCAATGGATTACTCTGCGCACTTTCTGGACTACACAGCCAAGAGGACTGTGTTTTATTGAAATTGTGTGCGAAAAAGAAGCGGAAAACACGCAATTTGTGCACGGATTGCCACAGTTTGTTGGCACAATGGACGAGGACAAAGGAAAAGTGGACGCAGCGGCTCAAATGGACGACGATGGAAAAAATACATCGAAACGAGTGAGTAAGCCAACAGAAAAGGCTTTGGAGGAAAAACTTCATAGACTTTTGAGAACGAGAAGAGGTCGCATCACAAGCAAGAAAAATGACATTGAAAGATTAATGCTGGACTCTGCTGATGCACATGAAGTTAAAAGGTTCAGAAGGGAGTTGTCAAATGTAACTCTGAATTTCATGGAACTTACAAAGCAAATAGGATGTTGTTAAATCCAGAAGAACAACGCGCCGATATAGAGACTTGGTATAAACCAAAACTAAGCCACATAAATGCATCTGTGAATGAAACAAGCGCGTGGTTGAATACTCCCCTTCAGGGCGGTGCAGACGCCGACAGTGAATACTCTGAGTGTGATGAAGATGTTGATCCAGAGGACAGTGTTTCACAAATGATCGTGAGACCTAAAATCAAAGTCACAGCAGCATCTACAGTGGGATCGGACGTTCATCCGTGATTTCCAGGATCTCATCCACTTGTGCCACAGAAGCAGCAAAACTAGCTGCTTTAGAACAACGAGCTGCATATTCGTCAGAAAAACAAGCTCTGGATAAATAGCAGCACGCATAGAACAACTGTCTTTAAAAACTTCAATAGCAGAGAAAAGAGCGCAGGTTGAAATCCTCCGTCAATTTGAAGAGGATGGCATGAATGACTATATAAGCACAAGGGCGCCATCTTGTGGACAAACTGAGGAGCGCAAACAACCTGTCGTGGGCTTACCGGTGGAAAGGGGCACCACCCAGACACGGCAGCCCCGCCCAGATTCACCTCAACCAGCTCCAGCAGGACAAAGAGAAGCTGTGAGGGCGGCCCCTGCACAGAACACCAGTGAACTGTCAGAGAACGGTTTAATACAAGGTTTGACTAAACAAAATGAAATAACTGAAATGCTTGTAAAACAACAAAAACAGGCACATTGACCACAAAAGGACGTTCCAGTGTTTAAAGGTGATCCACTTACCTTTAGAACATTTATGCGAGCTTTTGAACAGACAATTGAAATAAAGACTGATGATGAAACTGACAGGCTTTATTATTTACTCCAGGACACTTCAGGGGAACCACAACCACTGTGAGCACATGCCCCCAAGTAAAGCCTACAGAGATGCAAAACGACTTCTGAAAAGGCATTTCGGAGATGAACTTGTGATTGCAAGCGCCTGTATCGAAAAGGCTCTGCAGTGGCCATCAATCAGGCCCGAGAAAGCAGACCATACGAGTTGTCTTCGACTGTACTGCTTCATATCAAGATGTGTCATTAAACGATGAACTGCTGCAGGAACCTGATCTCACAAACACACTCGTCGGTGTTTGTTCTTCAGAGATTTCGAGAGGAACCAATAGCAGTAACGGCAGACATTCAATCCATGTTTTACCAAGTAAAGGTACCAAGTGAAGATGTTGATATGTTACGTTTTCTGTGGTGGCCAGATGCAAACTTGGATGCTCCTCTCAAAGATTACAGAATGACAGTGCACATCGTCACCTAGTGTTGCTTCATATGCACTGCACAGAACAGCGGAAGACAGAAAAGAGCCTGCAGATCCAGAGGCAGTAAAGACTGTTCTGAACCGTTTCTATGTAGATGACTGCCTGAAATCAACACCCACAGAGGTCCAGAATGTGCAGCATCTATGTAGAGAAGGAGGATTTAACCTGACGAAATGGGTGAGCAATAGCGGAAATGTTTTGTCAACTATTCCAGTTGAGCATCAGGCAAGTGGATACAAAAGCATGACCTGCTGCCCTCTGAGCGTGCCCTTGGTATCCAGTGGTGCACAGAAGATGATACGTCCATATACAGCGTCAAAACCCTGAACAAACCCACAACAAGAAGAGGAACCTTGTCTCTTGTGATCTCTTGTGTCATCCTCCCCGCAAAGTTGCTCCTACGAGAACTGTGTAAACAAAAAAAAGGCTGGGATGAGGAAATCGATGTTCATCATTCAAAAATGTGGAACTTGTAGCTAAGTGATTTTGCTGAACTTGCAGACTTTAAAATTCCAAGGTGTGTAAAGCCTAAAGAATTTGGACACACTATTGAAGCTCAATTACACCATTTTTCAGACGCAAGTGAACAAGCCTACGGCACAGCATCCTCTCTTGTCCTTAAAACACACAGCTCCTTTAATATGAGCAAGTCAAGAGTGGCCCCACTTAAACAAGTCTCCATTCCAAGGCTGGAGTTAACAGCAGCAGTCTTGGCAGTGAAAATGGACAAAATGTTACAAACTGAAATGCAACTCCGACTCAAGCAGTCAATCTTTTGGACTGACAGTACAACTATGCTCAGCTACATCTGCAATGATCCCACACGCCTCAAAACCTTTGTTGCCGACAGAGTGAGTTTAATCCGTGAAGCCACTTTACAAGAACAATGGCATTACGTTAAAACATCAGAGAACCCAGCTGACCTGGCCACTAGGGGAGCAAAAGCAAAGACATTCAAGCAAGAGGAAAAATGGTTTGATGGTTTAAAGTTTCTTCATCATCACCCAAGTAAGAGGCCCACAGCTCCAAATATTCAGAAGGAACTCAATCCGGATGACCCAGAGGTCAAAGGTGTCTCTGTGAAGGTCTTGTCAATCCAGGAAAGCAAACACCGACTCAGCAAGCTTATTGAACATTATTTTTCTTGGTACAAATTAAAGAGAGCGGTTGCTTGGATTTTAAAGACAAAAGAAGTGTTGATTGAACTCAAAGAAAAAAGGAAAGAGATACAGCACATCCTGGAAAAAAACTGAAAAAGATCCTCTAAAATTAAAAACACGTGAAGAGCAACAAAAGAAACTATACAATGTCCAAAGATGTGCCTACAATAAGTCAACTGCAAGCTGCAGAAAATGAAATAATTTGTCACAGTCAACGCCAGCAACCAATCAAAAGAATCAGTACACTATACAAACTTGATCCTGTTCTACAGCAAGGTGTACTCAGAGTCGACTTAACAAATGTGCCGGAACATTCCAAACACCCTGCGGTCCTATCCAAGCCACTCTCCTTCTGCAGGACATTCATGAAAATACTGGTCATTGTGGACGCAACTACATCATGTCAAAATCATGACAAAAATACTGGATCCCTCAAGTCACTTCAGTAATCAGACCTTTGTCTGAGTGCTCAGTGTGCAGAAGGTTAGGTGGACAGCCTGGAGAACAGAAAATGGACGCTTGATTCCAGACCACCCACCATTCACTAATGTGGGCATGGATTACTTCGGGCCCTTTGAGATTAAACGGGTAACAGTGAAAAGGTATGGCGTCTTATTCACTTGTCTCACAATCAGAGCTGTTCATATTGAGGCTGACAGTCTGTTCATGCATTAATGCTCTACGAAGATTTATCAGCAGAAGAGGACAAGCTGAAATCATAAGATCCGACAATGGCACAAATCTTGTTGGTGCTGAAAAGGAGTTAAAAGTGTGCATAAAAGATTTGAATCAGTCACAAATCGAAAAGAACATGCAACAAAAAGGCATAACATGGATCTTTAACAGTCCAACAGCTTCTCACCAACGAGGAGTGTGGGAGAGACAAATTCACTCTGTGCGCAGGATTTTAAGTGAAAGAACAATCTCTGACAGATGACAGTTTGCATACGCTCCTTTGTGAAGTGGAACATCATTAACGGCCGACCAATAACAACAATGACAGACAGTCCAAACGACCTTGAACCACTTACTCCTAATGAAAGTGCAACCAAACTCTCCCCCTGGAGTCTTCAGCAAACATGACCTGTATCCCAGACGACGATGGAGACAAGTACAATATCTTTCAAACTTATTTTCAAATCAAATCAAATCCATTTATTTTTCTAATGTCCAAAATCACAACAACAGTTGCCTCGATGGGCCACAGGTCAAAGCAGTTCAGATAACTGTCCCAGAATGCACCTGTCCTTTGACCCTCCTTCAGGAAAAACTACAAAAAACCCCACGGGACAAAGTATAAACCTCAGGAGAACCACAGTGAAGGAGAGATCCTACTCCCACGGACGGACAGGCTGCAGATGAACTAGGACTGACATCCACTTGGACTGAACCAGAACCACTCAAGAGGGAGGTGGCTTTAAAGAGTTCCTCCAGAACCACTCAAGAGGGAGCTCGTCCAAGCAGACGAGGTGTGGCTAATCCAGGACGCGGCATGGCCAATCCAGGGTTGAGGGACATCTCCAGGCGGGTGGCGCACAGATCATTTTGGACAAGATGGACTCGTGAGTACTTGCCACTCCTTCAAGAGCGCCAAAAATGGTCTGAACATGCAAGCTGGAGATGTGGTGCTTATAATGAACAATGCAGCCCCCAGACACAAGTGCACGATGGGAAGAGTCACTCAGACCTTAGCTGACTCTACTGGGCTGGTACGAAGAGTTGTGCTGAAAACAAAGTCTGGCACTCTGGACAGACCTGTGAGCAAAGTGTGCCGACTGGAAGAAGCAGCAGGTCTAAACTGAACTGTAACAAAAAAACTGAACCAGTAAATTGTTCCAGCTAATGTTAAAGGAGAGTTTGTGTTATTGAAATGGCTCCCATTAGATTTGATAATGTTTAATATTTCCCAATTAACCATTAGGGGCCGGGAATGTGTGAGCCATTGGGTCTCTTAGTTAAGAAAGTTTTTGTCGATGGTTAAAAGCATAATTTAATTTAAGATCAAAACGATTAAAATATATTATAAGTTTAAATATGGTTAAATGTGGGGTGCACGGTGCAGAGCGGCTAGAGCTTCTGCCTCTCAATAAGGAGGTCGTGGGTTCGAATCCTGGACCACCCCAACATCACATGATCTCTGTGGGTGGAGTCTGCATGTCCTCCCCGTGTTACCGTGGGTTCTCTCCAGGTTCTCTGGCTCCTCCCACCGTCCAAAGACATGACTGTGGAGGTTAATTGACAACTCTAAACTGCCCCTAGTGTCTGAATGTGAGAGTCAATGGTTGTCTATCAATGTCTCTGTCTCTCTGTGTTTGCTGCGATGAGTTGTCCACTGTCCAGGGTGTACCCCGCCTAAGGCCCAAAGTCACTGGGACAGGCTCCAGTCACCCACGACCCCTAACGGGAATAAGCGGTAGAAAATGAATGAATGAATGAATGAATGTGGTTAAATGTATTATTTGAGTTAAAAACAGGTAAAATGTATTAAAAGAATCTGTTTGTTCGAGCGCTCCTGTTTTAAAAGGCGTGTGATGTCATCACGCTGTGAGTGGGCGGAGCTACACCAGGTGTGGGAGCCACAGAGGTTCTACCTGTCGTCTGTTGGACTCATACATTTTCATTAAAAACCAATCAGAATGGAAGTATGTCTCCTCATCCTTCAGCGTAAGAAAACTTTCATCCACGTAGCTCTCTGTGGCTGATGAACGTTTGAATTGGCCGCTCCACTGGATATTTTGTTGTTTTTGGAGGAAACTATTGCAGTTCAAAAATTGCACTTTTGATATTTGCTGATTGCGTTCATTCAAATTGCGACTTTGATTAGATTTCAATTAATTGTGCAGCCGTGGTATCGGTATCGGATCGATACTTGTGATACTATTCGTTGGTATCAGATCAAATCTAAATGTCCGGTATCGCGCGTCCATAACAGTTTGTTTTGTTCAGAATCCTCAATAAAACTCGAACTAAAAACGATAAAAATACGGGAAATGTATTGACAAGTTTAACATTAATTGACACAAAACAATAATCCCGCCTGTTTTCTGTTTATTTAGTTTTATTTTTTCTTGTTTTCGTTTATTATCTCTGCCTGATGTGTTAAACTGCACGTATCCTTAACTATGTTCAATTTAAAAATGTATTAAATAAAAACTTTAATATCTTATAACGACCGGAACTCGCGCTACATTTTTGCCGATTCACTTCCGGTTTACCTTTGCACCAGAGCTTTCAAAACTGAAGCCGAGGTCAATGTTATTAATGCTTTATTATAATCACAAAACAATAAAACACGCTGTTATTGCCGATTCTTTTGTCCTTTTTAACTTCATTTCAGTTAAATTCGCGATCAGTTCTGCTTCTTAATTAATCATTTTAGCATTTATATTGTGCTCAAGGATTAATTTGTCTGTTAAGATTTATTATTTTCTTTCATTCTGTTTTGTATTTTGTTATTTATGAATAATTTAAGACTAAAACCCGGTGTTTTTACGGAACACTCACCTGTCACCGGCGCCGATACACGCTATATCCGCGTCTCTTCCGCAGATCCAGGTACGAGCGGGTCTGTCCTGGTCTAGTCCTGGTCTGGTCCTGGTCCGGGTCTGGTCCGGGTCTGGTCCGGTCCTCGTTTAGACCTGGTTTAGTCCCGGTCCGGTCCTGGTTGAGTCTCAGCTGCTTCTGTGTCTTTAACTTTTAACCCAAAAATTACACAACGCGTTTTTTTCCTTTGAACTTACGTTAAAGAGCGTAAAGTGCAGCGCCGCGTTCACGAGCCTCGGACATCACAAAACTCTAAGGATTCTCACAGTTTAAACACGTTTTTAGACTTTATTAAAGCTGTGAGACACTTTATTCCGACTTTAATCGGCGTCACAACAATTTCTAAACGAATCAACTTAATTAAACAACTCAAAATTGCCGTCAAAATGCAACTTCTGTAAAAACGATGTTGAAAACCCTAAACGTCTCTTTTATGAATGTACCTTCTGTTATCATTTCTGGAGACCTCTAGAGTCCTACATCACGCGAAAGGTGACTCTGCAGTTATTTTTAAATATCTAAATATAATTACACTGTACAACCATCAGAATTCAAAACTTAAATTAATCGGTAATGAACGAATCCTCTTATAGAAAATCAGACATGCAGGAAATGAAAACCATCATTTTCTTGTTATTTAATGGAATTAAAGATGTACATGAATGCACCAAATACAGGATCGGACAAAACATTAAACATTTATAAAGAATGGTTTGACTAAGTGTGATATTGATGTGAGCCACGTGACATTCAAAGTTGAGGGTATTAGTGTTTCTTCATTTAAAAAAAAAAAAAAAAAGGTATATTTTCTCCTTTTTTGCCATTTCAGTTATGATTATTTTTATGTTATTTGTTTTGTAACATTGTTTTACATTTTAATTCAATTCTATTTTTTCTTCTTTTTTCCCTGTGTTTAAAGTTAGTTTGTGTCCTCCCTTGGTTTAAAAAAACAAAAACACATAATTAAACGATTAAACTGGTACAATATGTGTTTGATTGTCTAAATTCCCACGCGCAGTGAAGCGTCAGGCCGGAAGTCTCTCGCCATTGGCTGAACCGGGCTGTTCTTACGTCACGACGGCACAAGAACAAAAGACACATTTAACTTTCACAGTCTGGACACAAATGTTATGAAATGACTTAAAACTCAAACATTTTCTCATTTATTTTCAGATTTTGTGAAATAAATCGTATCTTAATTTTATGACAGGTTTATGACAATAGTTTATAATAATCCACCAAAACTCAGAAAATAAATATATAGAATTAATGTGATTTATTCTGCACAAACCGTTCTGTGTCCCGGCTTTTCCTGTTGTTTTAGTTCAACAGGATTAATATATTCCATTTAAAGACATTAAACTTCTGGAGTAGTTTTTAAATGTTTTCACGTTTTCATCACGTCATGTAATAACCACGTCACACATTTGGGACAAAATCTGATTAATGGGCAGAGCCAGGTTCAATGTTCACTTTGTGCTCGTTAAACCCAGAGACTCTGAGGTTTAGGACCAAACCAGACCAGGACCAGGATGAACCCGATCGAATGATCCGGTTTGTCCCTGACTTTGGCCTCGTGACGCGGCTCCACTTTTCACACTTTTATTTTTGGATCTTTGGGTTTGAACTCATGACAATCACACGATCCACACAAGAAAGTCCTGGTTTAGTCCTGGTTTGGTAAAGCTGCAGGTATAACTCATGTCCAGCAGGTGGCGCCGTGCACCAGGTTTTCATCCGGGTCTCACTCTGGTTCAGTCCTGGTTTAATGAAACCTGAAAAAAGTAAATACTAATGTTTTAGAAGTTTTACACAAATGATATACTTTTAACAAATATGGCCTGGTTTAGTCCTGGTTTAGTCCTGGTTTAGACCTGGTTTGGTCCTGGTTTAGACCTGGTTTAGTCCTGGTTTAGTCCTGGTTTAGTCCTGGTTCGGTCCTGGTTCAGTCCTGGTTTAGTCCTGGTTTAGTCCTGGTTTAGTCCTGGTTCGGTCCTGGTTCAGTCCTGGTTTAGTCCTGGTTTGGTCCTGGTTTGGTCCTGGTTTAGTCCTGGTTTGGTCCTGGTTTAGTCCTGGTTTGGTCCTGGTTTGGTCCTGGTTTAGTCCTGGTTTAGTCCTGGTTTAGTCCTGGTTTGGTCCTGGTTTGGTCCTGGTTTAGTCCTGGTTTAGTCCTGGTTTAGACCTGGTTCGGTCCTGGTTTGGTCCTGGTTTGGTCCTGGTTTAGTTCTGGTTTAGACCTGGTTTGGTCCTGGTTCGGTCCTGGTTCGGTCCTGGTTCGGACCTGGTTCGGTCCTGGTTCGGTCCTGGTTCGGTCCTGGTTTAGTCCTGGTTTAGTCCTGGTTCGGTCCTGGTTCAGTCCTGGTTTAGTCCTGGTTTGGTCCTGGTTCGGTCCTGGTTCAGTCCTGGTTTAGTCCTGGTTTGGTCCTGGTTCGGTCCTGGTTCAGTCCTGGTTCGGTCCTGGTTCGGTCCTGGTTTGGTCCTGGTTTAGTCCTGGTTTAGTCCTGGTTCGGTCCTGGTTCAGTCCTGGTTCAGTCCTGGTTTGGTCCTGGTTTGGTCCTGGTTTAGTCCTGGTTTGGTCCTGGTTCGGTCCTGGTTCGGTCCTGGTTCGGTCCTGGTTCAGTCCTGGTTTAGTCCTGGTTTTGTCCTGGTTCGGTCCTGGTTCGGTCCTGGTTTAGTCCTGGTTTAGTCCTGGTTCGGTCCTGGTTCGGTCCTGGTTCGGTCCTGGTTCGGTCCTGGTTTAGTCCTGGTTTGGTCCTGGTTTAGTCCTGGTTCAGTCCTGGTTTAGTCCTGGTTTTGTCCTGGTTTGGTCCTGGTTCGGTCCTGGTTCGGTCCTGGTTCGGTCCTGGTTCGGTCCTGGTTCAGTCCTGGTTCAGTCCTGGTTTAGTCCTGGTTCAGTCCTGGTTCGGTCCTGGTTCGGTCCTGGTTCGGTCCTGGTTCAGTCCTGGTTTAGTCCTGGTTTAGTCCTGGTTCGGTCCTGGTTCGGTCCTGGTTTAGTCCTGGTTCTGTCCTGGTTTAGTCCTGGTTTTGTCCTGGTTCGGTCCTGGTTCGGTCCTGGTTTAGTCCTGGTTTGGTCCTGGTTTAGTCCTGGTTCGGTCCTGGTTTGGTCCAGAGGTGTGTCGTTGCAGTGGCGCTTGTGTCCAGCAGGTGGCGCAGTGAACAATGCTTTTCTTCGTCGTTTGTTGTTGTGGTTTTCACTCAAATCCAGGTTTAGTCCAGTCCAGTCTGGTCCTGGTCCTGGTCTGGTCCTGGTCCTGGTCCTGGTCCTGGTCCTGGTCTGGTCCTGGTCCTGGTTCTGGTCTGTTTAAAGTCCCTGGTTCTGAGCATGCGCAGTCCACAGTTTAATCCCAGATTAGACCAAACTAAGACTGGTCCAGATCCGCGGCTAGACCCGGTTTGGCCCAGAGTCCGGTTCTGTTCACGCCGGACCCGGAGTCTCTGTGTTTTGGTCTGAAGCCCCGCCCTCAGACCCAGACCCGGTCCAGACCCGGTCCAGACCCGGTCCGTTGGGTCCGCCCCGCCCCCCTCCCGCGCGGATGGTTCAGTCCGCTTCTATAAAAGGCGCGCTCCGCGGGGCTCGCGCACACCCCCGTGTCCGCTTCTCTCTCGCGCACGTGCGACACAGACCGGAGCAGAACCGCCCCCCGAACCGAACCCGCAAACACCGCCCCGCGCGCCTCCGCTCCCGCACCGTCCGAGTCCAGACCCGAGTCCGGTCCGAGCGCGGCAGACGCGGCAGAACGCTGGCGCTACGGCCGGACGCGCACGCGCAGGACATGCTTCAGCGTCGCAAAGAGGCTCGGAAGAAGCGCGCGCGCACCGTGAAGAGGTGAGGCGGAGGCGGCGGATCAAAGAGGACCGTTTCACCGGAGAATGTGCAGAAACATGAAGCGCACCGACGCGGAGCGGAAGCGCAACGACGCGGAGCGGAAGCGCTGGTTCCGCAGCGGCAAAGGCCGCGGCAAAGCGGTGAAGAGCGCGCGCAGGTGGACCCCGTGCGTCCCGCGGCGGCCCGTCGCTCTGCGGCCCGTGAACGTGCGCGGGCACCGGGCGGAAGGCATGCGCGCGCCCGAGAACACGAACCAGTTCCTGATGACGGAGAAGTACCGGCTGCAGGCGCTGCGCTCCGACTCCGTGGACAGCGGCTCCGACGCGAGCAGCGACGCGGAGCTCACGGACATGGACTCGTACCTGGGCGCGTGGGAGAACGCGCACGGAGCGCTGCTGGACGCGGAGAGCGCGGAGGCGGCGGACGCGCGGCAGAGCGCGAGGACGCTGCAGTTTGCGGACGTGAACGAGGACAGTGTGCAGTATTTTCCGTCCGAGGACGATCTGAACCTCAGCGACAACTTCATGCACCGCGACTTCGCGGAGTTTTGCCGCAAAGTCGCGACGTAAAAAGCGTCCGTTTTATAAACAAACGTGACGTCACGATGTAACAAGCGGCTGTTCCTGACGTCGTGGCCGTTTAGAGACGCAGTGACGTCACGCGGTGCTTTTGACTGAACGTTATTAATGTGTCATTAATGTGTTATTATTGTCCCATTGATCACACGCACTGTACGTCCTCACGCCGTGACGTCATCACGTCCACTTTACTGTTGTTTATATTTTTATGTTTTTACGTCAAAATGAACTTGATTTTTATTGAAATAAATAAAATATCTTTATATTTATTCTGTTTTATGTTTATTATAAACAAACCTGCAGCTGCCACCAGGGGCCGCTGTGCCCCCTGGACCGAACCAGGACTGAACCAGGACTAAACCTGGACCGAACCAGGACTGAACCAGGACTAAACCAGGACTGAACCAGGACTAAACCAGGACTGAACCAGGACTAAACCAGGACCGAACCAGGACTAAAACAGGACTGAACCAGGACTAAACCAGGACTGAACCAGGACTAAACCAGGACCGAACCAGGACTAAACCAGGACCGAACCAGGACTAAACCAGGACTGAACCAGGACTAAACCAGGACTAAACCAGGACTGAACCAGGACTAAACCAAGACTAAACCAGGACTGAACCAGGACTAAACCAGGTTTAAACCAGGACTGAACCAGGTCTAGACCAGAACTAAACCAGGACTAAACCAGGACTGAACCAGGACTGAACCAGGACTAAACCAGGACTGAACCAGGACTAAACCAGGACCGAACCAGGACTAAACCAGGACTGAACCAGGACTAAACCAGGACCGAACCAGGACTAAACCAGGACCGAACCAGGACTAAACCAGGACTGAACCAGGACTGAACCAGGACTGAACCAGGACTAAACCAGGACTAAACCAGGACTGAACCAGGACTAAACCAAGACTAAACCAGGACTGAACCAGGACTAAACCAGGTTTAAACCAGGACTGAACCAGGTCTAGACCAGAACTAAACCAGGACTAAACCAGGACTGAACCAGGACTGAACCAGGACTAAACCAGGACTGAACCAGGACTAAACCAGGACTGAACCAGGACTAAACCAGGACTAAACCAGGACTGAACCAGGACTAAACCAAGACTAAACCAGGACTGAACCAGGACTAAACCAGGTTTAAACCAGGACTGAACCAGGTCTAGACCAGAACTAAACCAGGACTAAACCAGGACTGAACCAGGACTGAACCAGGACTAAACCAGGACTGAACCAGGACTAAACCAGGACTAAACCAGGACTGAACCAGGTTTAAACCAGGACTGAACCAGGTCTAGACCAGAACTAAACCAGGACTAAACCAGGACTGAACCAGGACTGAACCAGGACTAAACCAGGACTGAACCAGGACTAAACCAGGACTAAACCAGGACTGAACCAGGACTGAACCAGGACTAAACCAGGACTGAACCAGGTTTAAACCAGGACTGAACCAGGTCTAGACCAGAACTAAACCAGGACTAAACCAGGACTGAACCAGGACTGAACCAGGACTAAACCAGGACTGAACCAGGACTAAACCAGGACTAAACCAGGACTGAACCAGGACTAAACCAGGACTGAACCAGGACTAAACCAGGACTAAACCAGGACTGAACCAGGACTAAACCAGGACTGAACCAGGACTAAACCAGGACTGAACCAGGACTAAACCAGGACCGAACCAGGACTAAAACAGGACTGAACCAGGACTAAACCAGGACCGAACCAGGACTAAACCAGGACCGAACCAGGACTAAACCAGGACTGAACCAGGACTGAACCAGGACTGAACCAGGACTAAACCAGGACTAAACCAGGACTGAACCAGGACTAAACCAAGACTAAACCAGGACTGAACCAGGACTAAACCAGGTTTAAACCAGGACTGAACCAGGTCTAGACCAGAACTAAACCAGGACTAAACCAGGACTGAACCAGGACTGAACCAGGACTAAACCAGGACTGAACCAGGACTAAACCAGGACTGAACCAGGACTAAACCAGGACTAAACCAGGACTGAACCAGGACTAAACCAAGACTAAACCAGGACTGAACCAGGACTGAACCAGAACTAAACCAGGACTAAACCAGGACTGAACCAGGTCTAGACCAGAACTAAACCAGGACTAAACCAGGACTGAACCAGGACTGAACCAGGACTAAACCAGGACTGAACCAGGACTAAACCAGGACTGAACCAGGACTGAACCAGGACTAAACCAGGACCAAACCAGGACCAAACCTGGACTAAATCTGGACTAAACCAGGACTGAACCTGGACTAAACCTGGACCGAACCAGGACTAAACCAAGACTAAACCAGGACTGAACCAGGACTAAACCAGGTCTAAACCAGGACTAAACCAGGACTAAACCAGGACTGAACCAGGTCTAGACCAGAACTAAACCAGGACTAAACCAGGACTAGACCAGGACTAAACCAGGTTTAAACCAGGACTGAACCAGGTCTAGACCAGAACTAAACCAGGACTAAACCAGGACTGAACCAGGACTAAACCAGGACTGAACCAGGACTAAACCAGGACTAGACCAGGACTAAACCTGGACCGAACCAGGACTGAACCAGGACTGAACCTGGACTAAACCAGGACCAAACCAGGACTAAACCTGGACTAAATCTGGACTAAACCAGGACTGAACCAGGACTAAACCAGGTTTAAACCAGGACTGAACCAGGACTGAACCAGGACTAAACCAGGACTAAACCAGGTTTAAACCAGGACTGAACCAGGTCTAGACCAGGACTGAACCAGGACTGAACCAGGACTAAACCAGGACTAAACCAGGACTGAACCAGGACTAAACCTGGACTAAACCAGGATTAAACCTGGACTAAACCAGGACTAAACCAGGACTAAACCCGGACTCAGCCGGATCGATGCAGAGACTCTTTCCAAACATGGCCTGGTCGTCCTGCCACAGCTGTGTCACTCTGCCCCGGGGCAGATGTGACCTCTGCAGGAATCTACTGAGGTCACACCAGGACCAAGTGAGGACTAAACCAGGACTAAACCAGGACTAAACCTGGACTAGACCAGGACTAAACCAGGTCTAAACCAGGACTAAACCAGGACTAAACCAGGACTAAACCTGGACTAGACCAGGACTAAACCAGGTCTAAACCAGGACTAAACCAGGACTCTGGTTTGTTTGATTCGATGATTCTTTCTTGATGTTTACGTCAGAATCTGAACAAAGGATCCACAAAAGGCGTCGGGTCTAATATTAGATTAAAAATGATCAAATCTGTTGTTTGAGTGAAATGAGTTTCAGAGCGTCATAAACACTTTTCCTCCTGGATTTGGTTAAATTTGCTTCAACTGTGACTTCAAATACTTTTCGTCACGTCATGTCCTCCCCGTGTTACCGTGGGTTCTCTCCGGGTTCTCCGGCTCCTCCCACCGTCCAAAGACATGACTGTGTTCAGGTTAATTGACGACTCTAAATTGTCCCTAGTGAATGAATGTGAGAGTGAATGGTTGTCTGTCAATGTCTCTGTCTCTCTGTGTCAGCCCTGCGACGAGTTGGCCACTGTCCAGGGTGTACCCCGCCTAAGGCCCAAAGTCACTGGGATAGGCTCCAGTCACCCGCGACCCCTAACGGGAATAAGCGGTAGAAAATGAATGAATGAATGAATGAATGCTTCAACTGTGACTTCAAATACTTTTCGTCACGTTTTTGTTGCTGTTTGACTTATTTTTATCTTTTTTTTGTCAATTTAAATCAGTTTTAGTCACATTTTGTCATGTTCTTGTTGCAGCCGCTTTAGACTCTGTCACAGTGTTTTCTTGTTTTTATGTGCTATTTACTGCACTGACTGTCAGTGGTGTGTTTGGTTCAGTGTGGTTCGTGTCAGACGGACCTCTAAAGGGGGCGGGGCTCGGACCGAAGAACACGTTGTATTTTCAGACACTTTTCACCAAAAACACGGAGGAAACAGAGCGCAGTGACGTCACGGTGCGGGACAGTGACGTCACGGTGCGACACGCGCCGCGTTTGGACAAAAACGAGCCCAAACTTTGTTTTTGTGTCGTTTTTGTCACAAAGAGACGCGGGGGGCGGGGCGAGGGAGTGCGCCCAGCGGCCAATCAGCGCCGCGCAGAGTGAGAGCAGCGCTGTGATTGGCCAAGAGCGAACAGCTGTGAGAGAAAAGACCCGGATGAAAACAAAGAGCAGCGGCTAAAACAAACGAGTCCAAAAGAAACGATTCACGAACACTTTTCATCAAAAAATAAAACGATTCAACGACGAGAGTCTGAAGTAAAACTCAGACATGAACAGTTTGATCAAACACCGGGAATTATAAACCCTTAAAGACAAAGTCTACGGCAAAACTCACTGTCAATGATTTGTTTCTTGTTCACTTTTCTCTGGTCTGGACTTTCATGTGTCCAATCTGCTCCTGATGTTTGATTCTTCTTCCATTGAATCCACTTCATCCATAGATTTCTCTGACATTGTTTTCTTCAAATGCATTTTTAAAGATCATTAAAGTAGATCCACACAAACTGTACAATCTGGACTCAACACATTTAGACCAAACAAGGATTTAAGATCAGACTCTGACACATTTATGGAAGTTTGAAGGAGAAACATGAGGCGGAATTTGAATTTTTAGGACAATTTTCAGTCAAATCTAGTTTAAACTAAACCCCCTCTGTACATTTTTATAATTAACATGTGACAGAAGTGTGTTTCAGGAGCAGCTCGTGTGTGTCGTGTGTTCGATGAAGAAAAGGAGGGTTTTCTTCTGTAAAACACATTTGGGCCAAACTTTAGAGCCAGAAATAAACATCGTCATAAGACATTTTATGTAAAAATGTCACATATTTGTGACGTTTAAATCTGAAAAATGGACAGAACTAGGTTTAACTTTCTTGGTTCATTTTGTGACATATTAATTATAAAAATGTTCAGTTTTAGAGTAAACTAGATCTGACTGAAAATTGTCCTTAAAATTAAAATGTCGCCTCATGTTTTTCCTCGTAATAAACTGTAATCCTGGAGTCCAGATTCTTTATGTCTCTGGGACAAAAATGCTTTGGAGTTTGTCACTTTTAGCCAAAATTTTGACACTTTTAATTGGGTTTTTGCCGTTTTTAGCCGTGTTTTTGTCATACTTTCTCACATTTTGGTCGCTCATCACAATCAGAATCAGAAAACGGTTTATTTCCATTGTCAGTGAAATTCACAAACGTAGGAACTTGCTTCGGCGTCAGGTGCAACATAAAACAATGAATAAATGAATAATATACTGTTTTTGTCACTTTTCGTTGTGTTTTGTCATTGTGATCGCACTTTTGTCACTTTTTGTCGCAGGACGTGAACAAACCGCTCAGTGTTCTGTGAATCAAACCAAGAATCTGAAGGAACAGGTTCAAAGGGCGTGGCTACATCAGACTTTACTCACTTTGGTCACTTTAAGTCACACTCTGTCACTTTTTGTCACATTTGAATCACATTTTTGTCAATTTTAGTCCAGTGTTGTCACTTTTAGTCAATTTTAGTCCAGTTTTGTCACTTTTTGTCACATTTGAATCACATTTTTGTCACTTTTAGTCCAGTTTTGTCACTTTTAGTCAATTTTAGTCCAGATTTGTCACTTTTTGTCACTTTTAGTCCAGTTTTGTCACATTTGAATCACATTTTTGTCACTTTTGGTCCAGTTTTGTCACTTTTTGTCACTTTTAGTCCAGTGTTGTCACTTTTAGTCAATTTTGTCCAGTTTTGTCACTTTTAGTCCAGTTTTGTCACTTTTAGTCAGTTTTAGTCCAGTTTTGTCACTTTTTGTCACATTTGAATCACATTTTTGTCACTTTTAGTCAAGTTTTGTCACTTTTTGTCACTTTTAGTCCAGTGTTGTCACATTTAGTCAATTTTAGTCCAGTTTTGTCACTTTTAGTCCAGTTTTGTCACTTTTTGTCACTTTTAGTCCAGTTTTGTCACTTTTTGTCACTTTTAGTCCAGTTTTGTCACTTTTGAATCACATTTTTGTCACTTTTAGTCCAGTTTTGTCACTTTTTGTCACTTTTAGTCCAGTGTTGTCACTTTTAGTCAATTTTAGTCCAGTTTTGTCACTTTTTGTCACATTTGAATCACATTTTTGTCACTTTTAGTCAAGTCTTGTCACTTTTTGTCACTTTTAGTCCAGTTTTGTCACTTTTTGTCACTTTTAGTCCAGTGTTGTCACATTTGAATCACATTTTTGTCACTTTTAGTCCAGTGTTGTCACTTTTGTCACTTTTTGTCCAGTTTTGTCACTTTTTGTCACTTTCTGTCACTTTTAGTCCAGTTTTGTCACTATTTGTCACTTTCTGTCACTTTTAGTCCAGTTTTGTCACTTTTAGTCCAGTTTTGTCACTTTTAGTCAATTTTAGTCCAGTGTTGTCACTTTTAGTCAATTTTAGTCCAGTTTTGTCACTTTTAGTCCAGTTTTGTCACTGTTTGTCACTTTTAGTCCAGTGTTGTCACTTTTAGTCAATTTTAGTCCAGTTTTGTCACTTTTAGTCCAGTTTTGTCACTGTTTGTCACTTTTAGTCCAGTTTTGTCACTTTTTGTCACTTTTAGTCCAGTTTTGTCACTTTTGAATCACATTTTTGTCACTTTTGGTCCAGTTTTGTCACTTTTTGTCACTTTTAGTCCAGTGTTGTCACTTTTAGTCAATTTTAGTCCAGTTTTGTCACTTTTTGTCACATTTGAATCACATTTTTGTCACTTTTAGTCAAGTCTTGTCACTTTTTGTCACTTTTAGTCCAGTTTTGTCACTTTTTGTCACTTTTAGTCCAGTTTTGTCACATTTGAATCACATTTTTGTCACTTTTAGTCCAGTGTTGTCACTTTTTGTCACTTTTAGTCCAGTTTTGTCACTTTTTGTCACTTTCTGTCACTTTTAGTCCAGTTTTGTCACTTTTTGTCCAGTTTTGTCACTTTTTGTCACTTTCTGTCACTTTTAGTCCAGTTTTGTCACTTTTTGTCACTTTTAGTCCAGTTTTGTCACATTTGAATCACATTTTTGTCACTTTTAGTCCAGTGTTGTCACTTTTTGTCACTTTTAGTCCAGTTTTGTCACTTTTTGTCACTTTCTGTCACTTTTAGTCCAGTTTTGTCACTTTTTGTCACTTTCTGTCACTTTTAGTCCAGTTTTGTCACTTTTAGTCCAGTTTTGTCACTTTTAGTCAATTTTAGTCCAGTGTTGTCACTTTTAGTCAATTTTAGTCCAGTTTTGTCACTTTTAGTCCAGTTTTGTCACTGTTTGTCACTTTTAGTCCAGTGTTGTCACTTTTAGTCACTTTTAGTCCAGTTTTGTCACTTTTAGTCAAGTTTTGTCACTTTTTGTCACTTTTAGTCCAGTTTTGTCACTTTTTGTCACTTTTAGTCCAGTTTTGTCACTTTTGAATCACATTTTTGTCACTTTTTGTCCAGTTTTGTCACTTTTTGTCACTTTTAGTCCAGTGTTGTCACTTTTAGTCAATTTTAGTCCAGTTTTGTCACTTTTTGTCACATTTGAATCACATTTTTGTCACTTTTAGTCAAGTTTTGTCAATTTTTGTCAATTTTAGTCCATTTTTGTCACTTTTAGTCACTTTTAGTCCAGTTTTGTCACATTTGAATCACATTTTTGTCACTTTTAGTCCAGTGTTGTCACTTTTTGTCACTTTTAGTCCAGTTTTGTCACTTTTTGTCACTTTGTGTCACTTTTAGTCCAGTTTTGTCACTTTTTGTCCAGTTTTGTCACTTTTTGTCACTTTCTGTCACTTTTAGTCCAGTTTTGTCACTTTTTGTCACTTTTAGTCCAGTTTTGTCACTTTTAGTCCAGTCTTGTCACCTTTTGTCACTTTTGGTCCAGTTTTGTCACTTTTTGTCACTTTTTGTCCAGTTTTGTCACTTTTTGTCACTTTCTGTCACTTTTAGTGCAGTTTTGTCACTTTTTGTCACATTTGAATCACATTTTTGTCCCTTTTAATCAGTTTTGTCACTTTTAGTCCAGTGTTGTCACTTTTAGTCAATTTTAGTCCAGTTTTGTCACTTTCAGTCCAGTTTTGTCACTGTTTGTCACTTTTAGTCCAGTTTTGTCACTTTTAGTCCAGTTTTGTCACATTTGAATCACATTTTTGTCACTTTTGGTCCAGTTTTGTCACTTTTTGTCACTTTTAGTCCAGTGTTGTCACTTTTAGTCAATTTTAGTCCAGTTTTGTCACTTTTTGTCACATTTGAATCACATTTTTGTCACTTTTAGTCAAGTCTTGTCACTTTTTGTCACTTTTAGTCCAGTTTTGTCACTTTTTGTCCAGTTTTGTCACATTTGAATCACATTTTTGTCACTTTTAGTCCAGTGTTGTCACTTTCTGTCACTTTTAGTCCAGTTTTGTCACTTTTTGTCCCTTTCTGTCACTTTTAGTCCAGTTTTGTCACTTTTTGTCACATTTGAATCACATTTTTGTCCCTTTTAATCAGTTTTGTCACTTTTAGTCCAGTTTTGTCACTTTTAGTCAATTTTAGTCCAGTTTTGTCACTTTAAGTCCAGTTTTGTCACTGTTTGTCACTTTTAGTCCAGTTTTGTCACTTTTAGTCCAGTTTTGTCACATTTGAATCACATTTTTGTCACTTTTGGTCCAGTTTTGTCACTTTTTGTCACTTTTAGTCCAGTGTTGTCACTTTTAGTCAATTTTAGTCCAGTTTTGTCACTTTTTGTCACATTTGAATCACATTTTTGTCACTTTTAGTCAAGTCTTGTCACTTTTTGTCACTTTTAGTCCAGTTTTGTCACTTTTTGTCACTTTTTGTCCAGTTTTGTCACATTTGAATCACATTTTTGTCACTTTTAGTCCAGTGTTGTCACTTTCTGTCACTTTTAGTCCAGTTTTGTCACTTTTTGTCCCTTTCTGTCACTTTTAGTCCAGTTTTGTCACTTTTTGTCACTTTTAGTCCAGTTTTGTCACTTTTTGTCCAGTCTTGTCACCTTTTGTCACTTTTGGTCCAGTTTTGTCACTTTTTGTCACTTTTAGTCCAGTCTTGTCACCTTTTGTCACTTTTGGTCCAGTTTTGTCACTTTTTGTCACTTTTAGCCCAGTCTTGTCACCTTTTGTCACTTTTGGTCCAGTTTTGTCACTTTTTGTCACTTTTAGTCAAAGTTTCGTCACTTTTAGTCCAGTTTTGTCACTTTTTGTCACTTTTTGTCACTTTTAGTCCAGTTGTAACCCGGGTGTTCCCTTCTCTCCCTGTTTCTCCTGCGCTGCGTCCCACGTGTGTTTAGTGCGCCGCTCACGTGACTTGGTTCGTCCAATCAGGGCCCTCATTAGCCGGTAGCACAACACAGTCGGCAGGGGCGGGGCTAGCGCGAGGCGGTAGGTTTAAAGTTCTCATTTGTCTTATTTTATCAGAACAACGCTCCACCTTCATCAAACCCACTGTTCGACCAGAGGGACCGAGGTCTGTGTCGTGTCGGGATTTGATTCTGAACTATTAAAGGGAAATGGTGAGTTTGTTTGTTATGCTACGGCTAGCCTAGCCGACTCCATTCGTTTTCAATGGGCGGTTAGCATTGGGGTTTAAACCTGGGTTTCTCCAATGTTTTTACCTCAAAATGTCATGCAGTTTATGTCGAGTGTTTTCCTGGTTTGATCAAAGAACTGCACAATGTGATCAGGCGTTTAAAGCCTTGGATGAGCAGTTGTTGGTTATTTAATGAGCTTTAATGTAAGGAGTTAGATCTGTGCCTTTTCCTGTTGTTTGTGTCAATAATAATAAGCACATTATCTTTCTGATTTGTATAAATAGTTGACACTGTGTTGTTTATGATGATGAGATTATGATGAATATTTATGTGTTAATGGTACGGCTGGTATTATTAATTGGTTTTCAGATTTTGATAATTAGATTTTGTGTACACTAGATTAACATGCCATTCATTGTTGTCTGATTGTCTGTCCTGTTGTCTACGTTTTATATTCAATACATGGTACCACTGTCTCTGTTCACTCTCTCTTAGAGTCGTATCTAGTCGTCTGATTCTAGTCCAACCATCTGTGCTGCTACAATATTATCATTCCAGTCAGTTACTATACATGTTACTGTTAGTCACTTTAGTCCAGTTTTGTCACTTTTTGTCATGTATTTGTCACATTTTTGACTCTGTTTTGTTGCTTTAAGTCGCTTTTTGTCACGTTTTTTTGTCACATTTTTGTCATATTTCTGTTGCTTTTTGTCACTTCTGGTAAATTGTAATCTCGTTTTTGTCAATCGTATCACAGTTTTGTCACTTTTAGTCTAATATTTTGTCACGTTTTTGTAACTGTTTTAGTCACATTTTTGTCACTTTTAAATTTTAGTAAGTTTGATCACTTTTTTGCCACATTTTGTCGCTCTTTGTCACTTTTGGCTAATTTTAGTCTTGTTTTTGGTCAATTTTAGTCAACTTTAGTCACATTTTTAATGCTTTTTGTTGCATTTTTACACTTTTTGTTGTCACTCAATCCTGCTCTGGCGACTGGAGGGTTAAAATGAAGGGTAGAAACAGGGGCGTGGTTAAATACGCCTTCGATCTGACTCCAAAACCCACTTCACGCCAACAGTTTGACGTGTTCAGGGTTTAAATGTTCAGTTTAAATGTTCAGGGTTTAAATGTTCAGGGTTTAAATGTTCAGTTTAAATGTTCAGTTTAAATGTTCAGGGTTTAAATGTTCAGGGTTTAAATGTTCAGTTTAAATGTTCAGAGTTTAAATGTTCAGGGTTTAAATGTTCAGGGTTTAAATGTTCAGGGTTTAAATGTTCAGGGTTTAAATGTTCAGTTTAAATGTTCAGAGTTTAAATGTTCAGTTTAAATGTTCCGTTTAAATGTTCCGTTTAAATGTTCAGGGTTTAAATGTTCAGTTTAAATGTTCAGAGTTTAAATGTTCAGTTTAAATGTTCAGTTTAAATGTTCCGTTTAAATGTTCAGGGTTTAAATGTTCAGTTTAAATGTTCAGGGTTTAAATGTTCAGTTTAAATGTTCAGGGTTTAAATGTTCAGGGTTTAAATGTTCAGTTTAAATGTTCAGGGTTTAAATGTTCAGTTTAAATGTTCAGGGTTTAAATGTTCAGGGTTTAAATGTTCAGGGTTTAAATGTTCAGGGTTTAAATGTTCAGGGTTTAAATGTTCAGTTTAAATGTTCAGGGTTTAAATGTTCAGTTTAAATGTTCAGGGTTTAAATGTTCAGTTTAAATGTTCAGGGTTTAAATGTTCAGGGTTTAAATGTTCAGGGTTTAAATGTTCAGTTTAAATGTTCAGGGTTTAAATGTTCAGGGTTTAAATGTTCAGGGTTTAAATGTTCAGGGTTTAAATGTTCAGGGTTTAAATGTTCAGGGTTTAAATGTTCAGGGTTTAAATGTTCAGTTTAAATGTTCAGGGTTTAAATGTTCAGTTTAAATGTTCAGTTTAAATGTTCAGTTTAAATGTTCAGGGTTTAAATGTTCAGTTTAAATGTTCAGGGTTTAAATGTTCAGGGTTTAAATGTTCAGTTTAAATGTTCAGTTTAAATGTTCAGTTTAAATGTTCAGGGTTTAAATGTTCAGTTTAAATGTTCAGGGTTTAAATGTTCAGTTTAAATGTCTGGTCAAACGTCTGACCCAGAGTCACATTTTAAACAAAACCAGAGAAAAACCCTCAAATATGAACCAGAGAAGGGACCAGAGGGTGTCACTTTGAGCACGTTTGGTGTTTTTAGTCCATTTTAGACATGTTTTTGTGGTGTTTTTGTCACATTACTATCACTTTTAGTCGCATTTTTATCAGTTTTAGTCGTGCTTTTGTCACTTTTAATCACATTTGTTTCACTTTTAGTCACGTTTTTGTCACTTTTAGACATGTTTTTGTGGTGTTTTTGTCACTTTTCACTGTAAGTCGCATTTTTGTCACCTTTTGTAGCATTACTGTCACTTTTAGTCCCATTTTTGTCAGTTTTAGTTGTGCTTTTGTCACTTTTAGTCACATTTCTGTCACTTTTAGTCGGATCTTTATCAGGTTTAGTTGTGCTTTTGTCACATTTTGTTGCATTTTTGTCATTTTTGATCAAATTTTTTTCACTTTTTGTCATATTTTTGTCACTTTTGTTTGGTTTTTTTTGTAGATTTTTGTCATGTTATTGTCACTTTTCACTTTAAACCATGTTTTTTGTCTTTTTTACACTTTTGTTGCTTTTTTTCTTCAAGTTTTGTCACTTTTAGTAGCACTTTTATCAGTTTTAGTTGCGCTTTAGTCACTGTTAATCATATTTGTTTCGTTTTTAGTCATTTTTTGTCACTTTTTGTCACATTACTATCACTTTTAGTTGCATTTTTGTCAGTTTTAGTTGTGCTTTTGTCACATTTTGTTGCATTTTTGTCACTTTTAATCACATTTGTTTCACTTTTAGTCACGTTTTTGTCACTTTTAGACATGTTTTTGTGGTGTTTTTGTCACTTTTCACTTTAAGTTGCATTTTTGTCACCTTTTGTAGCACTACTGTCACTTTTAGTACCATTTTTGTCAGTTTTAGTTGTGCTTTTGTCACTTTTAATCACATTTGTTCCACTTTTAGTCACGTTTTTGTCACTTTTTGTAGCATTGTTGACACGTTTAGTCACATTTCTGTCACTTTTAGTCGATCTTTATCTGGTTTAGTTGTGCTTTTGTCACATTTTTGTCACTTTTAATCACATTTGTTTCACTTTTTGTCATATTTTTGTCACTTTAAGACATTTATTTGTGTTTTTTGTAGATTTTTGTCATGTTATTGTCACTTTTCACTTTAAACCATGTTTTGTCTTTTTTACACTTTTTTGTTGCTTTTTTCTTCATATTTTTGTCACTTTTAGTCGATCTTTATCAGGTTTAGTTGTGCTTTTGTCACTTTTAATCATTTCTGTTTCGTTTTTTGTCACTTTTAATCATATTTGTTTCGTTTTTTGTCACTTTTTGTCACATTACTATCACTTTTAGTTCCGTTTTTGTCAGTTTTAGTTGCGCTTTAGTCACTTTTAATCATATTTGTTTCGTTCTTAGTCATTTTTTGTCACTTTTTGTAGCATTGTTGACACGTTTAGTCACATTTCGGTCACTTTTAGTCGATCTTTATCTGGTTTAGTTGTGCTTTTGTCACATTTTTGTCACTTTTAATCACATTTGTTTCACTTTTTGTCATATTTTTGTCACTTTAAGACATTTTGTTTGTGTTTTTTGTAGATTTTTGTCATGTTATTGTCACTTTTCACTTTAAACCATGTTTTTGTCTTTTTTACACTTTTGTTGCTTTTTTCTTCATATTTTTGTCACTTTTAGTAGCACTTTTATCAGTTTTAGTTGTGCTTTAGTCACTTTTAATCACATTTGTTTCGTTTTTAGTCACTTTTTGTCACATTACTATCACTTTTAGTTGCATTTTGATCATTTTAGTCCCGTTTGTTCTTCTTTCGCTCATGTTCTGTCGCTCGCTCGAAGCTGCAGAGTTTGTTGATGGAACTCGACTCGGGCTGAAAACAGAAGTGACTCAGGACCAAACTCTGAGCCAATGGGACGCAGCGCTCGGAGCCGCGAGCCAATGAGGCACGAGGGGCCCGGCCGGCGACCAATCACACGACGGAGCTGCACTTTGTCTCCAAAAGTGCAGCCGAAAGGGGGAGGAGCCAAAAGGAGTGGAAAAACACAGCAGCAACGACAGGCTTTAACTTCACTTTGATTCTTTACAACAGATTTAAAGAATTTAAATCGTTTGGACGAAGAAGAGCGTTTGAAAAGTAAAAGCTCAGACACAACGAGAGGAAAAGCTTTGGAGTAAAAAGTTAAAGTATTTGACACAGACTTTGACCCGTCACAGTTACATTCTTTGACAAACACAAATGTATAAATGCAAAGATAAATGTTCAATTCTCACCTTTATTTATCAAAGATTCTCCACCTTTGACTCTAATAGTTTGAATTCTCTCTGAAGTGCTTTTGTTTTGTTTTTTTGCACACCTTTGTCACTTTTCGACACATTTTTGTCACTTTTGGTCATGTTTTTGTCACTTTTTGTCAATTTTAGACACATTTTGGTAGCGTTTTTGTCACAATTTGTCACTTTTAGTTAGTTGGTCACGTTTTTCTTTGCTTTGTGACATGTTTTTGTCACTTTAAGTCATTTTTTTGGTCTTTTTTTTTGCATGATTTTGTCACTTTTAGTCATGTTTTTTTTTTTTTGTCACTTGATTATTAGACCTGATTTAGTTCCTGGTTTAGTCCTGGTTTAGTTCCTGGTTTAGCCCTTGTTTAGACCTGGTTTAGACCTTGTTTAGACCTTGTTTAGACCTGGTTTAGTTCCTGGTTTAGTCCCTGGTTTAGTCCTGGTTTAGTCCTGGTTTAGTCCTGGTTTAGTCCTGGTTTAGTTCCTGGTTTAGTCCTGGTTTAGACCTGGTTTAGGTCCTGGTTTAGACCTGGTTCAGTCCTGGTTTAGTTCCTGGTTTAGACCTGGTTTAGTCCTGGTTTAGTTCCTGGTTTAGACCTGGTTTAGTCCTGGTTTAGTCCTGGTTTAGACCTGGTTTAGTTCCTGGTTTAGACCTGGTTTAGTTCCTGGTTTAGTTCCTGGTTTAGTTCCAGTTTGGTCCTGGTTTAGACCTGGTTTAGTTCCTGGTTTAGACCTGGTTTAGTCCTGGTTTAGACCTGGTTTAGTCCCTGGTTTAGTTCCTGGTTTACACCTGGTTTAGACCTGGTTTAGTCCTGGTTTAGTTCCTGGTTTAGTTCCTGGTTTAGTCCTGGTTTAGTCCTGGTTTAGTCCTGGTTTAGTCCTGGTTCAGTCCTGGTTTAGTTCCTGGTTTAGACCTGGTTTAGTTCCTGGTTTAGTCCTGGTTTAGTGGGACAGACTCGGGGCTCAGGGGCCGGTCACAGAAACAGGTCTCAGCAGAACTAACAACACAGCCCCTCCCCCTTCCAGTGTGGGCGTGTCCAGCAGTGCGTGGGCGTGTCCATCAGTGCGTGGGCGTGTCCTGTGTCATGTGACCTGCTGCTCCACTGACCTGCTCCAGAACACAGTGTCCTGAACAGTCCCTCAGGTTTGTGACGCTTTTTAACGACGTTTAATTCAATAATCAACATCAAAAGACGATTTACACTTGAATCTGTCAAACCACGGCCCGTGTGTGTGTGTGTGTGTGTACAGTGTGTGTGTACAGTGTGTGTGTGAGTGTGTGTGTGTACAGTGTGTGTACTGTGTGTGTGTGTGTGTACAGTGTGTGTACTGTGTGTGTGTGTGTGTGTGTACAGTGTGTGTACAGTGTGTGTGTGTGTGTAAAGTGTGTGTGTCTAATCTTAATCCGTTACATTTGTGTTTCTTCTTCTTCTCTGGGACATGTTCTGACACAAACTCCTCTGCGCGTGCGCGTGTGTGCGCGAGGGACACGTTTGGCACGTCTTCACCTCTGACGTCACCAGGGAAACCCGACACCACGCGCTCTGATTGGCCGAGCCCCGAGCCAAACCACAAGCCCCGCCCACAAAAGCAACCGACCAGTTTGTTTTGTTTACGACCAGAAATACTACGAGTACTACGAATACTACTACTGTTACTGCAAATACTACTACTGTTACTGCAAATACTACTACTGTTACTGCAAATACTACTACTGTTACTGCAAATACTACTACTGTTACTGCAAATACTACGAATACTACTACTGTTACTGCAAATACTACGAATACTACTACTGTTACTGCAAATACTACGAATACTACTACTGTTACTGCAAATACTACGAATACTATGAATACTACTACTGTTACTGCAAATACTACGAATACTATGAATACTACTACTGTTACTGCAAATACTACGAATACTATGAATACTACTACTGTTACTGCAAATACTACGAATACTACTAATACTACTACTGTTACTGCAAATACAACGAATACTACGAATACTACTACTGTTACTGCAAATACTACTACTGTTACTGCAAATACTACGAATACTACTACTGTTACTGCAAATACTACGAATACTACTACTGTTACTGCAAATACTACTACTGTTACTGCAAATACTACGAATACTACTACTGTTACTGCAAATACTACTACTGTTACTGCAAATACTACTACTGTTACTGCAAATACTACGAATACTACTACTGTTACTGCAAATACTACTACTGTTACTGCAAATACTACGAATACTACGAATACTACTACTGTTACTGCAAATACTACGAATACTGCAAATACTGTTACTGCAATACTACGAATACTACTACTGTTACTGCAGTCATTTTTTGAAGTTGAAGTCGTCGAGTGTTCGTACATTTTGCCTTTATTGCCAACATTTATTTGACTTTTGTGAATGTTTTCTTTTTAAAAACATCTTCATCTGATTTGAGCATGAAAACAAACCAGAGGTCACATGACTCCAGTGGTTTAGTCCTGGTTTAGTCTCGGTTTAGTCCTGGTTTAGACCCGGTTTAGTCCTGGTTTAGACCTGGTTTAGTCCTGGTTCAGACCTGGTTCAGTCCTGGTTTAGTCCTGGTTTAGTCCTGGTTTAGACCCGGTTTAGTCCTGGTTTAGACCTGGTTTAGTCCTGGTTCAGTCCTGGTTCAGTCTTGGTTCAGTCCTGGTTCAGTCCTGGTTCAGTCTTGGTTCAGTCCTGGTTCAGTCTTGGTTTAGACCTGGTTCAGACCTGGTTCTTCTTCGGGTTTGGTTTGTGTTCAGTGTAAACAGAAGGACAGTGACCCGTGTGTGAGGGGGCGGCGCCCTCTGGTGGTGGAACAAGGAACTGACGACATCAACGCGCTGACAATTTATTACACGATGTTTAAATTTTACAATATTTTACAAAGTCTTTGGATCATCAGAAAAACAAGACCAAGTCCTGGTTCAGTCCGGGGCACTTCTTGAGGGATCTCCAGCTCCAACAGGTCCTAGTCCTGGTCCTGGTCTCAGTCCTAGTCCTGGTCCTGGTTCAGTTCCTGGTCCAGTTCCTCCTGCTCTTGGGCGTCTGCTTCCTTCAGTTCTCCTTTCTGCTCCAGGTCTTGAGGGATCTCCAGCTCCAGCAGGTCCTGGTCTCAGTCCTGGTCCTAGTCCTGGTCCTGGTCTCAGTCCTGGTCCTGGTCTCAGTCCTGGTCCTGGTCCTAGTCCTGGTCCTGGTCCTGGTCTCAGTCCTGGTCCTGGTCCTGGTCCAGTTCCTCCTGCTCCTGGGCGTCTGCCTCCTTCAGTTTCTGCTCCAGGTCTTGAGGGATCTCCAGCTCCAGCAGGTCCAGCAGGTCCTGGTCTCAGTCCTAGTCCTGGTCCTGGTCTCAGTCCTGGTCCTAGTCCTGGTCTTGGTCCTGGTTCAGTTCCTGGTCCAGTTCCTCCTGCTCCTGGGCATCTGCCTCCTTCAGTTCTCCTTTCTGCTCCAGGTCTTGAGGGATCTCCAGCTCCAGCAGGTCCTGGTCCTGGTCTTGGTCTCAGTCCTGGTCCTAGTCCTGGTCTTGGTCCTGGTTCAGTTCCTGGTCCAGTTCCTCCTGCTCTTGGGCGTCTGCCTCCTTCAGTTTCTGCTCCAGGTCTTGAGGGATCTCCAGCTCCAGCAGGTCCAGCAGGTCCTGGTCTCAGTCCTAGTCCTGGTCCTGGTCTCAGTCCTGGTCCTAGTCCTGGTCTTGGTCCTGGTTCAGTTCCTGGTCCAGTTCCTCCTGCTCCTGGGCGTCTGCCTCCTTCAGTTTCTGCTTCAGGTCTTGAGGGATCTCCAGCTCCAGCAGGTCCTGGTCCTGGTCCTGGTCCTAGTCCCGGTCCTAGTCCTAGTCCTGGTCCTGGTCCAGTTCCTCCTGCTCCTGGGTGTCTGCCTCCTTCAGTTTCTGCTCCAGGTCTTGAGGGATCTCCAGCTCCAGCAGGTCCTGGTCCTGGTCCTGGCTCTGGTCTCAGTCCTGGTCCTGGTCCTGGTCCTGGTCTCAGTCCTGGTCCTGGTCCTGGTTCAGTTCCTGGTCCAGTTCCTCCTGCTCCTGGGCGTCTGCCTCCTTCAGTTTCTGCTCCAGGTCTTGAGGGATCTCCAGCTCCAGCAGGTCCTGGTTCAGTCCTAGTCCTGGTTCAGGTCCTGGTCCTAGTCCTAGTCCCGGTCCTAGTCCTGGTCCTGGTTCAGTTCCTGGTCCAGTTCCTCCTGCTCCTGGGCGTCTGCCTCCTTCAGTTTCTGCTCCAGGTCTTGAGGGATCTCCAGCTCCAGCAGGTCCTGGTTCAGTCCTAGTCCTGGTTCAGGTCCTGGTCCTAGTCCTAGTCCCGGTCCTAGTCCTGGTCCTGGTTCAGTTCCTGGTCCAGTTCCTCCTGCTCCTGGGCGTCTGCCTCCTTCAGTTTCTGCTCCAGGTCTTGAGGGATCTCCAGCTCCAGCAGGTCCTGGTTCAGTCCTAGTCCTGGTTCAGGTCCTGGTCCTAGTCCTAGTCCCGGTCCTAGTCCTGGTCCTGGTTCAGTTCCTGGTCCAGTTCCTCCTGCTCCTGGGCGTCTGCCTCCTTCAGTTTCTGCTCCAGGTCTTGAGGGATCTCCAGCTCCAGCAGGTCCTGGTCTCAGTCCTGGTCCTGGTCCTAGTCCTGGTCCTGGTCCTGGTCTCAGTCCTGGTCCTGGTCCTGGTCCAGTTCCTCCTGCTCCTGGGCGTCTGCCTCCTTCAGTTTCTGCTCCAGGTCTTGAGGGATCTCCAGCTCCAGCAGGTCCAGCAGGTCCTGGTCTCAGTCCTAGTCCTGGTCCTGGTCTCAGTCCTGGTCCTAGTCCTGGTCTTGGTCCTGGTTCAGTTCCTGGTCCAGTTCCTCCTGCTCCTGGGCATCTGCCTCCTTCAGTTCTCCTTTCTGCTCCAGGTCTTGAGGGATCTCCAGCTCCAGCAGGTCCTGGTCCTGGTCTTGGTCTCAGTCCTGGTCCTAGTCCTGGTCTTGGTCCTGGTTCAGTTCCTGGTCCAGTTCCTCCTGCTCCTGGGCGTCTGCCTCCTTCAGTTTCTGCTCCAGGTCTTGAGGGATCTCCAGCTCCAGCAGGTCCAGCAGGTCCTGGTCTCAGTCCTAGTCCTGGTCCTGGTCTCAGTCCTGGTCCTAGTCCTGGTCTTGGTCCTGGTTCAGTTCCTGGTCCAGTTCCTCCTGCTCCTGGGCGTCTGCCTCCTTCAGTTTCTGCTCCAGGTCTTGAGGGATCTCCAGCTCCAGCAGGTTGTCCATCCCGGTCTGGGGTTCGTCTCCGATCAGAACCTGCAGAGACTTAAAGCTTCACTCTGGAACTTTGATCAGATTAAAGTGACATTTACACAGAACCGAGGGATTATGGTCAGACGAGACAATTCTGAAAGTCAAAGTGATGCTTTTACAAAAACTTTTATTTATTCATAAAAGTCAGACGCTCCAGATTTAAATCAGCAGCAGAACCCTCCCCTGTAGTAGTCCCTGGTTCCTCCCTGCAGTAGTTCTTGTCTTTGTTCTCCCCTGCAGTAGTTCCTGTCTTTGTTCTCCTCTGCAGTAGTTCCTGTCTTTGTTCTCCTCTGCAGTAGTTCCTGTCTTTGTTCTCCTCTGCAGCAGTCCCTGACTTTGTTCTCCCCTGCAGTAGTTCCTGGTTCTCTGGTTCCTCCCTGCAGTAGTCCCTGGTTCCTCCCTGCAGTAGTCCCTGGTTCTCTGGTTCTCCCCTGTAGTAGTCCCTGGTTCCTCCCTGCAGTAGTCCCTGGTTCTCTGATTCCTCCCTGCAGTAGTCCCTGGTTCTCTGGTTCTCCCCTGCAGTAGTCCCTGGTTCCTCCCTGCAGTAGTCCCTGGTTCCTCCCTGCAGTAGTCCCTGGTTCTCTGATTCCTCCCTGCAGTAGTTCTTGGTTCTCTGGTTCTCCTCTGCAGTAGTCCCTGGTTCTCTGATTCCTCCCTGCAGTAGTTCCTGGTTCTCCCCTGCAGTAGTTCCTGGTTCTCTGGTTCTCCCCTGCAGTAGTCTCTGGTTCTCCCCTGCAGTAGTCTCTGGTTCTCCCCTGCAGTAGTCTCTGGTTCTCCCCTGCAGTAGTCTCTGGTTCTCCCCTGCAGTAGTCTCTGGTTCTCCCCTGCAGTAGTCTCTGGTTCTCCCCTGCAGTAGTCTCTGGTTCTCCCCTGCAGTAGTCTCTGGTTCTCTGATTCCTCCCTGCAGTAGTTCCTGGTTCTCCCCTGCAGTAGTCTCTGGTTCTCCCCTGCAGTAGTTCCTGGTTCTCTGGTTCTCCCCTGCAGTAGTCCCTGGTTCTCTGGTTCTCCCCTGCAGTAGTCCCTGGTTCTCTGGTTCTCCCCTGCAGTAGTCCCTGGTTCTCCTCTGCAGTAGTCCCTGGTTCTCCTCTGCAGTAGTTCCTGGTTCCTCCCTGCAGTAGCTCCCGTCCCTGGTTCCTGTCCCTGGTTCCTCCCTGCAGTAGTCCCTGGTTCTCCTCTGCAGTAGTCCCTGGTTCCTCCCTGCAGTAGCTCCCGTCCCTGGTTCCTGTCCCTGGTTCCTCCCTGCAGTAGTCCCTGGTTCTCTGGTTCCTCCCTGCAGTAGTCCCTGGTTCTCCTCAGCAGTAGTCCCTGGTTCTCTGGTTCTCCCCTGCAGTAGTCCCTGGTTCTCCTCTGCAGTAGTCCCTGGTTCCTCCCTGCAGTAGCTCCCGTTCCTGTCCCTGGTTCCTCCCTGCAGTAGTCCCTGGTTCTCTGGTTCCTCCCTGCAGTAGTTCCTGGTTCTCTCCTGCAGTAGTCCCTGGTTCCTCCCTGCAGTAGTTCCCCTCCACAGTTCTCACCTGGATGAGCTTCTCGGCGGCGCTCCGGACGTCCGGCCTGGGCTCCCAGCGGTGCAGCTCCCTCAGGACGGGGTAGACCTGCCGGCTCTTCAGCACAGAGCGCCCCCTGGAGGTGGCGCACAGCAGCAGCAGCGTCTCCAGCAGCATCTTCCTCAGGTCTGGGTCCGGCTCCCTCTGTTTGTCGTCAGGAAGGAACTGCAGGTCCACCGGGAGCCCTGGAACCAAGGAACCATCGACTTTAGACCTGGAACCAAGGAACCATCAAGACTTAGCCCTGGAACCATCGAGACTTAGCCCTGGAACCAAGGAACCATCGAGACTTAGCCCTGGAACCAAGGAACCATCGAGACTTAGCCCTGGAACCAAGGAACCATCGAGACTTAGCCCTGGAACCAAGGAACCATCGAGACTTAGCCCTGGAACCAAGGAACCATCGAGACTTAGCCCTGGAACCAAGGAACCATCGAGACTTAGCCCTGGAACCATCGAGACTTAGCCCTGGAACCATCGAGACTTAGCCCTGGAACCATCGAGACTTAGCCCTGGAACCATCGAGACTTAGCCCTCCTCCTCGCTCAGCTCCTCCCCCTCTCCCCCTCGTGCTCCTCCCCCTCTCACCCTCGTTCTCCTCCTCGCTCACCCTCCCTCCCCCTCTCCCCCTCGTGCTCCTCCCCCTCTCACCCTCGTGCTCCTCCCCCTCTCCCCCTCGTTCTCCTCCTCGCTCAGCTCCTCCCCCTCTCCCTCCTTCTCCCCCTCGCTCACCCTCCCTCCCCCTCTCCCCCTCTCACCCTCGTTCTCCTCCTCGCTCAGCTCCTCCCCCTCTCCCCCCCTCCCCCTCTCACCCTCGTTCTCCTCCTTGCTCACCCTCCCTCCCCCTCTCCCCCTCGTTCTCCTCCTCGCTCAGCTCCTCCCCCTCTCCCCCCCTCCCCCTCTCACCCTCGTTCTCCTCCTTGCTCACCCTCCCTCCCCTCTCCCCTCGTTTCTCCTCCTCGCTCAGCTCCTCCCCCTCTCACCCTCGTTCTCCCCCTCTCACCCTCTCACCCTCGTTCTCCTCCTCGCCCAGCTCCTCCCTCTCCCTCTCCCCTCGTTCTCCTCCTCGCCCAGCTCCTCCCCCTCTCCCCCCCTCCCCCTCTCACCCTCGTTCTCCTCCTCGCCCAGCTCCTCCCCCTCTCCCCCTATCCCCCTCGCCCAGCTCCTCCCCCTCTCCCCCTCTCCCTCCTTCTCCTCCTCGCTCAGCTCCTCCCTCTCTCCCTCGCTCACCCTCCCTCCTCCTCGCTCCCCCTCCCTCCCCTTCTCCCCCTCGTTCTCCTCCTCGCCCAGCTCCTCCCCCTCTCCCCCTCGTTCTCCTCCTCGCCCAGCTCCTCCCCCTCTCCCCCTCGTTCTCCTCCTCGCCCAGCTCCTCCCCCTCTCCCCCTCTCACCCTCGTTCTCCTCCTCGCCCAGCTCCTCCCCCTCTCCCCCTCGTTCTCCTCCTCGCTCAGCTCCTCCCTCTCTCCCTCGCTCACCCTCCCTCCCCCTCTCACCCTCGTTCTCCTCCTCGCTCAGCTCCTCCCCCTCTCCCCCCCTTCCCCTCTCACCCTCGTTCTCCTCCTCGCTCACCCCCTCTCCCCCTCGTTCTCCTCCTCGCTCAGCTCCTCCACCTCTCCCCCTCTCACCCTCGTGCTCCTCCCCCTCTCCCCCTCTCACCCTCGTTCTCCTCCTCCCCCTCTCCCCCTCTCCCCCTCTCACCCTCGTTCTCCTCCTCGCTCAGCTCCTCCCCCTCTCCCCCTCTCACCCTCGTTCTCCTCCTCGCCCAGCTCCTCCCCCTCTCCCCTCTCCCCCTCTCACCCTCGTTTCTCCTCCTCGCTCACCCTCCCTCCCCCTCTCACCCTCGTTCTCCTCCTCGCCCAGCTCCTCCCCCTCTCCCCCTCTCACCCTCGTTCTCCTCCTCGCTCAGCTCCTCACCCTCTCCCCCGCTCCCCCTCTCACCCTCGTTCTCCTCCTCGCTCACCCTCCCTCCCCCTCTCCCCCTCTTTCTCCTCCTCGCTCTTCTTCTCCCCCTCTCCCCATCTCACCCTCGTGCTCCTCCCCCTCTCCCCCTCTCACCCTCGTTCTCCTCCTCGCTCAGCCCATCTCCCGCTCCTTCTCCTCCTCGCTCAGCTCCTCCCCCTCTCCCCCTCTCACCCTCGTGCTCCTCCTCGCTCAGCTCCTCCCCCTCGTTCTCCTCCTCGCTCAGCTCCTCCCCCTCTCCCTCCTTCTCCTCCTCGCTCAGCTCCTCCCTCTCTCCCTCGCTCACCCTCCCTCCCCCTCTCCCCCTCTCCCCCTCGTTCTCCTCCTCGCTCAGCTCCTCCCCCTCTCACCCTCGTGCTCCTCCCCCTCTCCCCCTCTCACCCTCGTTCTCCTCCTCGCCCAGCTCCTCCCCCTCTCACCCTCTTTCTCCTCCTCGCTTAGCTCCTCCCCCTCGTTCTCCTCCTCGCTCAGCTCCTCCCCCTCTCCCTCCTTCTCCTCCTCGCTCAGCTCCTCCCTCTCTCCCTCGCTCACCCTCCCTCCCCCTCTCCCCCTCGTTCTCCTCCTCGTTCAGCTCCTCCCCCTCTCCCCCTCTCACCCTCGTGCTCCTCCCCCTCTCCCCCTCTCACCCTCGTTCTCCTCCTCCCCCTCTCCCCCTCTCACCCTCGTTCTCCTCCTCGCTCAGCTCCTCCCCCTCTCCCCCTCTCACCCTCGTTCTCCTCCTCGCCCAGCTCCTCCCCCTCGTTCTCCTCCTCGCCCAGCTCCTCCCCCTCTCCCCCTCTCACCCTCGTTCTCCTCCTCGCTCACCCTCCCTCCCCCTCTCACCCTCGTTCTCCTCCTCGCTCAGCTCCTCCCCCTCTCCCCCCCTCCCCCTCTCACCCTCGTTCTCCTCCTCGCTCAGCTCCTCCCCCTCTCCCCCTCTCCCCCTCGTGCTCCTCCCCCTCTCCCCCTCTCACCCTCGTTCTCCTCCTCGCCCAGCTCCTCCCCCTCTCCCCCTCTCCCCCTCGTTCTCCTCCTCGCTCAGCTCCTCCCCCTCTCCCCCTCTCACCCTCGTGCTCCTCCCCCTCTCCCCCTCTCCCCCTCTTTCTCCTCCTCGCTCAGCTCCTCCCCCTCTCCCCCTCTCTCCTCTCACCCTCGTTCTCCTCCTCCCCTCTCCCCTCTCCCCTCGTTCTCCTCCTCGCTCAGCTCCTCCCCCTCTCCCTCTCACCCTCGTTCTCCTCCTCGCCCAGCTCCTCCTCTTCTCCCCCTCTCCCCCTCTTTCTCCTCCTCGCTCAGCTCCTCCCCCTCTCCCCCTCTCACCCTCGTTCTCCTCCTCCCCTCTCCCCTCGTTCTCCCTCCTCTCTCAGCTCCTCCCCCTCTCCCCCTCTCACCCTCGTTCTCCTCCTCGCCCAGCTCCTCCCCCTCTCCCCCTCGTTCTCCTCCTCGCTCAGCTCCTCCTCATCTCCTCCTCTCCCCCTCGTGCTCCTCCCCCTCTCCCCCTCGTTCTCCTCCTCGCCCAGCTCCTCCCCCTCTCCCCCTCGTTCTCCTCCTCGCTCAGCTCCTCCCCCTCTCCCCCTCTCACCCTCGTGCTCCTCCCCCTCTCCCCCTCTCACCCTCTTTCTCCTCCTCGCTCAGCTCCTCCCCCTCTCCCCCTCTCCCCCTCTCACCCTCGTTCTCCTCCTCCCCCTCTCCCCCTCGTTCTCCTCCTCGCTCAGCTCCTCCCCCTCTCCCCCTCTCACCCTCGTTCTCCTCCTCGCCCAGCTCCTCCCCCTCTCCCCCTCTCCCCCTCGTTCTCCTCCTCGCTCAGCTCCTCCCCCTCTCCCCCTCTCCCCCTCTCACCCTCGTTCTCCTCCTCCCCCTCTCCCCCTCTCCCCCTCGTTCTCCTCCTCGCTCAGCTCCTCCCCCTCTCCCCCTCTCCCCATCGTTCTCCTCCTCGCCCAGCTCCTCCCCCTCTCCC
The DNA here is from genome assembly GCA_019453435.1 of Rhinogobius similis. Taxonomy (NCBI): domain Eukaryota; kingdom Metazoa; phylum Chordata; class Actinopteri; order Gobiiformes; family Gobiidae; genus Rhinogobius; species Rhinogobius similis. The sequence goes on along the minus strand of CM033630.1, from coordinate 1,157,243 downwards.
CCTCTCACCCTCGTGCTCCTCCCCCTCTCCCCTCGCACCCTCGGTCTCCTCCTCCCCTCTCCCCTCTCCCCTCTCACCCTCGTTCTCCTCCTCCCCCTCTCCCCCTCTCACCCTCGTTCTCCTCCTCGCTCAGCTCCTCCCCCTCTCCCCCTCTCACCCTCGTTCTCCTCCTCGCCCAGCTCCTCCCCCTCTCCCCCTCTCCCCCTCTCACCCTCGTTCTCCTCCTCGCTCAGCTCGTCTGGTCCGGCGAGCGGCAGCAGCAGAAAAGGCAGAATGTCCACGTCGTCGCTCAGAAGCCACTCGTGACGAGCTGCAGAACAGAGAGCATCATGGGAGTTAGACCTGACAAACAGAACAGAGAGCATCATGGGAGTTAGACCTGACAAACAGAACAGAGAGCATCATGGGAGTTAGACCTGACAAGCAGAACAGAGAGCATCATGGGAGTTAGACCTGACAAGCAGAACAGAGAGCATCATGGGAGTTAGACCTGACAAGCAGAACAGAGAGCATCATGGGAGTTAGACCTGACAAACAGAACAGAGAGCATCATGGGAGTTACACCCATGGATGTATTAAATGAACTGGATAAGCCCCGCCCCCTCTGTCCGTGTCCCAGATTGATTAGTGGTCGTGTGAGGTACTGCAGCCTTTTTCTAAAATGTCACATTATAATCACAGACAGGACTGAATTATTATCAGTATTTAAATAAAATAGAAGGAAATGTCCTTTTCTACCGTTTATAAAATCACACAAATTACCGTTTTTATATGAAGTGGGGGATTGTGGTCACGTGGCGCCCTAAAGCAAAGATGGCCGCCTCCATATCAGGAAGTAAAGCAAAGATGGCCGCCTCCGTATCAGGAAGTAACACAAAGATGGCCGCCTCCGTATCAGGAAGTAAAGCAAAGATGGCCGCCTCCGTATCAGGAAGTAAAACAAAGATGGCCGCCTCCGTATCAGGAAGTAAAGCAAAGATGGCCGCCTCCGTATCAGGAAGTAAAGCAAAGATGGCGCCTCCGTATCAGGAAGTAAAGCAAAGATGGCGCCTCCGTGTCAGGAAGTAACACAAAGATGGCGCCTCCGTATCAGGAAGTAAAGCAAAGATGGCCGCCTCCGTATCAGGAAGTAAATCAAAGATGGCCGCCTCCGTATCAGGAAGTAAAGCAAAGATGGCCGCCTCCGTATCAGGAAGTAAAGCAAAGATGGCCGCCTCCGTATCAGGAAGTAAATGCGGAAGTAAGTGTGACCATACTATTCGTCCCGGAAATACGATTCGTCCGGAAGTCCATTTGCAGCATGCGCAGTACGAAATAAAGTATAAAATATATTTTTACGGTGGTGTTCTTTTTATATTCTGTAAAGTTCCAATCTTTGTATTTATTCTATACAAGGAAATACCGTTTTTATATTTATTTATCACTTTTGAAGTGTTAAACCGCAGTTGTGTAGTGACGCATTCAAGGAAATGGAAAGATATACGAATATAAGAAATGATTCTGATTGTTCAGATTTGTTTAGATACTTTAAGGAAAAATATTAGAAAAATGTATTAAGATCAGGACCAGGTTTGTCTGCTCTATTTATATGGAATAAGATTTATAGAACGACCTGTAATGAAGAGCAGCAGCTCTGAGCATCGAGGACGTCAGAGTCAGAGGGAGATTTACATTTGAAATCGCCTCAGATTTTGTTTGGCAAAATGGATCAGCACGTGGTGTATCAAGCTCTTCATTACAGGTCGTTATATAAATCTTATTCCATATAAACAGAGCAGAAAAACCTGGTCCTGATCTTAAAGTATCTAAACAAATCTGAACAATCCAAATATTTTTTTATATTCGTATATCTTTCCATTTCCTTGAATGCGTCACTACACAACTGCGTAGTGAACGCCTGCGGTTTAACACTTCAAAAGTGATAAATAAATATAAAAACGGTATTTCCTTGTATAGAATAAATACAAAGATTGGAACTTTACAGAATATAAAAAGAACACCACCGTAAACAAATATTTTATACTTTATTTCGTACTGCGCATGCTTGCTATTGGACTTCCGGACGAATCGTATTTCCGGGACGAATAGTGTGGTCACAGTAAGAAACTTTTTTGGGGTCATGTGACAATGAGCTCAGGCCACAGGGATAAACAGGACGGCCATTTTGGATTCATCTTCCAGGTTTTATTATAGTTCTATGGTTAAACCTGACGACAAGCAGAACAGAGAGCATCATGGGAGTTAGACCTGACAAGCAGAACAGAACAGAACAGAGAGCATCATGGGAGTTAGACCTGACAAGCAGAACAGAACAGAACAGAGAGCATCATGGGAGTTAGACCTGACAAGCAGAACAGAACAGAGAGCATCATGGGAGTTAGACTGAACAAACACGAGCAGAACAAGCAGAACAGAGAGCATCATGGGAGTTAGACCTGACAAACAGAACAGAGAGCATCATGGGAGTTAGACCTGACAATCACAAGCAGAACAAACAGGACACACAGATCAAAGCTGCAGTGTTCAGTTCTACGTCTGAATAAAAGAATCAAACTGTGACCATCGAGTGTCACGTGTTACGCCCATGAAACCCTCAAACCACAGAAGTACCATCGAAATAACGGACGTGACAATAATAAACCCGTCTCACTGTGGTCGAAGCAGCAGTTCCTCAGAGTCCCGATGACTCCGCCCCTTCGCACCGTCGACGCCTCAAACTGCGTGAAGGGGAGGAGCCTCTGCAGAACGCACCTGAAACACATGACAAGGAGGGGACTTCAACCCACACGTCGATCACAGACGCAAAGACAGAAACACTTTGGATTTAACGACTGGAAATCTATGCAGTGAATAATTAAAGGTGATTTTAATTTATTTTTTACAGAAATAAGTGAGTTTAACGTAGACAGAGCTCTCGAGAAAATACACAAACAAGCTTTTTTTTTCCTTCTTTTTGATTGAAATAAAGTCAAATCTCTTTCTTGGGTGGATGTCGTGTTGTTGTTTTTCCGCTCAGAGACACCAGGGGGCGACACAGTGGACACTATGGACACGCCCCCAAAATACATGTAACCACCGCACGACCTCAGAACCATCATAACGAGGTTTAACTTAAAGGGCCAGAGTCAGAGCCTGAAAAGGAAAGTTCAGGGTTAAATTGTTCCAAGTGAGAGATTCACCAGAATCTGATGAAACTAATTCTATTTCAAAAGTCTATGGTTCATGTATTTTCACTGGTTTAGTCCCTGCCTCAGTCCCAGTCTAGTCCTGGTCTAGTACCTGCCCCGGGCCTGGGGTCTGGTCCCGGGCCTCCTGGACCTGGTCTGGTCTCTGGTCCCTGGTCCTGGTCCTGGTCCCGTCCCCGTCCTGGTCCGGTCTCTGGGGTCCCGGTCTCGTACCTGTCCCGGTCCAGCAGCTGGTCCCGGACCTCCTGGACCTGGTCTGGGTCCTGGTGTGGTCCCTGGTCCTGGTCTGGTCCGTGGTCTGGGGCCTGGTCCTGGTCCCGGGCCTGGTCTGGGGCCTGGTCCTGGTCCCAGTCCTGGTCCTGGTCTGAGTCCCGGTCCCTGTCTCAGTCCTGGTCTGGGTCCTGGGCCTGGTCTGGGTCCTGGTCCCAGTCCTGGTCTGGTACCTGTCCCGGTCCAGCAGCTGGTCCCAGGCCTCCTGGAGCTGGTCTGGGCCCTGGTCTGAGTCCCGGTCCTGGTCCCAGTCCTGGTCCTGGTCCTGGTCCCTGTCCTGGTCCCAGTCCTGGTCTGGTCCCTGGTCCCTGTCCTGGTCCTGGTCCCAGTCCTGGTCCTGGTCCCAGTCCTGGTCTGGTCCCTGGTCCCTGTCCTGGTCCTGGTCCCAGTCCTGGTCTGGTCCCTGGTCCCTGTCCTGGTCCTGGTCCCAGTCCTGGTCTGGTCCCTGGTCCCGGTCCTGGTCTGGTACCTGGTCCCGGTCCAGCAGCTGGTCCCGGGCCTCCTGGAGCTGGTCTGGGTCCAGGTCCTGGTCCCAGTCCTGGTCTCAGTCCCGGTCTGGGTCCTGGTCCGAGTCCTGGTCTCAGTCCTGTTCCCGGTCTGGTACCTGTCCCGGTCCAGCAGCTGGTCCCGGGCCTCCTGGAGCTGGTCTGGTCCTGGTCCTGGTCCTGGTCTCAGTCCCGGTCTAGAACCTGTCCCGGTCCAGCAGCTGGTCCCGGGCCTCCTGGAGCTGGTCTGGTCCTGGTCCTGGTCTGGTCCCAGTCCTGGTCTTGGTCCCAGTCCCGGTCTCAGTCCCGGTCCTGTACCTGTCCCGGTCCAGCAACTGGTCCCGGGCCTCCTGGAGCTGGTCTTGGTCCTGGTCCCGGTCTCAGTCCTGGTCTCAGTCGGTCTAGAACCTGTCCTGGTCCAGCAGCTGGTCCCGTCTGGAGCTGGTCTGGTCCTGGTCCCTGGTCCTGGTCCTGTACCTGTCCCGGTCCAGCAACTGGTCCCGGGCCTCCTGGAGCTGGTCTTGGTCCTGGTCCCGGTCTCAGTCCTGGTCTTGTACCTGTCCTGGTCCCGGTCCTGGTCCTGTACCTGTCCCGGTCCAGCAGCTGGTCCCGGGCCTCCTGGAGCTGGCTGAGGTTGGACAGGACGGGGCTGATGTAGTGAAGCGTCGCTTTGGGGTTAAACGTCTCACAACAGAAGATTTCCACCAGTTTAGAAAGTCCCACTTTGTCCTGCAGCACCTGAACGCACCACGAAACACAGTCAAATAAACACAGACTACACCTGAACGCACCACGAGATACAGAATACACCTGAACGCATCACAAAACACAGTCAAATAAACACAGACTACACCTGAACGCACCACGAGATACAGACTACACCTGAACGTATCATGAGATACAGACTACACCTGAACGCACCACGAAACACAGTCAAATAAACACACAATACACCTGAACGCACCACGAGATACAGACTACACCTGAACGCACCACAAGATACAGCCAAATAAACACAGACTACACCTGAACGCACCAGGAAACAGTCAAATAAAACACAGACGAGATACAGAATACACCTGAACGCACCACGAAACACACCTGAACGCACCACGAGATACAGAATACACCTGAACGCACCACGAAACACATTCAAATAAACACAGACTACACCTGAACGCACCACGAGATACAGACTACACCTGAACGCACCACGAAACACACCTGAACGCACCACGAAACACAGTCAAATAAACACAGACTACACCTGAATGCACCACAAAACACAGTCAAATATACACAGACTACACCTGAACGCATCACGAAATACAGTTAAATACACCTGAACGCATCACGAAACACAGACTACACCTGAACGCACCACAAAACACAGTCAAATAAACAGACTACACCTGAACGCACCACAAAATACAGTCAAATAAACACAGACTACACCTGAACGCACCACAAAACACAGACTACACCTAAACGCACCACGAGATAGACTACACCTGAACGCACCACGAACTACAGATTACACCAGAACGCAACACAAAATACAGCCAAATACACCTGAACGCACCACTAAATACAGCCAAATAAACACAGATTACACCTGAACGCACCACGAAATACAGTTAAATACACCTGAACGCATCACGAAACACAGTCAAATACACCTGAACGCACCACGAAACACAGTCAAATAAACACAGACTACACCTGAACGTACCACGAGATACAGACTACACCTGAACGCACCTGAACGCACCACGAAACACAGTCAAATAAACACAGACTACACCTGAACGCACCACGAGATACAGACTACACCTGAACGCACCACGAAACACAGTCAAATAAACACAGACTACACCTGAACGCACCACGAGATACAGACTACACCTGAACGCACCACAATTCACAGTCAAAAAAACACAGACTACACCTGAACGCACCACGAGATACAGACTACACCTGAACGCACCACGAAATACAGACTACACCTGAACGCACCACGAGATACAGACTACACCTGAACGCACCACAAAACACAGACTACACCTGAACGCACCACGAACTACAGATTACACCAGAACGCAACACAAAATACAGCCAAATACACCTGAACGCACCACGAACTACAGATTACACCAGAACGCACCACAAAATACAGTCAATTAAACACAGACTACACCTGAACGCACCACGAAACACAGACTACACCTGAACGCACCACGAACTACAGATTACACCAGAACGCACCACAAAATACAGCCAAATACACCTGAACGCACCACAAAATACAGCCAAATACACCTGAACGCACCACAAAATACAGCCAAATACACCTGAACGCACCACGAAACACAGACTACACCTGAACGCACCACGAACTACAGATTACACCAGAACGCACCACAAAATACAGCCAAATACACCTGAACGCACCACAAAATACAGCCAAATACACCTGAACGCACCACAAAATACAGCCAAATACACCTGAACGCATCACGAAACACAGTCAAATGTACACAGACTACACCTGAACGCACCACGAAACACAGACTACACCTGAACGCACCACGAAATACAGACTACACCTGAACGCACCACAAAATACAGTCAAATAAACACAGACTACACCTAAACGCACCACGAAATACAGACTACACCTGAACGCACCACAAAATACAGTCAAATAAACACAGACTACACCTAAACGCACCACGAAATACAGAATACACCTGAACGCACCACAAAACACAGTCAAATAAACACAGACTACACCTGAACGCACCACGAAATACAGACTACACCTGAACGCACCACGAACTACAGATTACACCTGAACGCACCACGAACTACAGATTACACCAGAACGCACCACAAAATACAGCCAAATACACCTGAACGCACCACAAAATACAGCCAAATAAACACAGACTACACCTGAACGCACCACGAGATACAGAATACACCTGAACGCACCACGAGATACAGAATACACCTGAACGCACCACGAGATACAGAATACACCTGAACGCACCACGAGATACAGACTACATTGAACGCACCACGAGATACAGAGTACACCTGAACGCACCACGAGATAAAGAATACACCTGAACGCACCATGAGATAAAGAATACACCTGAACGCACCACGAAACACAGTTAAATACACCTGAACGCACCACGAAATACAGAATACACCTGAACGCACCACAAGATACAGAATACACCTGAACGCACCACAAGATACAGAATACACCTGAACACACCACGAAATACAAAACACAGACAGACAACAGTCAAAATTGTTGACTGTTTTCGTTTTTGTTGATTTTAGTCACATTTGTGACGTTTTTAGTCGTGGTTTTGTTGCTTTTAGTCGCTGTATGTTTTGTTTTTGTGACTTTTTTGTTGCATTTTGTCTCTTATGGTCATGTTTTTTGTTGTTGCAGGCGACTTTACTAGAGTTTCTTTCACACGTCGCACACAAACTGTTTGTCAGAGCTGCAGACTTTTACATTTGTCCTCAGCCTGGAGCAGCTCAGTCGCAGCAGAACCGCTCGTCCTTCAGTCGTGTTTTTTAGCGCCCTCTGCTGGTCGAGGTGTGACCCGCAGAAGCTCCAGCGCCCTCTGCTGGTCGAGGTGTGACCCGCAGAAGCTCCAGCGCCCTCTGCTGGTCGAGGTGTGACCCGCAGATGCTCCAGCGCCCCCTGCTGGACTCACCCTGTAGACCTGGGGGCAGCTGCGGTCGCTGCGGCTCAGGTTGGACAGAACGGTGCAGATCTGGTCTGAGAACGGGAACGTCGGGTCCAGAAGGTTCTCACAGAGCAGCGGCACCAGCTCCAGCTCCAGGAGAACCTAACAGACAAACAGGATCAACACAAGAAGAACCTGAACGACAAACAAACGATCGATTTACACCAGCTCCAGGAGAACCTAACAGACAAACAGGATCAACACAAGAAGAACCTAACAGACAAACAGGATCAACACAAGAAGAACCTAACAGACAAACAGGATCAACACAAGAAGAACCTAACAGACAAACAGGATCAACACAAGAAGAACCTGAACGACAAACAGGATCAACACAAGAAGAACATGAACGACAAACAAACGAGGGATTTACACAACAAGAACATGAACGACAAACACACTCCAGCTCCAGAAGAACCTAAAAGACAAGCTGGTTTAGTCCTGGTTCAGTCCTGGTTTAGTCCTGGTTCAGTCCTGGTTCAGTCCTGGTTCAGTCCTGGTTCAGTCCTGGTTTAGTCCTGGTTTAGTCCTGGTTCAGACCTGGTTCAGACCTGGTTTAGTCCTGGTTTAGTCCTGGTTTAGTCCTGGTTTAGTCCTGGTTCAGTCCTGGTTCAGTCCTGGTTCAGTCCTGGTTCAGTCCAGGTTCAGACCTGGTTTAGTCCTGGTTTAGTCCTGGTTCAGTCCTGGTTTAGACCTGGTTCAGTCCTGGTTCAGTCCTGGTTCAGTCCTGGTTTAGTCCTGGTTTAGTCCTGGTCCAGTCCTGGTTTAGTCCTGGTTTAGTCCTGGTTCAGTCCTGGTTTAGTCCTGGTTTAGTCCTGGTTCAGACCTGGTTCAGTCCTGGTTCAGTCCTGGTTTAGTCCTGGTTTAGTCCTGGTTCAGACCTGGTGCAGAGCCTCCTCCGCTGACAGATTTATAAAGGTGTAATAAACATCTTTGACGATCCCGATGGAAGGGTCAGAGGTCAGAGTCAGCAGAGCTCGCAGCAGGTCGGGTTTGGACCCCAAGAACAGGCACCCGTCCCTAAAAACACAAAGGGACGGGTTCAAGTCTCTAAAAACACAAACAAGTTCAAGTCTCTAAAAACACAAACAAGTTCAAGTCTCTAAAAACACAAACGGACGGGTTCAAGTCTCTAAAAACACAAACTGGTTCAAGTCTCTAAAAACACAAACGGACGGGTTCAAGTCTCTAAAAACACAAAGGGACGGGTTCAAGTCTCTAAAAACACAAAGGGACGGGTTCAAGTCTCTAAAAACACAAACTGGTTCAAGTCTCTAAAAACACAGACAGGTTCAAGTCTCTAAAAACACAGACAGGTTCAAGTCTCTAAAAACACAAACGGACGGGTTCAAGTCTCTAAAAACACAAAGGGACGGGTTCAAGTCTCTAAAAACACAAACAGGTTCAAGTCTCTAAAAACACAAACAGGTTCAAGTCTCTAAAAACACAAACAGGTTCAAGTCTCTAAAAACACAAACAGGTTCAAGTCTCTAAACTACGGGTTTAAATCTCTAAAAACACAAATGGACGGGTTCAAGTCTCTATAAACACAAACAGGTTCAAGTCTCTAAAAACACAGACAGGTTCAAGTCTCTATAAACACAAACAGGTTCAAGTCTCTAAAAACACAGACAGGTTCAAGTCTCTAAAAACACAGACAGGTTCAAGTCTCTAAAAACACAAATGGACGGGTTTAAATCTCTAAAAACACAAACGGACGGGTTCAAGTCTCTAAAAACACAAATGGACGGGTTCAAGTCTCTAAAAACACAGACAGGTTCAAGTCTTTAAAAACACAAATGGACGGGTTCAAGTCTCTAAAAACACAAACAGGTTCAAGTTTCTAAAAACACAAACAGGTTCAAGTCTCTAAAAACACAAACAGGTTCAAGTCTCTAAAAACACAAACAGGTTCAAGTCTCTAAAAACACAGACAGGTTCAAGTCTCTAAAAACACAGACAGGTTCAAGTCTCTAAAAACACAAACAGGTTCAAGTCTCTAAAAACACAGACAGGTTCAAGTCTCTAAAAACACAGACAGGTTCAAGTCTCTAAAAACACAAACGGACGGGTTCGAGTCTCTAAAAACACAAATGGACAGTTTAAAGGAAAAATATTGGGCATTTTTTGTAGTTTTTAGCCCTTGAACCTGCTCTTGAGTACCTTAAATTTGCAATTTTATGTTTTGAAACAAACAAAAAACAAGTTTATTATATAATTAAAGTTTTTCTCTGTTCTGTGCAATGACACTTACTGAGTGTCTCCAGCCAGCAGAGGGCGCCTGACACAGTTTGGTTCTGTTGTCTCGCTCTGATCAGGCTCGAACAGGATTTAAAACAGAACAGTCTCAGATCAATGACGTGTTTGATCTGGACAAACGTCACGGATGGAGGGAGTTCAGCAGGACGGGTGTGTGACGTCTGGGACAGGGTTTTATTAAAAAAATATTCATCAAAACAGAGAAGATTAAACTAAATGTGACTCCAGAGTGTTTTTATGAAGAAGATTGACCGGGATTAAAAGAGAAACAGTCACTGCAGCAGAATCTGTTCCTTTAAAACACAGTTTTTACATTTAATGAAAACAAATGTAAAACTGAAACTAAAACATGAGTTCTTTTAGAGTTCAATGTCAAACGATAATTTCTATTGAACATTTAAAACATGTTCTTAACCAAATATAAAAGTTTAAACGAGGGTCTGAAGGCGTTAAAGCGGGAATATTTATGACTAAAGTGTATTATTACATGTTTAACTCATTATCGCCCGTTTGTTGCTCTTTTGTACCTGTTTGCAGAGAGTCCCAGGACGCACTCTGTGGCTCCAGCTTTAACGTCGGGTCTGGTCTGAGGCCCGAGGAACGACAGCAGCTCCTGCAGCTCACACTCGCTCAGCATCGTGTAATCTGGAGCAAACACAGTGGTTTAATCTGGAGCAAACACAGCGTCGTGTAATCTGGAGCAAACACGGCGTCGTTTAATCTGGAGCAAACACAGCATCGTTTAATCTGGAGCAAACACAGGGTCGTTTAATCTGGAGCAAACACAGGGTCGTTTAATCTGGAGCAAACAGGGCGTCGTGTAATCTGGAGCAAACACAGCGTCGTTTAATCTGGAGCAAACAGGGCATCGTTTAATCTGGAGCAAACACAGCGGTGTAATCTGGAGCAAACACAGCGTCGTTTAATCTGGAGCAAACAGGGCATCGTTTAATCTGGAGCAAACACAACGGTTTAATCTGGAGAAAACACAGGGTCGTTTAATCTGGAGCAAACACAGCGTCGTTTAATCTGGAGCAAACACAGGGTCGTTTAATCTGGAGCAAACACAGCGTCGTTTAATCTGGAGCAAACACAGCATCGTTTAATCTGGAGCAAACACAGCGGTGTAATCTGGAGCAAACACAGCGTCGTTTAATCTGGAGCAAACAGGGCATCAAGTTAATCTGGAGCAAACACAGCGGTGTAATCTGGAGCAAACACAGCGTCGTTTAATCTGGATCAAACAGGGCATCGTTTAATCTGGAGCAAACACAACGGTTTAATCTGGAGAAAACACAGGGTCGTTTAATCTGGAGCAAACACAGCGTCGTTTAATCTGGAGCAAACACAGCGGTGTAATCTGGAGCAAACACAGGGTCGTTTAATCTGGAGAAAACACAACGTCGTTTAATCTGGAGCAAACACAGGGTCGTTTAATCTGGAGCAAACACAGCGTCGTTTAATCTGGAGCAAACACAGCATCGTTTAATCTGGAGCAAACACAGCGGTGTAATCTGGAGCAAACACAGCGTCGTTTAATCTGGAGCAAACAGGGCATCGTTTAATCTGGAGCAAACACAGCGGTGTAATCTGGAGCAAACACAGCGTCGTTTAATCTGGAGCAAACAGGGCATCGTTTAATCTGGAGCAAACACAACGGTTTAATCTGGAGAAAACACAGGGTCGTTTAATCTGGAGCAAACACAGCGTCGTTTAATCTGGAGCAAACACAGCGGTGTAATCTGGAGCAAACACAGCGGTGTAATCTGGAGCAAACACAGTGTAGTTTAATCTGGAGCAAACACAGGGTCGTTTAATCTGGAGCAAACACAGCGTCGTTTAATCTGGAGCAAACACAGCGTTGTTTAATCTGGAGCAAACACAGCGTCGTTTAATCTGGAGCAAACACAGCGTTGTTTAATCTGGAGCAAACACGGCGTCATTTAATCTGGAGCAAACACAGCGTTGTTTAATCTGGAGCAAACACAGTGTAGTTTAATCTGGAGCAAACACGGCGTCATTTAATCTGGAGCAAACACAGCGTCGTTTAATCTGGAGCAAACACTGGACATAAATAAAGTGCAGATGTGGGTGGATGGATCATCAGGATGATTCAGAATCATCACAGAATCAAACGACGAGTCAAACCATTATTTCTTTTGTAGATTTAAACTTTTTAAACACATTTTTAACTAAATGAAGGTTAAATCTGAAGGAGAATATTTATGAATAAAGTGTGTTATTGACATTAATCTGTGATTATGTCACAGTCTTTGTCTTTGACGTGGTTCTGTTCTGTTCAGATCACGATCAGAGGATTTTCAGTTTTATAGAGGGTTGTTTTTTATTGTTCAATAATAATAATAATAACTGACATTTATGTGAACGATCACAGATTGGATTTTGTTGAATAATCACAATTAAAGATTCATTACGGTTATTTTAACAGTTGAATAAATCATAATTATTTGGATAAATCGCTGCAGCTCTGGCTTTGTTTGCACCAAAAATCTGATCATAATCTGATTTCTGGAGGAGTCAGATTATGTAAATGTCATGTAAACTGTTAAATCTGATCTGATCCTTCACCTCGTGCAGGATTTGACAAGAAAACGATACAAAAATGACAAAATAATGACAGAAAAGAGACAAAATGTTAAAGATCAGAGGAGTTATTTTAAAATGTCTTGCACTTTGTCTTTTAAACAAAGCAATTTCTCTATAATCCACATTACTGGATTATCTGATTATTTATTTAATTGTTTTTACTGGCGGTGTAAAAGCGACGTTAATGACACCTAAACATAGGATTCAACACTAAAATAAGTCTCTGTTTTCGTTCCATTTGCGTCAGAAAAAGCAGAAATCCGCCACAAAAGTCACGTTTTTCACAGATGAACGTGAACTCACCTCCAGCCGCGAGAGTCTGCGCCAAAAACCCAGATTAAAACAAGATTCAGCGCAAAAACAGCAGAAACATGTGGAAAACCCGCTCCATGTGCGATAAACACGAGCGGCGCTTCCGGGTGCGTCACTTCCGGTTTGTACAAACGCTTCAAAATAATAAAACCAAAACAAACAATTCAGACTTTAACGTTCGAGTTTTTAAAATAGAATCACGTTTAAATAAGAGAATAAATAAATAAAAATAACAAAGCGGAGTTGACCAGCAGAGGGCGCCACACATTTAAACAAGGACAACGTAGAAATGTAATGTTTTTCATATTTGAATTATTTAAAAATATTCATAAAACTGACCCATTCCACTCTTTTGTCTCCACTTTTACTGACAACGTAAAAAAAAAGATAAATAAAATAAAATGAAACGTTTTATTACATTTTGGACTGAAATAAGTAACTATGGTTTTAGAAATTGTCATAAATATTTCGTTGTTTTACGTTACGTTTTCTCTCAAATAAGGAAACTGACGAAAAGCAACAATTTTCACATTTTGTACTTAATTTTTTCTCACCAACAAAAGAAAACGTGTGATTCTTGACTTTGTTGGACTCATTTTTGCAGAAAATCCCCGAAATCGTGTTATATTTGACGAAACATTACGACATTTAAACTGATTTCTTTTATCGATTATGATTTAGCTCCGTTTACGTCACACAAAAGCAAACTGATTAAAAACACAATAAAGAATTTTTTTTGTTGCTGAAAACTTTTTTTTTTTTTTACATTTTGACTCAAACCTAAAAGATATTATTTAGTTGTATTTAGTTTATGAGAACACGGTTTAAATCTCGTGACTTGATCAGGTCTAAATTAAGATTAAAATGGCCCAAAATTAGACTAAACCAAGTGTAACGTGAAAAGGGGAATTCTGGTGGAAAGAGTTTTTTTATTTTACTTTTTTTTTTTAAATATAAGCCTATATTTATTTTTAAGGTGTAAAAGTTATTTCTCTCCTTCTTTAAGTTCTGTTTAAATGTAGAATATGTTTATTTTTCCCTCAAAATGACACAGAAACACAGATTTTAATTAAAAATACATAATGTAATATTCATCACATAATTATCTTTCTTTAAAATCATGTTAATTATTTCAGAAAAAGTCACATTTTGTCCCTTCCATGCTTTTATTATTATTATATTTTTAAATCCTGATGATCTCGAAATGAAAAACAGCGACGGCACAAAAGGCTGAGTTTTCGGTTTCTTTTATTGGACACAAACATCACAGATGAAAATATGACTCTCAGACGTCGCTCACACTTTAACACAAACAAAACACACACAAGCTCCTCCCACACGTTTGTAGTTTTAAAAGAACAGTCGGCCATCTTTGTAGTTCTTCATAGTTTTACGGTTTTTAATCCAGCATTTTGTCCTCCAGGATTCACTTCAACGATCAGTCGGGATTAAGTCCTGGTTTAGACCTGGTTTAGTCCTGGTTCAGTCCTGGTTTAGTCCTGGTTTAGACCTGGTTTAGTCTCAGATAAAGTCGGGACTGAACCTGGACTAAATGATGACTTCATATGGGTTTTCTGATAAAATAAATCTTTACATTTACAAGGCACTGGTTTAGTCCTGGTTTAGTCCAGGTTCAGTCCTGGTTTAGTCCTGGTTTAGTCCTGGTCTAGTCCTGGTCTAGTCCTGGTCTAGTCCTGGTCTAGTCCTGGTTTGGACCTGGTTTAGACCTGGTTTAGTCCAGGTTCAGTCCTGGTTTAGTCCTGGTTTAGTCCTGGTCTAGTCCTGGTCTAGTCCTGGTTCAGTCCTGGTCTAGTCCTGGTTTAGTCCCGATTTAGTCCTGGTTCAGTCCAGGTTTAGTCCAGGTTTAGTCCAGGTTTAGACCTGGTTCAGTCCTGGTTCAGTCCTGGTTTAGACCTGGTTTAGTCCAGGTTTAGTCCAGGTTTAGTCCTGGTTTAGACCCAGTTCAGACCTGGTTTAGTCCTGGTTTAGTCCTGGTTTAGACCCAGTTCAGACCTGGTTTAGTCCTGGTTTAGTCTCGTTTCAGTCTTGGTTCAGGACTTGGTCTTTGGTCCCATAGAGTCCATGTGTGACCCGCACAGGCCCGGCCCAGATCCAGGTCCAGTCTAGACCCAGACCAGGTCCAGGTCTAGACCCGGACCAGGTCCAGGTCTAGACCCAGGTCCAGGTCCAGGTCCGGTCCAGGTCCAGGTCCAGGTCCAGGTCCAGGTCCAGGTCCAGGTCCAGGTCCAGGTCCAGGCCCGGTCTAGACCCGGTCCAGGTCCCGGTCCAGGTCCAGGCCCCGGTCCAGGTCCAGGTCTCACTCGGCCTTGTCTTTGCGTTTTCCCGTCACTTTCGATGCGACTGAAGATCCGACGGAGGCCACGCCCCCAGCCACCGCAGACACGCCCCCTTTCACCAGCCCCGCCCCCACCGCCGGCACCGTGGAGACCGTCGCCTTGGTGATCTCCAGACTCCGCCCTCCGACCCAGGCCACGCCCCCTGCAGCGGCGCCGATGGCGCTCCTGGTGACGCTGAAGAGGCCCCCGGTCACTCTCCAGACCAGACCCGGACTCTGGACCGCGTGGTCTTTACCCGGATCTGTGGAAGAGAGACTGGGTCAGAACCAGGGCCAGGACCAGGGCCAGGACCAGACCAGGACCAGAGCCAGGACCAGAGCCAGGGCCAGGGCCAGGGCCAGGACCAGGGCCAGGGCCAGGGCCAGGACCAGGACCAGAGCCAGGACCAGAGCCAGGGCCAGGGCCAGGGCCAGGACCAGAGCCAGGGCCAGGGCCAGGGCCAAGGCCAGGACCAGGACCAGAGCCAGGACCAGGACCAGGACCAGACTGAGACTGGGTCGTTTCCATGGATACTGATTTGTTGTAGGGAGTTTCTATGGATACAGACCATAGACCGTACATATCAGTGGACCGTGTTAGCATGCTAGCCGCCGCGTTCCAAATAGGAAGCAGCTCTGGAGGCTCCTGGCTCCGCCCTCTTCCTGTGACACTGGAGCCTTTACTCTGTAACTGTTTCTGTCAAACTCACATCTGGAACTAAAATGTCCGTCTGACTCACTCCACATGATCCTGGGGTTTTCTCGTTGGTTGTTCATAAATCAAGTTATTACAATAATAACTGACCAATCAGGTGCTTCCTTTTCCAGCGGCCGGTTTAGCTCGTGTTAGCAACAGGTTTGATTGACAGTTAGAGCCACACGTTGCCGCTGTCTCCTCCCACTGAGGGGCGGAGACCGTTAACAACCTCCTCCTGATTGGTCCATGTGGCCACGATACGCACTCGGATTTAAATATGGAGTCTGGCTCCACTTTAGCCGCTATAACTGCTAGCTCCACTTTAGCCGCTATAACTGCTAGCTCCACTTTAGCCGCTATAACTGCTAGCTCCACTTTAGCCGCTATAACTGCTAGCTCCACTTTAGCCACTATAACTGCTAGCTCCACTTTAGCCGCTATAACTGCTAGCTCCACTTTAGCCGCTATAACTGCTAGCTCCACTTTAGCCACGATGGGCTTCATTTGGCTGGAGCCAAACGCTGTGGTGACGTCACTCCCACAGCCCATCGATCTGTTCGGTCTATGGTACAGAGTCTAAAGCTTAAGACACAAACAGGACGAGAAGAACCGAGTGGAAACTCACCGTTAAAGACTGACTTTTAATGAAGTCCTGGTTTCTTAGAATCTCTTTTTCAGGGGAGCTCTGCCCAGTGGGAGGAGCCTATTGTATATGTTTTTAGTGGGAGGAGCCTATTTAATGGAAGGACAAACTGGAGCACCTGGAGGAAACCTTCGCAGACGCAGGAAGAACGTGCAAACTCACACAGACAGGCCCCGGTCGCCGGGAGTCGAACCCTGGCCCTTCTGGCTGTGAGGCGTGAGCTCTAACCACTGCACCACCAGGTCACGTCTCTTCTGTTCTTTGTTCTGCTTGTGATCGACAGAAGAACATTCAAACCCACTGGTCTGCCCCACCACCAGGGGCAGTGTTTGAGCCTCACAGCAGGAAGGTCATGGGTTTGACTCTCGGGCCAAACCTGTCTGTGGTTGGCACGTTCTACCTGTGACTGAGTCAGAACCAGGTAAAGTCCTCCTACAGACCAAGACCAGGACCAGGACCAGGACCAGGACCAAGAACCAGAGCCAGGACCAGAACCAGGATCAGGACCAAGGCCAGGGCCAGGGCCAGGGCCAGGACCAGGACCAGGACCAGGACCAGGACCAAGGCCAGGACCAAGGCCAGGGCCAGGGCCAGGGCCAGGCCCAGGGCCAGGACCAGGACCTGGACCTGAGGACACGCCCAGCAGGACCTGACACACGGGGAGGGCACCTGACACACAGGGAGGGCACCTGACACACAGGGAGGCACCTGACACACAGGGAGGGCACCTGACACACAGGGAGGCACCTGACACACACAGGGAGGGCACCTGACACACACAGGGAGGGCACCTGACACACAGGGAGGGCACCTGACACACAGGGAGGGCACCTGACACAGAGGGAGGGCACCTGACACACGGGGAGGGCACCTGACACACACAGAGCACCTGACACACAGGGAGGGCACCTGACACACAGGGAGGGCACCTGACACACACAGAGAGGGCACCTGACACACGGGAAGGGCACCTGACACACAGGGAGGGCACCTGACACACACAGAGAGGGCACCTGACACACGGGAAGGGCACCTGACACACAGGGAGGGCACCTGACACACACAGGGAGGGCACCTGACACACAGGAGGGCACCTGACACACACAGAGAGGGCACCTGACACTCACAGGGAGGCACCTGACACACACAGGGAGGGCACCTGACACACAGGGAGGGCACCTGACACACACAGAGCACCTGACACACACAGAGCACCTGACACACAGAGAGGGCACCTGACACACACAGGGAGGGCACCTGACACACAGAGAGGGCACCTGACACACAGAGAGGGCACCTGACACACAGGGAGGGCACCTGACACACACAGGGAGGGCACCTGACACACACAGGAAGGGCACCTGACACACAGGAAGGGCACCTGACACACAGGGAGGGCACCTGACACACAGGGAGGGCACCTGACACACAGGGAGGGCACCTGACACACAGAGAGGGCACCTGACACACAGGGAGGGCACCTGACACACACAGAGAGGGCACCTGACACACAGAGAGGGCACCTGACACACACAGGGAGGGCACCTGACACACACAGGGAGGGCACCTGACACACAGAGAGGGCACCTGACACACAGGGAGGGCACCAGACACACAGAGAGGGCACCTGACACACACAGGGAGGGCACCTGACACACAGAGAGGGCACCTGACACACACAGGGAGGGCACCTGACACACAGGAGGTCACCTGACACACAGAGAGGGCACCTGACACACACAGGGAGGGCACCTGACACACAGGAGGGCACCTGACACACAGGGAGGGCACCTGACACACGGGGAGGGCACCTGACACACAGGGAGGGCACCTGACACACAGGGAGGGCACCTGACACACAGGGAGGCACCTGACACACACAGGGAGGGCACCTGACACACAGGGAGGGCACCTGACACAGAGGGAGGGCACCTGACACACAGGAGGGCACCTGACACACAGGGAGGGCACCTGACACACAGGGAGGGCACCTGACACAGAGGGAGGGCACCTGACACACGGGGAGGGCACCTGACACACACAGAGCACCTGACACACAGAGAGGGCACCTGACACACAGGGAGGGCACCTGACACACAGAGAGGGCACCTGACACACACAGGAGGGCACCTGACACACAGGGAGGGCACCTGACACACAGGGAGGGCACCTGACACACAGGGAGGGCACCTGACACACAGGGAGGGCACCTGACACACAGGGAGGGCACCTGACACACAGGGAGGCACCTGACACACACAGGGAGGCACCTGACACACACAGGGAGGCACCTGACACACACAGGGAGGGCACCTGACACACACAGGGGGGCACCTGACACACAGGAGGGCACCTGACACACAGGGAGGGCACCTGACACAGGGAGGGCACCTGACACACAGAGAGGGCACCTGACACACAGAGAGGGCACCTGACACACACAGGAGGGCACCTGACACACAGAGAGGGCACCTGACACACAGAGAGGGCACCTGACACACAGAGTGAGGGCACCTGACACACAGGGAGGGCACCTGACACACAGGGAGGGCACCTGACACACACAGGAAGGGCACCTGACACACAGAGAGAGGGCACCTGACACACAGAGAGAGGGCACCTGACACACAGGGAGGGCACCTGACACACAGGGAGGGCACCTGACACACACAGGAAGGGCACCTGACACACACAGGAAGGGCACCTGACACACACAGGAAGGGCACCTGACACACACAGGGAGGGCACCTGACACACAGAGAGGGCACCTGACACACAGAGAGGGCACCTGACACACACAGGAGGGCACCTGACACACAGAGAGGGCACCTGACACACACAGGAGGGCACCTGACACACACAGGGAGGGCACCTGACACACACAGGAGGGCACCTGACACACAGAGAGGGCACCTGACACACGGGGAGGGCACCTGACACACGGGGAGGGCACCTGACACACACAGGGAGGGCACCTGACACACAGGGAGGGCACCTGACACAGAGGGAGGGCACCTGACACACAGGGAGGCACCTGACACACACAGGAGGGCACCTGACACACACAGGAGGGCACCTGACAGACAGGAGGGCACCTGACACACAGGGAGGGTACCTGACACACACAGGAGGGCACCTGACACACAGGGAGGGCACCTGGAACACAGGGAGGGCACCTGACACACAGGGAGGGCACCTGACACACAGGGAGGCACCTGACACACACAGGGAGGGCACCGGACACACACAGGGAGGGCACCTGACACACAGGGAGGGCACCTGACACACAGGGAGGGCACCTGACACAGGGAAGGCACCTGACACACACAGGGAGGGCACTTGACACACACAGGGAGGGCACCTGACACACAGGGAGGGCACCTGACACACAGGGAGGGCACCTGACACAGGGAAGGCACCTGACACACACAGAGCACCTGACACACAGAGAGGGCACCTGACACACACAGGGAGGGCACCTGACACACAGTGAGGGCACCTGACACACAGAGAGGGCACCTGACACACAGGGAGGGCACCTGACACACAGGGAGGGCACCTGACACACACAGAGAGGGCCCCTGACACACAGGAGGGTACCTGACACACACAGGAAGGGCACCTGACACACACAGGAGGGCACCTGACACACAGGAGGGCACCTGACACACAGGAGGGCACCTGACACACAGAGAGGGCACCTGACACACACAGGAGGGCACCTGACACACAGAGAGGGCACCTGACACACAGGGGGGCACCTGACACACAGGGAGGGCACCTGACACACACAGGGAGGGCACCTGACACACACAGGGAGGGCACCTGACACACACAGAGAGGGCACCTGACACACAGAGAGGGCACCTGACACACACAGGGGGGCACCTGACACACAGGGAGGGCACCTGACACACACAGGAGGGCACCTGACAGACAGAGAGGGCACCTGACACACACAGGAGGGCACCTGACACACAGGGAGGGCACCTGACACAGGGAGGGCACCTGACACACAGGAGGGCACCTGACACACAGGAGGGCACCTGACACACGGGGAGGGCACCTGACACACAGAGAGGGCACCTGACACACACAGGGAGGGCACCTGACACACACAGGGAGGGCACCTGACACACAGGGAGGGCACCTGACACACGGGGAGGGCACCTGACACACAGGGAGGGCACCTGACACACGGGGAGGGCACCTGACACACAGGGAGGGCACCTGACACACACAGGGAGGGCACCTGACACACACAGGAGTGCACCTGACACACACAGGAGGGCACCTGACACACAGGGAGGGCACCTGACACACAGGGAGGGCACCTGACACACACAGGGAGGGCACCTGACACACACAGAGAGGGCACCTGACACACAGAGAGGGCACCTGACACACACAGGGAGGGCACCTGACACACAGGGAGGGCACCTGACACACACAGGGAGGGCACCTGACATACAGAGAGGGCACCTGACACACACAGGGAGGGCACCTGACACACAGGGAGGGCACCTGACACACGGGGAGGGCACCTGACACACAGGGAGGGCACCTGACACACAGGGAGGGCACCTGACACACAGGGAGGGCACCTGACACACACAGGGAGGGCACCTGACACACACAGGGAGGGCACCTGACACACACAGGGAGGGCACCTGACACACAAATGTCTCAGAGGTTTTAAACAGAAAACCAAAGAATTACATCAGCGCCTCCCGAAGGACAAACCTGCACCCCCCCCCCCCCCCGATTGCCCCTCTCTCTCTCTCTCGCCCCTCTCTCTCGCCCCCCCTCTCTCTCTTTTAGTTCATTATTCTGTTCCTTCTTTATTTCCTCGGCTCTTTCTTCCTTTTATTCTTCCCTTTCCTCCGTCTTTCATTCCTTCTTTTCTCCTTGTCTTGTTCTTTCCTGGTGTTATTCTCTCCTTTTCTCTTTCTTTCCTCGTGTTATTCTCTCCTTTTCTCTCTTTTCTCTCCAGAGTCGTGTCGTTCCAGGTTTAGCTCAGAGTTTTTCCTCGGAGACGTTTCAGAGACAAAACCTCGAAGGACAAACGTCACAGACAGAAACAGAAACTGTTCAAACTCAAAGCTCGAGCTGTTTGTTTTCACCACAAAAACTGAAGAAACTCAAACTCGTCACACTCTGTGGGTTTGAATCAAGTCTGAGTCGAGTTTAAGAGAAAAAAGAGACTCGACCGAGACCCTTCTGCCCCAGTCCAGCTTTAGTCCAAGATAAGTCCGAGTTTAGTCCGAGTTAAGTCTGAGGTTAGTCTGACTTTAGTCCGAGTTAAGTCCGAGTTAAGTCCGAGTTAAGTCCGAGTTAAGTCCGGCTTTAGTCCGAGGTTAGTGCGGCTTTAGTCAGAGTTAAGTCCGAGTTAAGTCCGGCTTTAGTCCGAGTTAAGTCCGAGTTAAGTCCGGCTTTAGTCCGAGTTAAGTCCGAGTTAAGTCCGAGTTAAGTCCGGCTTTAGTCCGAGTTAAGTCCGAGTTTAGTCCGAGTTAAGTCCGGCTTTAGTCTGAGTTAAGTCCGAGTTAAGTCCGAGTTAAAGTCAGAGTTAAGTCAGAGTTAAGTCAGAGTTAAGTCCGGCTTTAGTCCGAGTTAAGTCCGAGTTAAGTCCGAGTTAAGTCAGAGTTAAGTCCGGCTTTAGTCCGAGGTTAGTCTGACTTTAGTCCAAGGTTAGTCCGGCTTTAGTCCGAGTTAAGTCCAAGGTTAGTCCGAGTTAAGTCCGAGTTAAGTCCGGCTTTAGTCCGAGTTAAGTCCGACTTTAGTCCGACTTTAGTCCGAGTTAAGAGTCAGTTTAGTGGGAGTGTGGATGTTGAGTCTCCATGGTTCTCACCCAGACTGGGCTCTGGACTCTGGACCGGGTCCGGGTTCTCGTCGTCTGGACTCAGACTCGTCGAGGGCTGAGGCTCCGACACAAAACTGTTTACATCCTGCAACAGACAAGACCTGGTTTAGTCCTGGTTTAGACCTGGTTTAGTCCTGGTTTAGTCCTGGTTTAGTCCTGGTTTAGACCTGGTTTAGACCTGGTTTAGTCCTGGTTTAGACCTGGTTTAGACCTGGTTTAGACCCGGTTTAGTCCAGGTTCAGTCCCGGTTTAGACCCGGTTTAGTCCCGGTTTAGTCCGGGTTTAGTCCGGGTTTAGACCCGGTTTAGACCTGGTTTAGACCCGGTTTAGTCCAGGTTTAGTCCAGGTTTAGACCTGGTTTAGACCTGGTTTAGACCTGGTTTAGACCTGGTTTAGACCCGGTTTAGTCCAGGTTTAGTCCAGGTTTAGACCTGGTTTAGACCCGGTTTAGTCCTGGTTTAGTCCCGGTTTAGTCCCGGTTTAGTCCTGGTTTAGACCCGGTTTAGACCTGGTTTAGACCTGGTTTAGTCCTGGTTTAGACCCGGTTTAGTCCCGGTTTAGTCCGGGTTTAGTCCGGGTTTAGTCCTGGTTTAGACCTGGTTTAGACCGGGTTTAGTCCTGGTTTAGACCCGGTTTAGTCCTGGTTTAGACCCGGTTTAGACCCGGTTTAGTCCGGGTTTAGTCCGGGTTTAGACCTGGTTTAGACCTGGTTTAGACCCGGTTTAGTCCAGGTTTAGTCCAGGTTTAGACCTGGTTTAGACCCGGTTTAGTCCTGGTTTAGTCCCGGTTTAGTCCTGGTTTAGACCCGGTTTAGACCTGGTTTAGACCTGGTTTAGTCCTGGTTTAGTCCTGGTTTAGTCCCGGTTTAGTCCCGGTTTAGTCCCGGTTTAGTCCTGGTTTAGTCCCGGTTTAGACCCGGTTTAGACCCGGTTTAGACCTGGTTCAGACCTGGTTCAGACCTGGTTTAGTCCTGGTTTAGACCTGGTTTAGTCCTGGTTTAGACCCGGTTTAGACCTGGTTCAGTCCTGGTTTAGTCCCGGTTTAGTCCTGGTTTAGACCTGGTTTAGACCTGGTTCAGACCTGGTTTAGACCTGGTTCAGACCTGGTTCAGACCCGGTTTAGTCCTGGTTTAGACCCGGTTTAGTCCCGGTTTAGTCCTGGTTTAGTCCTGGTTTAGACCCGGTTTAGTCCTGGTTTAGTCCTGGTTTAGTCCCGGTTTAGTCCTGGTTTAGACCCGGTTTAGTCCCGGTTTAGACCCGGTTTAGACCCGGTTTACCTTCACCATGGTTCCCGCTGCTCCGGAGTCGAACCCGCGGCTCTGCGCCTTTTCTCGTGTTTTGCTCAAACTTCTGGAGACGTGTCCACGCACGCACGCAGGCGCGCTCACGGGGTCCACGCACGCACAGGTCCACGCACGCGCACGCACAGGGGTCCACGCGCCTCCAGCAGAAGCGCCGTCGGTTCGTGCCGACGTGGCGTCTCCGCAGCGTCAGGTTTACGCAGCGCACGCGCCGCTCCGCTCTGCCCTTCACAATAAAAGCTGAAGTTCAAACCGCGAGGAGACTTGACATTTATTAAATAAAATAAAATAAAAGCGATTTAAAACGAAACTGAAGTCATTCTTTTGATGAATACAATTTATTTAATTATTTTGGAATGAGTTTCTTTAACTTCAGGAGCGACGGGAAAATACTATTTACGTCACGAAAAGAGTCAAGAGGATAGGAATGCCCCCTGACGTCACAAGCAACATTACAGTGTTTGTACAACCACAAATACAGCTAATGGTAAAAAAAGATTTATTTTAAAAAATATTCTTCTGGGGCAGGACCCCCAACCCCCCTTTAAAGAGCAGAACATGCAGCTGCTGCAGAAGAAGAACATTCATCCAACAGACTCCTGTCACCTCAGAGTGTGGTCCTGTCACCTCAGTGTGGTCCTGTCACCTCAGAGTGTGGTCCTGTCACCTCAGAGTGTGGTCCTGTCACCTCAGAGTGTGCTCCCAGGACCGCCCCTGCCTCCATCTGTGACTGCGGCAGGACCGCCCCTGGACAGATGAACTCCTTGATTCCTGACGTTTGATTCGTCCCGTTGTGTCTGGTGTTTCCACCTGCCCCCTAGCCCCGCCCACATCCTGTGATTTAAACACGTCGAGCTGTGAACGTCACAGAAGAAGAAAATGTGACGCGAAGGACAAAACGACAAGAAGAAGCTCAAATGTTCGTCTGTTTTGTTGATTTGTTTGTTTCACTCGACGAGACGTAAAATCACAAACGAGTGAGAAACGTCCGACTGTGACGTTTGAACACGGTCCTGTCGAAGGTTTGATTAAAGCTGCAACCGTTCATTTACAAAGTGAACAGTTCAGCAATTATTCTTTATATGAACCCTTTAAAGTCTGAAACAAAACCATCGTAAACTCAGAACGAGACAAACGTGAAGGACGTTTAAACTAAAGTGTCAAAGGTGTGAGACACATGAGCCACACCAGAGTCAAACACATTTATTATTGTGTTTACATCAGGTTTGAGCAAATTATCATCAACTCTTTGATGAAGAACAATCCAGATTTATGGGTTTTACTGGAAAATACTCACAAATGTTGAGCCCACAATCATTTTTCATTTTATCTACAGATATATTAGATACTGTTCCATAAATTAGATTCTGTTGAAGATAAAATACAATTTTAAGGAGAGAAAACTGTCCATAGTTTGTTACAGAAAATCAAACTGAACTTTTACTCTGGAAATTCAAACGTGTCGCTTTTTTTCAACAAAAACTTCAAACCATAGAGTTTAGATCTAATGTGAGAATCATTTCCTTCATTTTGCTCCAGTCTGTGATTCTGACTCGTCACATTTAAAGGGTCTGTTAATCGAGTTATTTTTGAAAAAGCAGAACAGCCGTAAACGTCCGACTTTAATCTGAGCCGATGAAGCGTCTGAGCTGCTTCTGCAGAGTCACAGATTCAATGTTTTCCTGTTTGAGTCGTAAAAGCTCTTCTTAAAGTCTGTGTCGGATCCAGAAAACGATTGTTCAAAGACTTTTTACAGTGTTTTATTGTGAAAGGGCAGCCCCCCCCCTACAGTGAATGTTCAGTCACAGGTCAAAGGTCACTGTATGTGATGAAAAGTACACCACGTTCAGCCTGAAGTACAAAGTGGAGGCTCCACAGGACGAGGATCATGTTTATGAGTCTGAAGTAACAACTACAGCGTCAACTACAGTGAAGATTCATCAGGACAAACTACAACTCTGGATAAAAACTGTCATAAAGTGCAAAAGTGCTTTAAGGCTGAAACTTAAAGGGCCCATGACAGGTTTAAAGGGCCTATGACAGGTTTAAAGGGCCCATGACAGCTTTAAATACACATTTAACTAAAATGCAGTTAAGATAAACATATTCAAATTTGTACTATAATCTTTACAAATTTAACCCCAGTTTAGCTGCTTTTTTAGGTTTTAAATGTTACTTCCTGGTTGTAAAGTATGACATCACACTAGGAAATCACCATAACAACCACACTGTACACTGGACAAAACTCATCTAATGTCACAGATTTTGTTCATTTGACAAAGAAAAACACATGTGAACACCTTTATTTTGTTGAATCAAAGTTTAAAGGGTCAAAAGTTGTTTATTTTGTGTAAATTATGCATAACCTTTATCTCCCCAGTGTGGTGTCATCAGTTTGTTTACTTCCTGTAATTTTCAACAGATTTTTCAACTTTTCTCCACAAATAACGACCTGATTGGTGTAAAACTATAATTTATATTTACACAAAGTATTAATGCACTGAATGAAGTCAACATTAGAAAATCATAAAAACCCGCCACAGGCCCTTTAAACCCGTCATAGGCCCTTTAAACCCGTCATAGGCCCTTTAAACCCGCCATAGGCCCTTTAAACCCGCCACAGGCCCTTTAAACCCGCCACAGGCCCTTTAAAGCAGCCGCTCCTGTGTCCGAGTCTTTCAGACACAAACTCTTCTTTATTTGTTCGTGTGGATCAAACGTCTTTCACTTTGTCGATCATTTCGGCTCAAAAGCGAAGAATAAAGTCAGAGTTTAATTAGAAACAGTAGAGTTTAATATAAAACACAACACGGGACAAACACAAGTATTTTACAGTTCTCCTCCTCGTCTTCATCACAGTCCATCAGCTGCTCCTGTCGGTCCGGAACAGGTTCAGTCCAGGGTCCAGACCAGGCTCAGTCCAGGGTCCAGACCGGGCTCAGTCCAGGGTCCAGACCAGGCTCGGTCCAGGTTTAGTCCAGGTTTAGTCCAGGCCTCCGAGCTCGTGCTGTTTGTACGACTGAGACAAACCTCCTGCAGACAAACAGAGGAGCCGTGAACACCCCGGGCCACTGGGGGCGCTCTAACCACAAGACACTGTTAGAACTGCAGCTGTGCAACCAGGCAGCGAGAAAACCTCTTATTACAGCGTCACATTTGGACGAAATGAACACATTCTGCTCTGACAGTTTGACTTCTTTGACTAAAACACAGTTAAGATTTAAATTTAAACTTTGGGGAATTTTGTTTTTTACAAATTTGAACCAGCTTTACATTTCTTGGTTCATTTTGTACAAATATTAGTTATAAAATGGACAGAAGGGGTTTGTTTTTGGATTGGATTAGGTTTAAGTAAACTGGATTGGCCTCATTTTTTGGACTTAAAACTGTAATAAACACGGGTTAGAATCAGAAGAATCCCTGTCTTTGTGTCAGAACCTCATCCTTTAGTCATGTTTTGTCACTAATAACCACATTTTTACCAATTTAGCCACGTATTTGTCACTTTTGATTATGTTTTTTGAGTCATGTTTTGTCACTAATAACCACATTTTTACCAATTTAGCCACGTATTTGTCACTTTTGATTATGTTTTTTGAGTCATGTTTTGTTACTTTTAGTCATATTTTTGTCACATCTAGTTGCAATTTTGACCCTTTTTACTCATGTTTTGTCACTTTTTGCCATGTTTTAATCACTTAAAGTTGTTTTTTTTTATCAGTTTCAGCTTTTTTCTCTATTCATTTATGCTGATGTTTGTTAGCTTTAGCTTTAGCGCTCTGGTGAAAAGTGCCTTAAACTCATGAAGTGAATGTTTATGATGGACTGCATTAAAGTCAGAGACACGAGAGTTTGTGTCACTTTTAGTCGCTTATTTGTCACTTTTTAGTAACATTATAGTCAGTTTGGTCACGTTTTTGTCATTTTTGGTCACGTTTTTGTCACTTTTGGTCACGTTTTTGTCACTTTTGGTCACGTTTTGGTCACGTTTTTGTCACTTTTTGGTAACATTATGGTCAGTTTGGTTGCGTTTTTGTCACTTTTGGTCATGTTTTTGTCACTTTTGGTCATGTTTTGTCACTTTTGATTGCATTTTTGTCACTTACAGTTGGGTTTGTGTCACTTTTAGTCACTTATTTATCACTTTTTAGTAACATTATAGTCAGTTTGGTTGCGTTTTTGTCACTTTTGGTCATGTTTTTGTCACTTTTGGTCATGTTTTTGTCACTTTTGATTGCATTTTTGTCACTTACAGTTGGGTTTGTGTCACTTTTAGTCACTTATTTATCACTTTTTAGTAACATTATAGTCAGTTTGGTTGCGTTTTTGTCACTTTTGGTCATGTTTTTGTCATTTTTGGTTGCGTTTCTGTCACGTTCAGCCTTTTCCCTGTCTGTATTTGTATTTGTATTTGTATTTGTAACTGATGCTAATGTTTGTTGGTGAAAAGTGAATATTTATGATGGACTGTATTAAAGTGAGACACGGGGCTGAAGCAGAGTTTTTTTTACGTTTGTGGACAGTAAAACCTTTGAAGCCGTGAAAGTACGACCCAGAGTTCAGACGAAGCCAAACCAGAACCACACACTGCACAGAGACCACCAGGTAACACAGAGCACAGGGTCAGCAGCAGGGCAGGGGCACAGGTCAGAGGTCAGAGGGCACGGGGCACAAAGCGGGCACAGGGCGCGGGGCAGAGGGCACAGGGCACAGGGCGTGGCTCCCGCTCAGTCTGGACCGGGACCGGGTTTGAAAAGACTCGAGGATCGACCGTCAGTGAGTCCAGACTGAGGAGAGCCAGGACTGAGCAGCAGGACCAGATCAGGGCCGGATGGGGGCCGGATCGGGGCCGGATCAGGGCCAGATCAGGACCAGATCGGGACCAGATCGGGACCAGATCGGGGCCAGATCAGGACCGGATCACGGCCGGATCAGGCCTGGATCAGGGCCGGATCAGGACCGGATCAGGGCCGGATCGGGGCCGGATCAGGGCCGGATCGGGGCCGGATCAGGACCAGAGGAGCAGGAGCAGCAGGGACTCTCTCCAGCCGCGTCTCATTTCTCAAACGCCTCCTTTTTTCATTTCTTTTGGTCTAAATCTGACCCACTGTTCCCTCCTTTGCCTAAATTCCATGAAAATAGATTGAACTCCCACAGATTCAGTTAATCTCAGAGACTTTGTCCTGAGCAGTAAACTCTATCTTCTGTGAACAAAAACAATCTAGAACATCAGAGACCTGAATATCATTTAAACAAGAATAACTCAGGGCCCAAAGCAGAACCTTGTGGAACCCCACATTAGATGAACATAATGGGGCGTGTCCTTAAATCATCTTTTTTTTGTCCATGGATTTTATTTGTCTCATATGAACTTTAAAAAGTGAAATGTAAAGTGAAAGTAGTTTCTCGTTGTTGCGACTGAGAAGAGCTTAGCTAGCTTGTTTGCTAATGCCAAGGGGAGATAAAGGACACTCAACACAGGAGTGAATTGTCTCAACACTTGGACTCATTAACATGTTATTTGAGGAGAGAAATGTCATGTCAGTGACAAATGTGAGCTGCAGGTGGTGCTGGTGTTTAAGGTCGTCACATTCAAACTCTGTATTTTGACTCAGTTGACGCTTTCTGTGAAACTCTTGTGACGTCATCTGCATAACTAATTCCTAACCCAGGCCTCAGCTCCACAGGCTCCGCCCTCTCTATCCCTGTGGGCGGGGTTTGCAGAGGAGGAGGAGTCATGTTCTGAGAAATGAGGTGCGGCCGTCTTGCCCTGCAGCAGCAGCAGCTTCAGCTTTAGCTTTAGCAGCAGCTTAAGAAGCTTTAGCAGGAGCAGCTTTAGCAGCAGCGACAGCAGCTTTAGCTTTAGCAGCAGCAGCGGCAGCAGCTTTAGCTTTAGCTTTAGCAGCAGCAGCTTCAACTTTAGCAGCAGCAGCTTCAGAATCTTTATCAACAGCAGCTTTAGCAGCAGCATTAGCAGGTTTAGCAGCATTAGCCGCAGTTTTAGCTGCAGCAGCTTCAGAAGCTTTAGCAGCAGCAGTTTTAGCTTTATCTTTAGCAGCTTTAGCTTTAGCAGCAGCTTTAGCTTTAGCAACAGCAGCTTTAGCTTCAGCAGCAGCAGCTTTAGCAGCAGCAGCTTCAGAAGCTTTAGCAGCAGCAGTTTTAGCTTTAGCAGCTTTAGCTTTAGCAACAGCAGCTTTAGCAGCTTTAGCTTCAGCAGCAGCAGCTTTAGCAGCAGCAGCTTTAGCAGCAGTTTTAGCTTTAGCAGCAGCATCAACAGAAGCTTCAGCTGCAGCAGCTTTAGCTTAGCAGCAGCTTTAGCTTTAGCAGCAGCAGCTTTAGCAGCAGCAGCAGCTTTAGCAGCAGCAGCAGCAGCTTTAGCTTTAGCAGCAGCAGCAGCTTTAGCAGCAGCAGCTTTAGCAACAGCAGCTTTAGCAGCAGCAGCTTTAGCTTTAGCAGCTTTAACTTTAGCAGCTTTAGCAGCAGCTTTAGCAGCACACTCGTCTCCGTGGGTCAGTTCTTACCTGGAGCCAGGCCCTCTGCCCTGCCCTTGAGCCCCGCGCTGACGTGGGGCCCCGCAGCGCCCCCCACAGGCTCCAGAGGAAACACGGCTCTGTCCCTGAACGCCTTCGACCGAACAAACTCTCTGTCTTTACCTTTGGAGCCTTTGGGCCGCCCTGCCGTCTTCTTCTTCGATTTACTGTCACCCTTCACGCCCAGCAGGGGGTGCACTTCTGCAGAAACAAATATAAGAGTCAGGACCAGCAGGGGGCGCACGACACTCGCTTTGTCAAGACCCAAAATACAATGAACAAAGACAACATTTTTGTCAAATGACAAATGTCAGTGAGCACTTCCCCTTTAATGAGATAACTCCTCCCACCTCAGTGTGGCATATCAAGATGCTGATTAGACAGCATGAATATCACACAGATGTGCCTTAGACTGGACATGATAAAAGGACGTGTTCAGTGTTGCTTTTTTGGGTCGGGCTTCATAAACCACAGTGTGTGGAGAGACCAAAATGGCCGACTAAGTTGCCGGACGTTGTCAGATCTGGAATGCACCGTCCCAAACATGCTCAGTGGGCCACATGTGTGTCCCAAACATGCTCAGTGGGCCACATGTCTGTCCCAAACATGCTCAGTGGGCCACATGTCTGTCCCAAACATGCTCAGTGGGCCACATGTGTGTCCCAAACATGCTCAGTGGGCCACATGTCTGTCCCAAACATGCTCAGTGGGCCACATGTCTGTCCCAAACATGCTCAGTGGGCCACATATCCATCCCACACATGCTCAGTGGGCCACATGTCTGTCCCAAACATGCTCAGTGGGTCACATGTCTGTCCCAAACATGCTCAGTGGGCCACATGTCTGTCCCAAACATGCTCAGTGGGCCACATGTGCGTCCCAAACATGCTCAGTGGGCCACATGTCTGTCCCAAACATGCTCAGTGGGCCACATGTGCGTCCCAAACATGCTCAGTGGGCCACATATTTGTCCCAAACATGCTCAGTGGGCCACATGTGCGTCCCAAACATGCTCAGTGGGCCACATATCTGTCCCACACACGCTCAGTGGGCCACATGTGCGTCCCACACATGCTCAGTGGGCCACATATCTGTCCCACACACGCTCAGTGGGCCACATGTGCGTCCCACACATGCTCAGTAGACCACATGTCTGTCCCACACATGCTCAGTGGGCCACATGTCTGTCCCACACATGCTCAGTGGGCCACATGTCGGTGAGTGTTTTCATCTGGCCTGCATTACCTGCTGAACATGATCTGATGAAGTGGATGAATGACTCAAAAATGTCCAGCAACTTTGGCGGCCATTTTGGTCCCTCCAAACACTGTGGTTTATGAGCTCAGACCCCCAGATAGTGTCCTTTTATTGTGTCCTGTCTGTGACCGTCATGCTGTCTAATCAGTATCTTGATATGCCACACTGTGACACGCGTTTGGTTCGGATCAGAATTTGCTTGACTAAATGAGTGTGAATAAGCCTCTAAAATCTGCATTAATGTCTTCTTCTTCTACAGGATGTTCTCTCGGGTCTTCAGAGGTCAAACCGTGCAGCCGTACCGTCGCTGGGCACCCCCTGCAGCTCGATGGTGGTAGTGCGGGCCTTCTTTTTGGCCGGAGCCTCGGTGCCGCTCTGCTTCTGCTTCTTGTCTCCCGCGGCGTCGTCCGGGGCGCCGGTCTGACCCTGGGCGTCCGGAGGGGGGCCGTACGGGTTCTCCTCGGGGTCCTCCACCTCCGGAGCGATGGGCAGGTACAGGAGCGCCCGCGAGTCCTCCAGCTCCTCGTCACTGAAACCACACCAGGATTTAAGCATTTAAGAGTCCTCCTCGACACTGAAACACCAGGAGTCTGTTCATTTAGTGGGGCAGTGGGTAATCAGGCGTATTTTAATGATTCTGTTGATTTAAAGTCCATATTTTAAGTTCACGTTTTTCTAATTCTGCCAGTTTGGTGGAAGGGCATCTGTGGTAAACATTTATCATAGTTTTACATTTATGAAGTTGCAGTGTGTGACGAAAATCTGAAAATTAAAAGCTTAAATGCGAGGGAGTATCTGTGGTTTGAACAAAAAGCGACAAAAACTTGACCAAAAGTACAAAAACGCGAATAAAAGTCGACAGAAATTCAACTAAAAGAGAGAAAAACGCAACTGAAAGCGACAAAAACGCGACTAAAAGCGACAAAAACGTGACTAAAAGCGACAAAAACGTGACTAAAAGCGACAAAAACGTGACTAAAAGCGACAAAAACGTGACTAAAAGCGACAAAAACGCAACTGAAAGCGACAAAAACGCGACTAAAAGCGACAAAAACGTGACTAAAAGCGAAAAAAACGTGACTAAAAGCGACAAAAACGTGACTAAAAGCGACAAAAACGTGACTCAAAGTGACAAAAACGTGACTAAAAGCGACAAAAACGTGACTAAAAGCGACAAAAACGTGACTAAAAGCGACAAAAACGTGACTAAAAGCGACAAAAATGGGTCAAGGTGATGTTACCAGGGATGATTTATGTCAGATCTAACTATTGTGTCCTGTGGATGTGGCCCTTGTTTACAGTCTGGTTGCTATGGCAACAGTCGTAAAATTACCTCTAACTGTGTCATATTTGTGTCGCGTTCAACAGGAAGTGACTTCATAAACTTTACACAAACTGACAAATGACCGAAAAGCGACTGAAAACATGACTAAATCTGACAAAAACACAACACAAAGTGACAAAACTGCGACTAAAAGAGACAAAAACTCAACAAAAGGGACAAAAACTTACATAAAGGAGACAAAAACTTGACTTAAAGAGACAAAAACACAACTAAACGCAACAAAAACTCAACTATAAGTGACAAAAACTCAACTGTAAGTGACAAAAACTCAACAAAAGCGACAGAAAGTTGACAAGTTGTTGTTATCATGACTATTGTGTCCTGTGTGTGGATGTGGGCGTGGTTTACAGTCTGGTTGCTATGGTAACAGTTGTGGAATTACCTCTAACTGTGTCACATTTGTGTCGTGTTCAACAGGAAGTGACATCATAAACTTTAAACTGGACAAACTGGACAAATGTTTAAATCTGACACAGAATCGTATTCATTATGTTTTAGACAAATGTGTCGTATCGACTTTAAACGAGGCTAAACTGACAATAATCTGTCAAATGTCAGACGCTCCATTAGTTTAGTGTCATCTGCTTATGTTCGGCGTCTGAGGACACGCCCACAGTCCATTCGTTTTAATGTAGCACAGCAGCTCTTTGGCCCGGTGCTGGGTTCTGACCTGCTGCAGAAGGCCACGATGGGGTCCACAGAGGTCACGTCCACCTCCTCGTCCTCCGCTGCGTCTCCTCCTGAAGAACAAACACCGTCAGGAACGACAGGAGCGTGAAGAGGAGCGACGGGAGCAACACAAGGAGCACAAAGAGGAGCAGCACAAGGAGCACAAAGAGGAGCAGCACAAGGAGCACAAAGAGGAGCAACAGAAGGAGCAAAAAGAGGAGCGACAGGAGCAACACAAGGAGCACAAAGAGGAGCAACGCAAGGAGCACAAAGAGGAGCGACAGGAGCAACACAAGGAGCACAAAGAGGAGCGACAGGAGCAACACAAGGAGCACAAAGAGGAGCGACAGGAGCAACACAAGGAGCACAAAGAGGAGCAACGCAAGGAGCACAAAGAGGAGCGACAGGAGCAACACAAGGAGCACAAAGAGGAGCGACAGGAGCAACACAAGGAGCACAAAGAGGAGCGACAGGAGCAACACAAGGAGCACAAAGAGGAGCGACAGGAGCAACACAAGGAGCACAAAGAGGAGCAACGCAAGGAGCACAAAGAGGAGCGACAGGAGCAACACAAGGAGCACAAAGAGGAGCGACAGGAGCAACACAAGGAGCACAAAGAGGAGCGACAGAAACAACAGAAGAAGCACAAAGAGGAGCAACAGGAGCAACACAAGGAGCACAAAGAGGAGCAACAGGAGCAACACAAGGAGCACAAAGAGGAGCGACAGGAGCAACACAAGGAGCACAAAGAGGAGCAACAGGAGCAACACAAGGAGCACAAAGAGGAGCGACAGGAGCAACACAAGGAGCACAAAGAGGAGCGACAGGAGCAACACAAGGAGCACAAAGAGGAGCAACAGGAGCAACACAAGGAGCACAAAGAGGAGCGACAGGAGCGACACAAGGAGCACAAAGAGGAGCAACAACACAAGGAGCACAAAGAGGAGCAACAACACAAGGAGCACAAAGAGGAGCAACAACACAAGGAGCACAAAGAGGAGCGACAGGAGCAACACATGGAGCACAAAGAGGAGCGACAGGAGCGACAGGAGCAACACAAGGATCACAAAGAGGAGCGACAGGAGCAACACAAGGAGCACAAAGAGGAGCGACAGGAGCAACACAAGGATCACAAAGAGGAGCGACAGGAGCAACACAAGGAGCACAAAGAGGAGCGACAGGAGCAACACAAGGAGCACAAAGAGGAGCGACAGGAGCGACACAAGGAGCACAAAGAGGAGCGACAGGAGCGACACAAGGAGCACAAAGAGGAGCGACAGGAGCAACACAAGGATCACAAATAGGAGCGACAGGAGCAACACAAGGAGCACAAAGAGGAGCGACAGGAGCAACACAAGGAGCACAAAGAGGAGCGACAGGAGCGACACAAGGAGCACAAAGAGGAGCGACAGGAGCTACACAAGGAGCACAAAGAGGAGCGACAGGAGCAACACAAGGAGCACAAAGAGGAGCGACAGGAGCAACACAAGGAGCACAAAGAGGAGCAACAGAAACAACACATGGAGCAAAAAGAGGAGCGACAGGAGCAACACAAGGAGCACAAAGAGGAGCGACAGGAGCAACACAAGGAGCACAAAGAGGAGCGACAGGAGCAACACAAGGAGCACAAAGAGGAGCAACAGAAACAACACATGGAGCAAAAAGAGGAGCGACAGGAGCAACACAAGGAGCACAAAGAGGAGCGACAGGAGCAACACAAGGAGCACAAAGAGGAGCGACAGGAGCAACACAAGGAGCACAAAGAGGAGCAACAGAAACAACACATGGAGCAAAAAGAGGAGCGACAGGAGCAACACAAGGAGCACAAAGAGGAGCAACAGAAACAACACATGGAGCACAAAGAGGAGCAACAGCAACAGTGTGTCATCCAGAGATTAAACCTCTCAGTTCACATCGTTGATCTGAACACATTCTTCATAAGAAGTACGAACTTTGTTCGTGCGCCTCAGGTTGTAAGAACAAGAACAAAGTTGGTTTCGGCTCTGGCTCTTCATACTTAGGCTCAAGCGCCGCAGCCGAACTCCTTCAGACCCCGCCCCCCGTGATCCCAACAACTGTTTCCAGGCTGTTTCTATGGAGATGACCATCGCTGACAGTTCAGTTGATATCGTTTTAGTAATGACAGATGTAGTTTTTGAGTGGATGAGAGAGGAGGAGGAAGAAGAGAGGATGATGTTTGAAGATGAAGAGGACGACGACTTTTTTTTTTTACATGCGCTGGAGGAGACAGAACGAAATGAGTGAAGACGGCATGTCCGGCCGCTGAATACGACGCGGGTCGTACAGGCCAATACAGTCTGCTGGTTCAACGCGGGAGATGGATGAGGAGAGGCACTTTTCATACTTCAGATGTCAGCCCGTCGGTTTGACCACCTTGTCCTTAGGATAACACTATTTCTCCAACATGCGCCCAAGGAAATTTACCCCGCCCCTTTTGAAAAACTGGCCAATCAGAGCCTAGTTGAAGCACAGCTCTGCCGAACAAAGTTCTGCTCAGCCGATGTGCCAAGAACAGGCTGCGAGAACAGCCGAACAGAGGCTGTAAGAACAACATGACGTCATTTTGTTCTTACAGCCTGAGGCGCACGAACAAAGTTTGTACTTCTTATGAAGTATGAATTGGCCTTAAGACAACGGTCGAGTTTGTGTCGACATTAAAACCAGATCATACAAGATCCTCCTCCTCCTCCTCCTCCTCCTCCTCCTCCTCCTTCTTATCATCATCTCCTCCTCCTCCTCACTGAAGTCCAGAGGGCAGACTATCAAATGGGACATACAGCTAAGGATGGGACCTTCAAACTCGCTCTTTCTTGTTCTTTTACTTTGGCGTCTCATGTTTTAGAACGTGAAGGACACATCTTATGCTTAAGTGACCTTTTCTCTCTTAACCCTGCGCTAACAACGTTCCCTCGTCCAGTTTGATGAATCCTGGTTAGAAAATCCTCTCCGTTCTGAATGACACTGTGTTGTGTTCTCTCTCTGTGTGATCATCTCGTACCCGTCTGCTCCGGCTCGCTCTTGTCCTCGTCCTCGATGTCGAACTCGCTCTCTCGCTCCTCGTACTCCACGTTCTCGTCCAGCTCTTTGAAATCCGGCGCGAACGCACTCCAGTTCTCCTGCAACGACACCACAGGCTTCAACGTCCCGCACCAGAGACGCCCCGAGAGACGCTCGTGTTCTCAAACAAACAAAGGTTCTTATTCACTCTCTCCCCGTGTTACCAGCCAGCCATGTGCACTCGAGTGAAGGTGGTGCTGAAAACAAGTTCTGATGCAGATTCGCTGCAGCAGTTCTCGTGTTCAGAGGCAGAAATGTGAGTTTGGCCATGATTTAAGGACTAAAAACAGCAGAAGATTCTCTGATAAATGACGTAGATGATTTGAAAATGTCCCGAATAGAAGGTCAACAGGAAGTGTGTTTGATGCTCAGAGGAGAGGATTTTCTATTAAACATTCCTCCAAACAGTGTGAATGCAGCTGAATGCTACTCCAGGTGTGTTTTTGACCTTTAAAGGCCATTAACAACGTAAAAAAAAAAAAAAACATGCATGGTATTTTTCCTTTAATTAAGATATAAAGTCACTCATTAAAGGTCAGTAAAACAAACCGTATCCAGCTTGAAATAAAAAGTACGTACGAAACGAGTGAGAAACACCTTTAAAGGGCCTATGACAGGTTGGACTGCTAATTTGAAAAAATATTTCAAATTTTGTTAAAATACTCTACACATTTTATCAAATTTTTCTATTTTTTAGGTTTTTTGCTTTACTTCCTGGTTGTAAACGATGACATCACACTAGGAAACGACCTAACAACCATCCTGTACACGGGGCCAAAACTCATCTGATGTCACAGGTTTTTTAATTTTACGAATAAGAACACCTCCGAACAACTTAGTTTTGTTGAATCGATGTTTAAATAGTCAAAAAGAGTTGTTTGTTTTGTGTAAATTATGCGTAACCTTTGTCTCCCCAGTGTGATGTCATCAGTTTGTTTACTTCCTGTTATTTTCAACATATTTTTCTCCACAAACGGCTCCTTGATTGGTGTAAAACTAAAATTTATATTTACAACTGGTATTAGTGCACAGAATAAAGTAAAAATTAGACAATCACGAAAACCTGTCATAGGCCCTTTAAACCTGTCATAGGCCCTTTAAACCTGTCATAGGCCCTTTAAACCTGTCATAGGCCCTTTAAACAAGTAAAATAATCCAGACTCATCAAGTAAAAGCATCAAAGTGACTGAGATAAAGATGAATGAATGTTTGTTTTGCAGTGAAAATGTGAGATCTGACTTAAAGGGCCCATGACAGGTTTCTATGATTTTCTAATTTTGACTTTATTTACTGTATTAGTACTTGTTGTAAATATAAATTATAGTTTTACACCAATCAGGTCACTGTTTGTGGAGAAAAGATGAAAAACCTGTTGAAAAATACAGGAAGTAAACAAACTGATGACATCACACTGGGGAGACAAAGGTTATGCAGAATTTACACAAATTAACTACTTTTTTGACCCTTTAAACTTTAATTCAACAAAATAAAGGTGTTAACGTATTTTTATTTGTCAAATAAAAAAAATGTGACATTAGATGAGT
Source organism: Rhinogobius similis (assembly GCA_019453435.1). Classification (NCBI taxonomy): domain Eukaryota; kingdom Metazoa; phylum Chordata; class Actinopteri; order Gobiiformes; family Gobiidae; genus Rhinogobius; species Rhinogobius similis. The sequence continues at coordinate 1,119,094 of CM033630.1, read as the reverse complement.
TTTGGCCCAGTGTACAGTGTTGTTGCTACGGTAATTTCCTAGTGTGATGTCATCATTTACAACCAGGAAGTAAAATTAAAAAGCTAAAAATTGCACTCATGGGCACTTTAAAGGGCCCATGACAGGTTTAACTAAAATGTAGTTAAGAAAAATACATTTCAAATTTTGCTAAAATACTTCACAAATTTTATCCCGGTTTCGCAATGTTTTATGTTTTTTGTGTCACTTCCTGGTTGTAAATGATGATATCACGCTAGGAAATTACCATAGCAACCACCCAAATTCACCGATCTTTTAACTTTTTCAAATAAATAACACACATTTTTTGTCGATTTAATGTATAAAAGGATAAAAATAAACACGCTTTTTTGTGTAAATTATGCTTAACTTTTGTCTCCACGGTGTGACGTCATCAGTTTGTTTACTTCCTGTAATTTTCAACGGATTTTTAAACTTTTCTCCACAAACGGCAACTCGATTGGTGTAAAACTATAATTTGTATTTACAACAGGTATTAATACACCGAATAAAGACAAAATAAGAAAATCACGAAAACCTGTCATAGGCCCTTTAAACCTGTCATATGCCCTTTAAACCTGTCACAGGCCCTCCTTTAAACCTGTCATAGGCCCTTTAAACCTGTCATGGGCTCTTTAAACCTGTCATAGGCCCTTTAAACCTGTCATGGGCTCTTTAAACCTGTCATATGCCCTTTAAACCTGTCATAGGCCCTTTAAACCTGTCATAGGCCCTTTAAACCTGTCACAGGCCCTCCTTTAAACCTGTCATAGGCCCTTTAAACCTGTCATGGGCTCTTTAAACCTGTCATATGCCCTTTAAACCTGTCATAGGCCCTTTAAACCTGTCACAGGCCCTCCTTTAAACCTGTCATAGGCCCTTTAAACCTGTCATAGGCCCTTTAAACCTGTCATGGGCTCTATAAACCTGCCATATGCCCTTTAAACCTGCCATAGGCCCTTTAAACCTTCAAACTCTTTTCTCGGTCGTGTTGTTGTTGTTGTTGTGTGTGGTGTTTGTACTGACCACTTGGTTCTGGGCCCAGATGGACACCACGCCGCTGGAGATGGAGGCGATGATGGGACGCACCGGATGCCACTGAGACACAGGGACACAAATATGTGCTTTTCACATCACAAAGTCACTGGAGGACGCGTTTGTATCAACCACTTCAGACACAAATGCGGCGGAATGATTCTGAATAAGTACATATTATTATTTTTCTTAATTAGATTTGAGTTTTATGTTTAATAGTAGGATTTAGGCCAATTCTTTTAGCGTTTCACGTCAAACCATCATCGCTATTGAACACTGAGACTTTTAAAAACCAGATAAAGGTCAAAATATGCGACTGAAGGCTTTAGAGAGAGAATACAGTCCATTTTAAAGACTTTTATGGAACACTTTAAGGCCTCATCGCACACATCTAGCAACATTTAGAAATACAATCCCACCCCATGTTTAGGATAATATTTTAGACGTGATTTTAGTTTATTGAAATATTAAATAACTGGTCTACAATATCAAGAACATATTTGAAACTGTGGTGGTAATGAACAAAACATGTTCAAATGCACAACAAAGAAGGAGCACGACTGTTCAAACCAGAAACTCCCCTAAATCCAACTCAAACTGCACTGAAAGACCACGACTGCACAAGGACTCAAGCAAAAACAACTGTTTATACAGAAACGAGCTGGGAACGAGTGTAAACACAGTCATGAACGTGGGCGCCCCTGGATTTTGTTCGGCCCATTTTTGGAGTTTTGTGTGAAATTATGTCAAATTAGCTTTTTTTTCCTGTTTTTTAATTGTTACAAAACACACAAAGGAAATACTTACTTACTACTCTGCCATGACTGTAGGTTATAGAGTTACAAAAGTTAGACTAAACATATAATTCTCTCGGTTTTATTTGTAAAGAATTTAAGACAAAAGATTAAAACCGTGTTGAGACTTTGTAATACTTCTTAAAGGCCTTAATTTGATGAAAACACGTATTTATGGACTTTTCAGACGTTTTAAGATCTGTGTTTACATTGAAAAGTGTATTACTTCATTCTTTGTTGACATTTTGATTAAACAACGCCACTGTCTTTGTTATAAAAGCTCTTTTCGTGTGTTTTAGAGTCTGTTCAGTCCAGACAAACATCAGAGAAACACAACTACAGTTATTCTTATAATGGAGTCGTTGGATCAGTCCATTAATTGCTGCAGCTCATGTGGGATTCTGTTCAGAGTGCACAACTATTAATTAAACTAAGACAGACAGTAACAATTAACAACGATTAACATCAATTAATCGACTGATCCTGATGAGTCTGTATTTCTCAAATGTTTCTGAACTAAACAGACTCTAAAACACAAACGAAAAGCGCTTTTATAACAAAGACAGAGGCATTATTAAACCAAAATATCAGACTAGAACAAACTACTGCACTTCATTCATAAATATTCTCTCTCTAGACGCGCTCAGTCCCGTGTTTAAAGTGTTTGAAGGCGGCGGGCGGAGGACTCACGGCCACGTCCAGCAGCAGCTCTCCTCTGGTGCCGTGGAGGATCTTCACCAGGTTCCCGATGCTCTTCTCCCAGATGTACAGAGCGTGCTGTCGAGCCGAACCCGCCACGATGTACTCGCCGTCTCCAGAGAAGCAGCAGCGCTTCCACGGCGTCCTGCAACAACACGCTCCGTCAGTCTGTCGGTCCGCCCTCGGTCTGTCAGTCTGTCGGTCCAGACTCTGTCCTCTGCCCTCACTCCGCCCTCACTCTGCCCTCGGTCTGCCCTTGGTCCGCCCTCACTCCGCCCTCACTCTGCCCTCGGTCCGACCTCACTCTGCCCTCAGTTCGCCCTCACTCCGCCCTCTATGCCCTCACTCTGCCCTCGGTCCGCCCTCAGTCCACCCTCTGCCCTCACTCTGCCCTCTATGCCCTCACTCTGCCCTCGGTCCGCCCTCACTCTGCTCTCACTCCGCCCTCGGTCTGCCCTCACTCCACCCTCTCTGCCCTCACTCCGCCCTCGGTCCACCCTCTGCCCTCACTCTGCTCTCACTCCGCCCTCGGTCCGCCCTCACTCCGCCCTCGGTCTGCCCTCACTCCGCCCTCTCTGCCCTCAGTCCGCCCTCTCTGCCCTCAGTCCACCCTCTCCGCCCTCACTCCACCCTCTCTGCCCTCACTCTGCCCTCACTCCGCCCTCGGTCCGCCCTTGGTCCACCCTCACTCCGCCCTCGGTCCACCCTCTCCGCTCTCACTCCACCCTCTCTGCCCTCACTCTGCCCTCTCTGCCCTCACTCCGCCCTCGGTCCACCCTCTCTGCCCTCACTCCGCCCTCACTCCGCCCTCACTCTGCCCTCTCTGCCCTCACTCTGCCCTCGGTCCGCCCTCACTCTGCCCTCACTCTGCCCTCACTCTGCCCTCACTCTGCCCTCACTCTGCTCTCACTCCGCCCTCGGTCTGCCCTCACTCTGCTCTCACTTGCCTCTCTCCGCCCTCTCTGCCCTCACTCCGCCCTCTCTGCCCCCTCACTCCACCCTCTCTGCCCTCACTCCGCCCTCTGTCCACCCTCTGCCCTCACTCTGCCCTCTGTCCGCCCTCACTCTGCCCTCACTCTGCTCTCACTCCGCCCTCGGTCCGCCCTCACTCCGCCCTCTCTGCCCTCACTCCGCCCTCGGTCCACCCTCTCCGCCCTCACTCCACTCTCTTGCCCTCACTCTGCCCTCACTCTGCCCTCTCCGCTCCTCTCACTCCGCCTCGGTCCACCCTCTCCGCCCTCACTCCACCCTCTCTGCCCTCACTCTGCCCTCACTCCGCCCTCGGTCCGCCCTTGGTCCACCCTCTGCCCTCACTCCGCCCTCACTCCGCCCTCACTCTGCCCTCTCTGCCCTCACTCTGCCCTCTCTGCCCTCACTCTGCCCTCACTCTGCCCTCACTCTGCCCTCGGTCCGCCCTCACTCTGCCCGCCCTCACTCTGCCCTCACTCTGCCCTCGGTCCGCCCTCTCTGCCCTCACTCCGCCCTCTCTGCCGCCCTCACTTCGCCCTCTCTGCCCTCACTCCGCCCTCTCTGCCCTCACTCCGCCCTCTCTGCCCTCACTCCGCCCTCTCTGCTCTCTCTCTGCCCTCACTCCGCCTCTCGGCCCTCGGTCCACCCTCTCCGCCCTCACTCCACCCTCTCTGCCCTCACTCTGCCCTCACTCGGCCCTCGGTCCGCCCTTTGTCCACCCTCACTCCGCTCCTCACTCTCCGTCTCCACCCTCTCTGTCCGCCCTCTCTGCCCTCACTCCGCCTCTCTCTGCCCTCATCCGCTCACTTCTCACTCTGCCCTCACTCTGCCCTCACTCCGCCCTCTCTGCCCTCACTCCGCCCTCTCTGCCCCCTCACTCCGCCCTCTCTGCCCTCAGTCCGCCCTCTCTGCCCTCGGCCCGCCCTCACTCCGCCCTCTCTGCCCTCACTCTGCCCTCTCCGCCCTCAGTCCACCCTCTCTGCCCTCACTCCGCCCTCTCTGCCCTCACTCCGCCCTCTCTGCCCCCTCACTCCGCCCTCTCTGCCCCCTCACTCCGCCCTCTCTGCCCTCAGTCCGCCCTCTCTGCCCTCACTCCGCCCTCTCTGCCCTCACTCTGCCCTCTCTGCCCTCGGTCCGCTCTCTCCGCCCTCAGTCCACCCTCACTCTGCCCTCTCTGCCGTCAGTCTTCTGTCAGTCTGCCCCGGGGCAAACATGGCTGCACCTGGCGCTGAGCACCAATGTGAGGGAAGAACGTCTCACTGCAGAGAAATGTAGTGACGTACTTTAAATGTGAAGGAAAATTAAAGTTTCACTGTTGCTCCGTCTCTGACAGTGAAGAGAAGATGTCAAGATCATTAAATGAATCGATAATTGTGATTATTCAGCTCACAATCTAATCATAACAACGAAAAACTAATAATTGGAACCATTTTAGAAGAAAAATTAAGTCCAAAACATACACCTAAATGTAAAGAATGTTTATATCTGGCTGTTTTTCTCGTTCTGGAAGTTACATTTGAATAAAACTGGTCACAAAGAGAGGAACATGTTTAATATTTCACTGTTGTTTGTTCATGTGTCAGTGTTTGTGAATAACGTCATGTTTTCTGTGATTTTAAGACGTTACTCAAAGTGAGGAGACCACAGACACAACGACATTCTGCAGCGAGCATTTTCCTCCCTCACAACGACGACACAAATCCAAACAGAACCAAAACAAATGTGTGGCTTCAACAGTTTGTGCCACAGGAGCTCCGTCAGACACTAATAATCCCTGCTGAAGTGGCCCGGGACGTGAGCGCTCGGGGCCCCTGCAGGGTCTCACCTGTTGACCAGGTCCTGGAGTTTCTGCATCGGCTCCGGTTCTCCGTCTCGGCCGCACGTCAGGATCTCTCGGCCGTCGTACACGCGGATGATTCTGTCCGCCGTGTTTATCAAGAAGCAGCTGCGACAGAACAAAGCGCCGCGGGACACAGAGTCAGCGTCTGAGATCGTTCAGGGTCAGTGTTCAAGCCGCGCTGTACAGACCTTCCTTTGCGTGCGAACTCGATAGACTTGATGGCTGTGGTGTTACTCGTGCCCGTCGTCACTCTGAACGACGCCACCAGCTCCTGAGTGTTGGTCTTCAACACCAGAATCTAAAACAAAAAACAAACAAAAAAACACACACAGTTACAAAGAATCCTCTGCTGCATCTGACCTGCTCTGTCACAAGAATTACTTCATCGACTTATGGTTCAGCTGGAACTAGATTTATCACCCGTACATCTTCTTTGTTCAAGAGAATTATCTTTATGTTTGTGAACATTAACATTTTTCTATAAACCCGTGTCTCCAAAGTGTGTCTCTATGAGTTATTTTGACCAAAACAACCGTGAGCTGCTCATGTTCTGAAACATTTATTTCATAACTTATTTTGACTTAAACAAAATGCGTTTCTTCTGTCAACATTAATCAGAACGGTGCACTTTGGTAAAGGGATTGTAGACGCATTAAAGTACGAACAAAAACCAAGGCACTCTCTATAAATTAACATGCCTTTATTAGTTATGGCATGTCTCTATGGACCTCGTTTCAGCCTGAGGCCTGATCAGGGGGATGAGGCCCGTCAGGTTGATGAAGGTTTTTTTGTATTTTAATAAAAAAACAGACTTATCTATACGACGTGCTTCAACATTCAAGTTATTTGTCTAAAGGCAGCGGCACAAAACACAGGGGTCTGGGGGTCCTCCCACACAAATCTGAACTGATCCCTGTCCTCTGGTGAAATTCAGACGTTCTGTTTCAGCAAAACGTTCACTTTTGGATGATGGGGTTTTATCTTATTTTTAGTGAGGATGATCTGCAAGAATTTAGGGGCAGTTCATTTTCATCTGGAAGCTCTTCATCTGCTCGTCTCGCCTACAAGACCTTTCCTTTGGCGTTTCTCGTAGATCGTACCTTTCCTTTGGCGTTTCCTGTAGATCGTACCTTTCCTTTGGCGTTTCTCGTAGATCGTACCTTTCCTTTGGCGTTTCTCGTAGATCGTACCTTTCCTTTGGCGTTTCCCGTGTAGATTGTACCTTTCCTTTGGCGTTTCCCGTGTAGATCGTACCTTTCCTTTGGCGTTTCCTGTAGATCGTACCTTTCCTTTGGTGTTTCTCCTGTCGATCGTACCTTTCCTTTGGCGTTTCCTGTCGATCGTACCTTTCCTTTGGCGTTTCTCGTAGATCGTACCTTTCCTTTGGCGTTTCCTGTCGATCGTACCTTTCCTTTGGCGTTTCCCGTAGATCGTACCTTTCCTTTGGCGTTTCTCGTAGATCGTACCTTTCCTTTGGCGTTTCCCGTGTAGATCGTATCTTTCCTTTGGCGTTTCCCGTGTAGATCGTACCTTTCCTTTGGCGTTTCCCGTGTAGATCGTATCTTTCCTTTGGCGTTTCCCGTGTAGATCGTACCTTTCCTTTGGCGTTTCCCGTGTAGATCGTACCTTTCCTGGCGTTTCCCGTAGATAGTACCTTTCCTTTGGCGTTTCCCGTGTAGATCGTACCTTTCCTTTGGCGTTTCCTGTAGATCGTACCTTTCCTTTGGTGTTTCTCCTGTCGATCGTACCTTTCCTTTGGCGTTTCCTGTCGATCGTACCTTTCCTTTGGCGTTTCCTGTAGATCGTACCTTTCCTTTGGCGTTTCTCGTAGATCGTACCTTTCCTTTGGCGTTCTCGAGATCGCACCTTTCCTTTGGCGTTTCCTGTCGATCGTACCTTTCGCTTTGGCGTTTCCGTGGATCGTGACCTTTCCTTTGGCGTTTCCGTAGATCGTGACCTTTCCTTTGGCGTTTCCGTGTAGATCGTATATTTCCTTTGGCGTGTCACGTAGATCGTACCTTTCCTTTGGCGTTTCTCCCGTAGATCGTACCTTTCCTTTGCCGTTTCTCCCGTGTAGATCGTACCTTTCCTGTGGCGTTTCCCGTGTAGATCGTACCTTTCCTTTGGTGTTTCCTATCGATCATTTTCCTTTGGCGTTTCCGTGAGATCGTGCCTTTCCTTTGGCGTTTCCGTAGATCGTACCTTTCCTTTGGCGTTTCCCTTGTAGATCGTACCTTTCCTTTGGCGTTTCCCGTGTCGATCGTACCTTTCCTTTGGCGTTTCCTGTCGATCGTACCTTTCCTTTGGCGTTTCCCGTAGATCGTACCTTTCCTTTGGCGTTTCCCGTAGATCGTACCTTTCCTTTGGTGTTTCTCGTAGATCGTACCTTTCCTTTGGTGTTTCTCGTAGATCGTACCTTTCCTTTGGCGATTCTCGTAGATCGTACCTTTCCTTTGGCGTTCCGTTGTACCTTTCCTTTGGCGTTTCTCCCGTAGATCGTACCTTTCCTTTGGTGTTTCCCGTAGATCGTACCTTTCCTTTGGCGTTTCCTGTAGATCGTACCTTTCCTTTGGCGTTTCCCGTAGATCGTACCTTTCCTTTGGCGTTTCCCCGTAGATCGTACATTTCCTTTGGCGTTTCCCGTAGATCGTACCTTTCCTTTGGCGTTTGCCGTGTAGATCGTACCTTTCCTTTGGCGTTTCCCGTGTCGATCGTACCTTTCCTTTGGCGTTTCCTGTCGATCGTACCTTTCCTTTGGCGTTTCCCCGTAGATCGTACCTTTCCTTTGGCGTTTCCCGTAGATCGTACCTTTCCTTTGGTGTTTCTTGTAGATCGTACCTTTCCTTTGGTGTTTCTCGTAGATCGTACCTTTCCTTTGGCGATTCTCGTAGATCGTACCTTTCCTTTGGCGTTTCCCGTAGATTGTACCTTTCCTTTGGCGTTTCTCCCGTAGATCGTACCTTTCCTTTGGTGTTTCCCGTAGATCGTACCTTTCCTTTGGCGTTTCCCGTAGATCGTACCTTTCCTTTGGCGTTTCCTGTAGATCGTACCTTTCCTTTGGCGTTTCCCCGTAGATCGTACCTTTCCTTTGGCGTTTCCCGTAGATCGTACCTTTCCTTTGGCGTTTCCCGTGTAGATCGTACCTTTCCTTTGGCGTTTCCTGTAGATCGTACCTTTCCTTTGGCGTTTCTCGTAGATCGTACCTTTCCTTTGGAGTTTCTCGTAGATCGTACCTTTCCTTTGGCGTTTCCTGTAGATCGTACCTTTCCTTTGGCGTTTCCTGTAGATCGTACCTTTCCTTTGGCGTTTCCCGTGTAGATCGTACCTTTCCTTTGGCGTTTTTAGATCGCATTACTTTCCTTTGGCGTTTCACGTAGATCGTACCTTTCCTTTGGCGTTTCACGTAGATCGTACCTTTCCTTTGGCGTTTCTCGTAGATCGTACCTTTCCTTTGGCGTTTCCTGTCGATCGTACCTTTCCTTTGGCGTTTCCCGTAGATCGTACCTTTCCTTTGGCGTTTCCCGTAGATCGTACCTTTCCTTTGGCGTTTCCCGTAGATCGTACCTTTCCTTTGGCGTTTCCTGTCGATCGTACCTTTCCTTTGGCGTTTCTCGTAGATCGTACCTTTCCTTTGGCGTTTCCCGTAGATCGTACCTTTCCTTTGGCGTTTCTCCCGTAGATCGTACCTTTCCTTTGGCGTTTCCCGTGTAGATCGTACCTTTCCTTTGGCGTTTCCTGTAGATCGTACCTTTCCTTTGGCGTTTCCTGTAGATCGTACCTTTCCTTTGGCGTTTCCCGTAGATCGTACCTTTCCTTTGGCGTTTCCCGTAAATCGTACCTTTCCTTTGGCGTTTTACCGTAGATCGTACCTTTCCTTTGGCGTTTCTCCGTGGTCATTACCTTTCCTTTGGCGTTTCCGTAGATCGTACCTTTCCTTTGGCGTTTCCCGTAAATCGTACCTTTCCTTTGGCGTTTCTCATAGATCGTACCTTTCCTTTGGCGTTTCCCGTAGATCGTACCTTTCCTTTGGTGTTTCCTGTCAATCGTACCTTTCCTTTGGCGTTTCCCGTAGATCGTACCTTTCCTTTGGCGTTTCCCGTGTAGATCGTACCTTTCCTTTGGCGTTTCCCGTGTAGATCGTACCTTTCCTTTGGCGTTTCCCGTGTAGATCGTATCTTTCCTTTGGCGTTTCTCCCGTAGATCGTACCTTTCCTTTGGCGTTTTCCGTAGATCGTACCTTTCCTTTGGCGTTTCTCCCGTAGATCGTACCTTTCCTTTGGCGTTTCCCGTAGATCGTACCTTTCCTTTGGCGTTTCCTGTAGATCGTACCTTTCCTTTGGCGTTTCCTGTAGATCGTACCTTTCCTTTGGCGTTTCTCGTAGATCGTACCTTTCCTTTGGCGTTTCCCGTAGATCGTACCTTTCCTTTGGCGTTTCCCGTGTAGATGTATTCCCCGCGCCGGTCGAACGCTGCCACCACGTTGAGGTCCGAGTCGTCGTCCACCGGCAGAACCACGTGTTTGGAGTCGGACAGCGTGAGGAGAACCGGGGCGGACTTCATGGGACACACCAGAACTTTGTCCCTAAAAAACACAGGATTTTAGTGTTCTACTATTATTTCTATTGAACCTTGAGACTTTTAAACACAATTTTAACCAAATAAAGGTTGAAACATGAGACTGAAGGCTTTAGAGAGAATATTTATGAATGATGTTACTGTATTTGTCATAAAAGGTCTTTTCGTGGGTTTTAGAGTCCGTTTAGTCCAGACAAACATGACATTTAGAGAAATACTGTTTTTAATTAATGTTTTGTACTTCATGTTTCAAAGCCAGTGCAGCTCAAGCCAAATTAAAATGATAAAGTGTTTTGTGGTTTTGTGTAGATTCTGTAGAATCCTGTGAACATTAATGAGAACGAGTCACAATTATTCAGATATAAATGCTGCAGCTCCAGTAAAAGTGGTATGTGTTGTAGTAGTACTCACATATCAGCAGTAGTAGCAGTAGTAGTAGTAGTAGTAGTATTTGCAGTAGTAGCAGTAGTAGCAGTAGTAGTATTTGCAGTAGTATTTGTAGTGTTTGCAGTAGTAGCAGTAGTAGTAGTAGTAGTAGTAGTAGTACTCACATGTCCCGCGGGTGACACTGCAGCTTGAGGATCGGTGAAGGGAAGCGGAACCTCTGGTCACAGTCCCCGGTCAGGACGTCCCACTGGGACACGATGTTGTCTGTGGACGCACTCACCAGTTTGTGTCCATCTCTGCTCCAACTGCAACACAGGGAGGCACGTCAGGGGCGCACCTGACACACAGGGACGCACCTGACACACAGGGACGCACCTGACACACAGGGACGCACCTGACACACAGGGACGCACCTGACACACAGGGACGCACCTGACACACAGGGACGCACCTGACACACAGGGGCGCACCTCAGGGGCGCACCTGACACACAGGGACGCACCTGACACACATGGGCGCACCTCAGGGGCGCACCTGACACACAGGGAGGACACTTGACACACAGGGAGGGCACCTGACACACAGCGGGAGGGCACCTGACACAGCAGGACAGGAGGGCACCTGACACACAGGGGGGCGCCTGACACACAGCGGGACAGGAGGGCCTCTGACACACAGCGGGACAGGGGGGCGTCTGACACACAGCGGGACAGGGGGGCGTCTGACACACAGCGGGACAGGAGGGCACCTGACACACAGCGGGACAGGGGGGCACCTGACACACAGGGAGGGCACCTGACACAGCGGGAGGGCCTCTGACACACTCTGAACCACAGGGAGGGCACCTGACACACAGGAGGGCCTCTGACACACTCTGAACCACAGGGAGGGCACCTGACACACAGGAGGGCCTCTGACACACAGGGACACAGCGGGACAGGGGGGCACCTGACACACAGGGAGGGCACCTGACACACAGCGGGAGGGCGCCTGACACACAGGGAGGTCACCTGACACACAGGGAGGGCACCTGACACACAGCGGGACAGGAGGGCGCCTGACACACAGCGGGAGGGCCTCTGACACACAGCGGGAGGGCGCCTGACACACAGCGGGAGGGCGCCTGACACACAGCGGGAGGGCCTCTGACACACAGCGGGAGGGCGCCTGACACACAGCGGGAGGGCGCCTGACACACAGGGAGGGCCTCTGACGTACCACAGGGAGCAGACCGGGTGGATGTGGGCGCTGATGATTTTGGCGATGCCGCGGGTGAGGAAGTCCCAGATGACGATGCGGCCGTCGTTGCAGCCCACGGCCAGCAGGGTGCCCCAGCGGTTAAAGGTGCAGGTGAGGGCCATACTGATGCAGTCCAGGGTGCCATCCGCCTCCTGCACCAGAACACACCAGAGAATGTCCCGCAGCGTGGCTTTAAAGTGCACGGGACAGGGCGGACTGCTCGTCTCACAGGATTAGATTTAGATAATGGACTAAAAGCTCTAGTTTGACTCAATTGTTGATGTTTATATTTTCTTAGGTCGTGGTTGGACGGCAGACGTGACGCAGAGATAATTCCATAACTGTTACCTAGCAACCCTACTGTAAACAAAGGCCAACGCTAATTTAAAGTGCGCGGCAGGTTTTTATGATTTTCCAGTTTTGCATTTATTTTGTGGATAAACCTGCTGTGAACATAAATGATAGTTTTACACCAGTCAAGGAGTAGTTTATGAGGAAAAGCTGAAAATTATGCTGAAAATTACAGGAAGTTGAGCAGAAGAAGAAGAAGAGCCAGGACAGGAAGGAAGAACAGCCAGGACTTAAAATCTACGCGACAGGTTTTGAGTTTGGTCTAGTTATAACTTAGTTTGGACGGAGGGCACCTGTGGTAAATCGTTATCATAGTTTTACTTCAGTCAAGATGCAGTTTGTGAGGAAATTTAGAAGAATAAACGTTTAAAATGACACGAAGTAGAGCGGAGTTCGAAAATGGAATCTCTCTGTGATGTCATCGAAAACACAAGGACAATTTAAAAGTAACTGACAGTTCTGACAGTTTAAACCATCCACTCAATAAAATAAAAGTGTTATTAAGTATTATTTGTTGTCAATTCCTGACTGTCCCTTGTTTTCAAAATGGTTGCTATGGTAACAGCTGTGGAATCACCTCCGTCTGTGTCATATTTGCTGCTCATGACCAAACAGGAAGTGACTTTATAAACTTCCCAAAAACTGTCAAACTGGACACCACTGAGCAAAACGCTTAGTCAAATCTTAAATATGATCAGGTTCACTACGCTTTAGTCAAATGTCTCATCTGTCATATAGACTTTAAAATTTTAAACCTAAAAAATGGTCAAAGTATAATGATCTTAACTGTATTTAGTAAAATGAGTCACTTTACATTTACATAATTGGCTCCTTGCGCGCTAATGTAAATGTAAACAAATGGAACAGAAAATGATGAACACTTTTTCATTGTATCTACAGATATCACATACTTTATCATCAAATAATACTCAATATGAAGCTCAAATACAATTTTAAAACTAGAAAATAGTATATGGCCCATCTTTAGTGATAGAAAAGCAAAGTAGTTGACTTCAGACGTTCAAATCACTCCTTAAGACCCACCTGTTCAAACTGGATTTGTGTAAATGTATTTTGTTTTGTCTGTTTATGTAAAGCGTCTTTGAGTGTCCAAAAAAGAGCTATACAAGTCTGATGTATTATTATTATTATTCTTCATTTTGCCTCCATTCTGGACTTTTGATGACATCGCTGAGTTTGTTGTAAATTCAAATTATAAAGAAAAATAAAAACAATCTTCCCACAATGGACAAAACAAGGACTGATATGAAGTGAAGTGTTGGAGGAGACATTAAAAGACTCTAAAAGTATTTACACTTTTAAAACAAAATTTAGATCCAATGTAATAAAAAAATATCAAGAAATCGAAAGAATGAGTGTGTGAGTGTTTGTGCAGCTCAGTAACTGTCTGTGTCTGTTTATATTATACACATTTATGTTTATATAAAGTGTTATTTGTGCCTGTGATTATAGACTTCTATTCTGTTCATCTGTCGCACGTCATACTTTAAGTTATTAGGGTTTGGCAAAATAAGTGTTAAACTTCAGCCTAAACCCTTTCGGTGTAAAATGTTTTTCTTTCATTATTCATCTGCTTTTTTTGTTTGTTTTGTTTTTGTATTTCTATGGACCGAAGAAAAATAAACTAACTAACTAACTAACTAACTAACTAACTAGTTTTAACGCACTCACCTCTGGATAGTTCTGCCCGAAGGATTCTGCAAAAATAAAAGGAAAACACTTAAAATTTAAACAAGCTAATCAATCTTAAAAAATAACTAAAATTAATATAATAATTAAGAGGAACTGTTTAATCATTCGTGATTGGAGATTAAATTACGCCTTTATAACAAAAATCCTAAATTATTATTTGAATATAAACATAACAAGAGAACTTGATTAACTAAATAACGAATGATGCTGTGAATCAAAACAAGCTGGACATCGAAAGAATTAACTAAAAATAATATTCTACCGAGATAAGATCTTCAAATATGAACTTTATCATCTCAAACTGTTAAGAAACCGTCTCTTTATTTCATTTAAACTTCAAATAACATCGCATCTTTCGGGGTTAATTCATTTTTCCTTTTTGTGTTGTTAGCTTTTAGCATCGGAGGCTAACAGCGGCGCTAACCACAACATCCGCCGCTTTCTGTCGTTTGGTGATAAAAAGGACTGACCGAGCAGCTCCAGGTTCATGGTGACGGCGCCGCGGATCCAACTGAGTCCCGAAGAAACGGCTACGGGACGAAAGCTCCGTGTTTGTGCGGGTTTGGCGTCTGTGTTAGCCGCGTGCTAGCTGTTAGCAGAGTCGCGCCGCTGCTTCTGTCAGGACCCAAACACAGCGGCCCTCAAACCGCCTGAACGAAAACTGTCAGGAACGTTTACAAAAGACAAAACAAAACAAACAACAAAAAGTCTGTGAGCTATTTAAATATATCAACATACATTTTTAAATTTTTTTTTCTGTATTTAATGTTTTATTCTCTCTGTCAGAGCTTTATGATTTAAAAATGTAGCGCAACATATTTTAACAAACCTTTGAGCCAGTAAAAATACTTTCAAGAATACAGAAAACATTTATCCCTACTTTAAATATTTATAGTTGAATTAATTAAAGATAAAAAAAATATTAAACAACAACACAAGTAATGGCAAATTAATGAAAATAATGTTTTTTAACCTTTTTATTTTTTTATATTTTTGCTCTTTTTATTGTACAAGTTGTATTGCTTTAAAAAAGGACTAGTGAGTTAAATAGAGCTTTATTTTATTATATTTGTATTGTGTTGGACTTTGGTAACAGTTCAACAAATAAAGTGGGTTGTATTAAAGAAACTGACAAAAATAAAATGTACAGAAACAAACTAATTACAAAAGAAAAAATTATATTGCAGTAAAATTGGTTGAGTGGCGGTAGTGTCGGCTCTTCCCGGCAGAGGGCGCCGTCTCCCCCGCTCTGCCCGCACACGGAGCCGAAGCAGCGGGGCAGAAGCAGAAGTTGTCCGGAGCTCCAGCGGCGGCGTCTGTGTCCTTCTGTCCGCTCTCACGCGCTCTGTGCCCGGCTGAGCTCCGTGCAAACCCCCGCCTCTCCTCCAGCACCTCCACCGGGACCTCTCCCCGCCTTCTACCCGGGCTACAGAGCGATGGACCCGGACAAACTGGACGAAAACGACTGGAGGTACCACGGAGAGGGGAACAAGAGCCTGGTGGTGTCGCACATTCAGGTGAGGCTAGCCCGACTTCTGCCGGCTTTTGTCGCCTCAAACATCGCGATAACCCGCTCAAACCCCTCCTGGCTGGATAAAACACTTTGTTAAACTGTTTTCCACCTCTTTGCCGACCTGTCATCACCTCAAAGCCGAGTTTGGCAGCTCTAAACCCGGCGGTGGGCGTTAGCTCCGGGGCTAGCCCGTTAGCCGCCTCTAAAGCTAAGAGGACACCGTTAAAGAGCACGTTTGTCACGCCGCGAAGTTAAACGGGATAAAAACTAAAACCGCAATGAAGGTTTCGCTTTTTACTGATGTTGTCATGAACTTAACACTTTAGAAAGTTTTGCAGAAGTTGTAATAGTTTGGCAATCTTTCAGAAACAAATAATTACAGGTGTTTAATCAAAAGAATGTGCCCGAGCCCGGTGTTTACGAGCGTTTGAGGGGTTTACACGTTTGTTCTGATCAGGACTCTGTTTGGATCGTGTCTGTCACAGTTTTACGTCAGTCAAGCGTCACTTTGGGAGAAGTTTAAAATGACAGGAAGTAGCTCTGATTTCTGAGGAACGTGTTTGTGTCATCAGTTCACGAAAGTCACTCAGAGAAGGACAAGGAGTGTCCTTCTCTGCTCCAGTGACTGCCATTCAACACAGAGCAAGAGAAGTCCTGCTTTAGACCTGGTCTGGTCCAAGTTTAGACTAAGTTTAGACCTGGTTTGGTCCAAGTTTAGACCTGGTTTAGACCTGGTTTGGTTCAAGTTTAGACCTGGTTTGGTCCAAGTTTAGACCTGGTTTAGACCTGGTTTGGTTCAAGTTTAGACCTGGTTTGGTCCAAGTTTAGACTAAGTTTAGACCAAGTTTAGACCTGGTTTGGTCCGAGTTTAGACCTGGTTTAGACCTGGTCTGGTCCAAGTTTAGACTAAGTTTAGACCTGGTTTGGTCCAAGTTTAGACCTGGTTTGGTCCAAGTTTAGACCTGGTTTGGTCCAAGTTTAGACCTGGTTTGGTCCAAGTTTAGACCTGGTTTGGTCCAAGTTTAGACCTGGTTTGGTCCAAGTTTAGACCTGGTCTGGTCCAAGTTTAGACCAAGTTTAGACCAAGTTTAGACTAAGTTTAGACCTGGTTTGGTCCAAGTTTAGACTAAGTTTAGACCTGGTTTGGTCCAAGTTTAGACTAAGTTTAGACCTGGTTTGGTCCAAGTTTAGACCTGGTTTGGTCCAAGTTTAGACCTGGTTTGGTCCAAGTTTAGACTAAGTTTAGACCTGGTTTGGTCCAAGTTTAGACCTGGTTTGGTCCAAGTTTAGACCTGGTTTGGTCCAAGTTTAGACCAAGTTTAGACCTGGTTTGGTCCAAGTTTAGACTAAGTTTAGACCTGGTTTGGTCCAAGTTTAGACCAAGTTTAGACCTGGTTTGGTCCAAGTTTAGACCAAGTTTAGACCTGGTTTGGTCCAAGTTTAGACCTGGTTTGGTCCAAGTTTAGACCTGGTTTGGTCTTATGTTTGGTCAAAGATCAGGTGCACGATTTGGCAGGAGATCATTATCAGGACTTTCTTGGGTCCAGATCATGATTTCGATTTAATCACGATTCATGTTCAGAGCTGCACCGTTTAGGGAAAATATATATAACTGTGATGTTTGTGACTCGTGCCTTTGTGACTCATGTTTTATTAATAGATTCTGTTCAAATTTCAACATAATTTTGTCGCTTTTAGTTGTGTTTGTGTGCACTGAGTCACGTTTACTGTTTTTGAACACGTTTTTATCACTTTTGGTCGCGCTTTTGTCGCTCGTCTCAGAACATGTTTGTACAAATCCAAACGACAGCGTGAGCCGGTTTTATTCAAATCAAAGGAAGACATTTTGTTGTTTGTGGAAGAAAATAGTCTGAGGCTACGTTCACACTGCAGCTCAAATCAAATGTGACTTGTATCCGATTTTTTTCAAATCCGACTCAGGCCACTTTGGTATGTGGATATAAATCCGATATGTGTCCGCACTTTTAGAATGGACTTCAGTCTGAACGCTCCAGTCCCGTCATCATCAACACGTCATCAACAGGCGACACTCCCGGGTCACACGTCATCATTTTGAGTCAAAGTGGAAAGCGCCAAAAAACAAGAGACGAAAGCGGAAAGAAATGGCGGACGAGGCGCCGAAAACTGTGAGTGGAAAAAGGAAGAAGTTTGTGAGCCGATAAATATATGGGGCGACCAATCAATTCAGGCAAAAATGGAAGGTTCGTATCGTAATGGGGCGGAGTTTGAGGAGATGGCGAAGGAGTTGGCCGAGCGAGGGATTAAGAGCTCCTGGCTGCAGTGCCAGCGGAAAATAAAAAACCTCCGCACGAAATTTATAGAAACTAAAGCCATCAATAAAAGGAGCGGACGTGGACGGGTAAGCTGCCCATTTTATCAGGAACTTGATCGTATTTTGGGTGACAAACCCAGCTGCCAGCTTAAAAAATCAGTTTCTGAGTAACGGCTCACATCAATGTCCCACCGCTCCTGGCTCCGCCTCCTCTCAACAGACGTAGCAGCGAGTGCCCCACAAACTGCCAGAGCCAAAACCCTTGCCCTCTTCCTTCTTAACCGTCTTCTTAAAATAATTTGATGGTAAAATGTTGGCCCCGGTTGCAAAATAATCTACAAATTTCCACAAATGCTTCACGACTGAGAGGTTCTCCAGTTGGATCATGTTCACTTCAGTAAACACAGTACGCTGTGTGTGACGTTGTGTTCTTTTGTGCTCCTGCCGGTCGCATAACGCCGCATTCACACCAGATACAAACGGCAATCGCATTTTTTTTGTAACGTGAACAACCACATTAAAAAGTCGGATTTAAACAAAAAATCCGAATTGGGCGTCATACCCTGCAGTGTGAACGTAGCCTTTGTCGTTTGTCAATTACATCCGTTAAAATGTGGTTTTTGTGTGGATTTGGTTTAATTGTGCAGCTCTGAGCCTCTGAGCAGATAAATAAAGTCATCCGAGGCTTCAGAGGCTAAACATCAGGAGAAACAGTGTGTTTGAACAGACGGCTGCTTTAAAGACACAGAACATCATTTCAAACCGTCCCAGGAGCAGCTCATGGTGTGTTTTCATCTCCGTATCACACAAAACTGTCCTGAAGTGTTTAAACTTCTCCAAATCTTGTATTGACTCAGGTTTGTTTTATTGACTTTACGACGAGAGCGACGTGTCCAAACTGTTTGTTCAAACTAACACGACACAAGTGTGTAACCGTCACTTCATCCTCATCCAACGGGAAAACACTCGAGCTGAAGTGACTCTCAACCAATCGATTAATGAGACGAGCGTCAGTCGTGGAATAACTGGACCAGACCTGGACGTGTGGAAAGAGGATTTATCTCAGAAACATCAGGAACGACATCGAAATGACAAAGACACTCTGTGTTTTGGTCAGATTTAAAGGGCCTATGACAGGTTTTTAGGATTTTCTCATTTTGACTTTCTTCAGTGCATTAATTCCTCTTGTAAATATAAATTGTAGTTTTACACCAAACAGGTCGCTGTTTGTGGAGAAAAGATGAAAAATCTGTTGATAATTACAGGAAGTAAACAAACTGATGACATCACACTGTGGGGTCAAAGGTCATGCGTAATTTATACAAAAGAAACTACTTTTTTGACCCTTTAAACATCGATTCAACAAAATAAAGGCGTCACGTGTGTTTCTCTTTGTCAAATGAACAAAATCTGTGACATTAGATGAGTTTTGTCCAGTGTACAGTGTGGTTGCCATGGTGATTTCCTAGTGTGATGTCATACTTCACAACCAGGAAGTAAAATTAAAAACCTAAAAGAACGGCTAAACTGAGGTAAAATGTGTAAAGATTTTAGTAGAAATTTGAAATATATTTGTCTTAACTGTATTTTAGTTGAATGAGTCGTTCAACCTGTCATAGGCCCTTTAAACCCGTCATAGGCCCTTTAAACCTGTCATAGGCCCTTTAAACCTGTCATAGGCCCTTTAAACCCGTCATAGGCCCTTTAAACCTGTCATAGGCCCTTTAAACCTGTCATAGGCCCTTTAAACCCGTCATAGGCCCTTTAAACCCGTCATAGGCCCTTTAAACCTGTCATAGGCCCTTTAAACCTGTCATAGGCCCTTTAAACCCGTCATAGGCCCTTTAAACCTGTCATAGGCCCTTTAAACCTGTCATAGGCCCTTTAAACCTGTCATAGGCCCTTTAAACCCGTCATAGGCCCTTTAAACCCGTCATAGGCCCTTTAAACCTGTCATAGGCCCTTTAAACCCGTCAGAGGCCCTTTAAACCCGTCATAGGCCCTTTAAACCTGTCATAGGCCCTTTAAACCTGTCAGAGGCCCTTTAAAACTGTCAGAGGCCCTTTAAACCCGTCATAGGCCCTTTAAACCCGTCATAGGCCCTTTAAACCTGTCAGAGGCCCTTTAAACCTGTCAGAGGCCCTTTAAACCCGTCATAGGCCCTTTAAACCTGTCATAGGCCCTTTAAACCTGTCAGAGGCCCTTTAAACCCGTCAGAGGCCCTTTAAAACTGTCAGAGGCCCTTTAAACCCGTCATAGGCCCTTTAAACCCGTCAGAGGCCCTTTAAACCCGTCAGAGGCCCTTTAAACCTGTCAGAGGCCCTTTAAACCTGTCAGAGGCCCTTTAAACCTGTCAGAGGCCCTTTAAACCCGTCATAGGCCCTTTAAACCTGTCAGAGGCCCTTTAAACCTGTCAGAGGCCCTTTAAACCTGTCATAGGCCCTTTAAACCTGTCAGAGGCCCTTTAAACCTGTCAGAGGCCCTTTAAGAGAAACGAGCGACAAAGATCCATCAAAATAAAACAAAAGCAGCATCTGTTTGTCATCGTTTCATCCATCGACCTGAAACAGAAAAGGACAATTTTTTTTATTTTTATTTAACCTTTATTTAACCAGGAAAGTCCCATTGAGATTAAAAACCTGTCCTGGCCAAGAGGCAGCAAAAAGTCCCAGACATAGACAACAAATAAAATGACATAGAATTATATAAAACAGTTAAAATTAAACGAGTCGACCTCAAGTGCTCTCAGTCTGGCTTTAAAATCATTTAAAGAGATCAGTTCAGGAGCTTCCAGCTTTTTTGCAGCGTGTTCCATGATGTGGGAGCAGCATGAGTTCTGTGCTCACATGTGGAACACAGAGCAACAGCAAAGAATAAGAATCAACACTTGTCCTCGTTAGTAAATCACCGACGTAGGAGGGAAGCAGACCGAGCATGGCCTTATGAATAAAAGTGAACAATGTCCCGCCTCCTGTGGACGAGGAGGACCAATCAACACAGAGTACAGTTCACAGTGATGGGTTAACGCTCTACAGTCGGAGATAAACCTCAGAGCAGCAGGACAAACGTGCTTATTCTGACGTCAAAGTGCTGCTCGGAAACAAAACCCAAAGCTCACCACTCACAGTTTGCAAGAGACTTTCCCAAACAGAAGCCCAACGTCACTAAACCCAAGAGTTTGTCCTTAAATACCCTGCGCCGGGACGTCCCAAAGGCCTCGTTACCCTTTCATTGGGTCAGGTTTGGTCCAAATGAGTTGCCGTTGGGGCAGAGCAATACGACCAACGTTCTTTATCACGATTTAAAAGAGAAATTCAGCGATAACGGTATAACTGACAATATAAAGGACTTAACAAAGGCACCAACATCTGACCTGTTTAAAGGGCCCATGACAGGTTTTTATGATTTTCTAATTTTGACTTTATTCAGTGCATTAATACCTGTTGTAAATATAAATGATAGTTTTACACCAATCAGGTCACTGTTTGTGGAGAAAAGTTGAAAAATCTGTTGAAAATTATACAGGAAGTAAACAAACTGATGACATCACACTGTGAGACAAAGGTTATGCAGAATTTACACAAAATAAACCACTTTTTTGACAATTTTTAAACATTAATTCAACAAAATAAATGTAAGAATGCATTTTTCCTTTGTCAAATGAAACAATCCGTTACATCAGAGGAGTTTTGGTCCAGTGTACAGTCTGGTTGCTATGGCAATTTCCTAGTGTGATGTCATCATTTACAACCAGGAAGCGAAGCAAAAATTAGCGCAAGAGAAGAACGTCGGACTGATTTACGGTTCATTTGAAAACCTTTTGAGAGAGGAAGAACTGGGCCTGGACCTGAGCCTGGACCTGGACCTGGACTTGAAACTGGACTTGAAACTGGACCCAAAGCTGGACCTGGACCTGGGCCTGGACCGGGACTTGAACCTGGACCCCAAGCTGGACCTGAAGCTGGACCCGAGCCTGGGCCTGGACCTGGACCTGAGCCTGGACCTGGACCTGAGCCTGGACCTGAGCCTGGACCTCGACCTGAGCCTGGACCTGAGCCTGGACCTGAGCCTGGACCTGAGCCTGGACCTGAGCCTGGACTTGAAACTGGACTTGAAACTGGACTTGAAACTGGACTTAAAACTGGACCCAAAGTTGGACCTGGACCTGGACCTGGACCTGGACCTGGGCCTGGACCGGGACTTGAACCTGGACCCCAAGCTGGACCCCAAGCTGGACCCGAGGCTGGACCCGAGCCTGGGCCTGGGCCTGGACCTGGACCTGGGCCTGGACCTGGACCTGAGCCTGGACCTGAGCCTGGACCTGGACCTGGACCTGGACCTGGACCTGTCAGGACCATCATTAAAACCACGCAGCGTTCGATGGTCCGGGTTTATCGTCTTTGTTTGGATCGGGTCTGAGCTGTTCAGCGTCGAATGAGCCACTTCTGTGACTAATTATAAAAACAAAATCAGCTCTAAAGTGTTTTATTCTGGTAGTTTTTATTGCAGCTTGTGTTTTTTAACAAAATCATTAGAGCTGGAGTCGACTAAAGCCCGATTCATCGACTCATCGGCCCAAACTGCACAAACCTCAGCAGAAAAGCAGGAGTAAACCGTGTGTTATGTGTTGATGTGAGTCACAAACCCATGACCAGAGCTCCTCACTCTCAGCTGATGTTTGCTGTTTTCGCCGTAAAACCCTTTAATCATATCAGATCATGAAAATGTTGGTCGACTAAAACACCATTGACTGATTAATCGACTAAACGACAGCCCTAAATGTCATGTATTTAAGTCGATGTCTTGTTTTCGTGTCGTCCAGGTCCAGGTCCAGGTCCAGGTCCAGTCTTTACTTAGTGCTGGGGGTTTAATTTATTTTATTTTGGGTAAAGTATTATATAAAGCTGCAATTATTCATCGAATATAAAAAATAATCAACTGTAAAAAGTGATAATCGACTGATCATTAACTGGACTGAACAAACCATGACTCGAGTAAAAGCTTCGATTATTATTTACTGCCTCGATGAGTCGTTTAATTCACATATTTAATAAAAACAGCTTGAATCTGGAGCGCGGAGTGAATGTGGAGTGCGATTCCGTCTTTATTTATTTTGAGTCTTTATTTTCCTGCTCAAACACACGCTCCTCCTATTGGTCGAACTCCACCGGCTCCGAGTGATTGACAGCTGGATCAAACCAATCAGACGCTCAGGAGAAGACGACGGTAACGCTTTAGTGAACCGTTTATACCAGGGGTGGGCAATTATTTTGACGCAAGGGCCACTTTGGACGTTTACACTTGCCTGGGGGCCGGACCATTTTACACACATACTACTACACATAGACGTAATGCCTAAAATACACAAAATCGACAACAGAAGAGCAGAAATCATTACCTTTACTTAGTGGGAACAGTGCCGTTGGTCACTCTTTTTATCCAAAGCATCAAAGTCTGGTGTTATTCTAGTGGTGGCTGTTCTTAAAACTGATCTTAAATGAACAAACAGCTGCTCAGGCAACTATAAAATGACAAATGCGTCATACTTAACTCATACAATTTTTGCTTTGTGGGCCGGATCACAATGCCAAAAGGGCCACATGTGGCCCCCGGGCCTTAGTTTGCCCCCCTCTGGTTTATACTGCAGTCATAAGCACTTGTGTTTATCAGGCCTCACACACAGCAGTTATTACCGGGACAATGACACTGTGTAAAAGCAGCTGATTGTGGTTTATTGGGTCAGACCTGTTTTTGGTCGATGGGTCAAATGCATAAACAAACTAGTGCTTATTAACTCTTTATAAATAGTTTACTAAGGAACCTAAAGCGTCACCGGTGACTTTATTTACTTTTTAAGAGCCATAAAATAATACAATTGAAATCATTATCTGGAAAATTGTGTTTTTGAAGTGCCATCATTTCTCCCACAAACGTCAAAAGATCCAGTTTTATTTCCTGTAAAATCATTCTGAAGCAGATGAATCTTTTATCAGTTTGTGCGTTCATGTTTCCGTCTTTTGGTAAATTCTTCTGTCGTTAAAAACATAAACACAGTGTCAGACGTGTCCCGTGTTTGCTCCGAGTGAAGGCGGAGCTTCAGAGCTCCACAATCAAATACTTCAGATTCCTGTTTGTTTGTCGTTAAACCGTGACGTCCTCAAAGATGGAAAGTCCTGAGAGGACAGAGCTCACAGACAGGGGGCGCTGAAGAGGACAGAGCTCACAGACAGGGGGCGCTGAAGAGGACAGAGCTCACAGACAGAGGACAGAGCTCACAGACAGGGGGCGCTGAGGAGGACAGAGCTCACAGACAGAGGACAGAGCTCACAGACAGGGGGCGCTGAGGAGGACAGAGCTCACAGACAGAGGACAGAGCTCACAGACAGAGGACAGAGCTCACAGACAGAGGACAGAGCTCACAGACAGGGGGCGCCGAAGAGGACAGAGCTCACAGACAGAGGACAGAGCTCACAGACAGAGCTCACAGACAGAGGACAGAGCTCACAGACAGGGGGCGCTGAGGAGGACAGAGCTCACAGACAGAGGACAGAGCTCACAGACAGGGGGCGCTGAAGAGGACAGAGCTCACAGACAGGGGGCGCTGAAGAGGACAGAGCTCACAGACAGAGGACAGAGCTCACAGACAGGGGGCGCTGAGGAGGACAGAGCTCACAGACAGAGGACAGAGCTCACAGACAGGGGGCGCTGAGGAGGACAGAGCTCACAGACAGGGGGCGCTGAAGAGGACAGAGCTCACAGACAGAGGACAGAGCTCACAGACAGGGGGCGCTGAAGAGGACAGAGCTCACAGACAGAGGACAGAGCTCACAGACAGAGGACAGAGCTCACAGACAGCGGGACAGGGGGCTGAAGAGGACAGAGCTCACAGACAGAGGACAGAGCTCACAGACAGAGCTCACAGACAGAGGACAGTGCTCAGAGGACAGAGCTCACAGACAGAGCTGAGAGGACAGATCTCACAGACAGAGGACAGAGCTCACAGAGGACAGAGCTCACAGACAGAGGACAGAGCTCACAGACAGAGGACAGAGCTCACAGACAGGACAGAGCTCACAGACAGAGGACAGAGCTCACAGACAGAGGACAGAGCTCACAGACAGGGGGCGCTGCGGAGGACAGAGCTCACAGACAGAGGACAGAGCTCACAGACAGAGGACAGAGCTCACAGACAGAGGACAGAGCTCACAGACAGAGGACAGAGCTCACAGACAGAGGACAGAGCTCACAGACAGAGGACAGAGCTCACAGACAGAGGACAGAGCTCACAGACAGAGGCGCTGAGAGGACAGAGCTCACAGAGACAGAGGACAGAGGCGCTGAAGAGGACAGAGCTCACAGACAGAGGACAGAGCTCACAGACAGGGGGCGCTGAAGAGGACAGAGCTCACAGACAGAGGACAGAGCTCACAGACAGGGGGCGCTGAGGAGGACAGAGCTCACAGACAGAGGACAGAGCTCACAGACAGAGGACAGAGCTCACAGACAGGGGGCACTGAAGAGGACAGAGCTCACAGACAGAGGACAGAGCTCACAGACAGGACAGAGCTCACAGACAGGGGGCGCCGAAGAGGACAGAGCTCACAGACAGAGGACAGAGCTCACAGACAGAGGACAGAGCTCAGACAGCGCTGAAGAGGACAGAGCTCACAGACAGAGGACAGAGCTCACAGACAGAGGACAGAGCTCACAGACAGGGGGCGCCGATGAGGACAGAGCTCACAGACAGGGGGCGCCGAAGAGGACAGAGCTCACAGACAGAGGACAGAGCTCACAGACAGAGGACAGAGCTCACAGACAGGGGGCGCCGAAGAGGACAGAGCTCACAGACAGAGGACAGAGCTCACAGACAGGGGGCGCTGAGGAGGACAGAGCTCACAGACAGAGGACAGAGCTCACAGACAGGGGGCGCTGAGGAGGACAGAGCTCACAGACAGAGGACAGAGCTCACAGACAGAGCTCACAGACAGGACAGAGCTCACAGACAGAGGGCGCCGAAGAGGACAGAGCTCACAGACAGAGGACAGAGCTCACAGACAGGGGACAGAGCTCACAGACAGAGGACAGAGCTCACAGACAGAGGACAGAGCTCACAGACAAGAGGACAGAGCTCACAGACAGAGGACAGAGCTCACAGACAGGGGGCGCCGAAGAGGACAGAGCTCACAGACAGAGGACAGAGCTCACAGACAGAGGACAGAGCTCACAGAGGACAGAGCTCACAGACAGAGGACAGAGCTCACAGACAGAGGACAGAGCTCACAGACAGGGGGCGCCGAAGAGGACAGAGCTCACAGACAGAGGACAGAGCTCACAGACAGAGGACAGAGCTCACAGACAGAGGACAGAGCTCACAGACAGAGGACAGAGCTCACAGACAGGGGGCGCTGAGGAGGACAGAGCTCACAGACAGAGGACAGAGCTCACAGACAGGGGGCGCTGAGGAGGACAGAGCTCACAGACAGAGGACAGAGCTCACAGACAGAGGACAGAGCTCACAGACAGAGGACAGAGCTCACAGACAGAGGACAGAGCTCACAGACAGAGGACAGAGCTGAGGAGGACAGAGCTCACAGACAGAGGACAGAGCTCACAGACAGGGGGCGCTGAGGAGGACAGAGCTCACAGACAGAGGACAGAGCTCACAGACAGGGGGCGCTGAAGAGGACAGAGCTCACAGACAGAGGACAGAGCTCACAGACAGGGGGCGCTGAGGAGGACAGAGCTCACAGACAGAGGACAGAGCTCACAGACAGGGCAGGCTCACAGAGGACAGAGCTCAAAGACAGAGCACAGAGCTCACAGAGAGAGGACAGAGCTCACAGACAGAGGACAGAGCTCACAGACAGAGGACAGAGCTCACAGACAGAGGACAGAGCTCACAGACAGGACAGAGCTCACAGACAGGTTTAACACCAGAGTCAGCAGCGTGTGACCCTCACAGTGTGACTGAGCCACGAGTTTTCTTTTGATAAACAAGGCTTCCATTTGAATCCTGGACAGAAGTGTCCTGCGGTCATGATGTAGGATTAAAGGTGCATTATGTAACTTTTGTGGAGGGCCTGCCATCTGCTCATTGGATCATAACATGTATCACTGTAACATTTGAAACATTTGAAGATCTGAAATGCCCCGAATCCAGGACATCACATCCATTTAGTTGTACATTTCCTGGGGGAGGACCCCAGCGATTCTTCATTAACGGATGAAGGTTACAAAGGTCTAGTGAAGCGTGTCTGTCACACACGGTGTGCGTCTGTCACACACGGTGTGCGTCTGTCACACACGGTGTGCGTCTGTCACACACGGTGTGCGTCTGTCACACACGGTGTGCGTCTGTCACACACGGTGTGCGTCTGTCACACACGATGTGCGTCTGTGGTGTGCGTCTGTCACACACGGTGTGCGTCTGTCACACACGGTGTGCGTCTGTCACACACGGTGTGAGTCTGTGGTGTGCGTCTGTCACACACGGTGTGCGTCTGTCACACACGGTGTGCGTCTGTCACACACGGTGTGCGTCTGTCACACACGGTGTGCGTCTGTGGTGTGCGTCTGTCACACACGGTGTGCGTCTGTCACACACGGTGTGCGTCTGTCACACACGGTGTGCGTCTGTCACACACGGTGTGCGTCTGTGGTGTGCGTCTGTCACACACGGTGTGCGTCTGTCACACACGGTGTGCGTCTGTCACACACGGTGTGCGTCTGTGGCTCACGTTGTGCTTTGACGTCACAGAAATAACTCTCACCACAGATTGACAATAAACCTTTGTGAAGTCACTTTGAGCGTCTGGAAAAACACAACACTATTATTATTGTCATGAATCAAACTGTGTGTGTGTGTGTGTGTGTGTGTGTGTGTGTACAGTGTGTGTGTGTGTACAGTGTGTGTGTGTACAGTGTGTGTGTGTGTGTGTACAGTGTGTGTGTGTGTGTGTGTACAGTGTGTGTGTGTGTGTACAGTGTGTGTGTGTGTGTGTACAGTGTGTGTGTGTGTGTGTGTACAGTGTGTGTGTGTGTACAGTGTGTGTGTGTACAGTGTGTGTGTGTGTGTGTGTACAGTGTGTGTGTGTGTGTGTGTGTGTGCAGTATGTGTGTGTACTGTGTGTGTACAGTGTGTGTCTGTGTGTGTCTGTCTGTGTGTGTGTGTACAGTGTGTGTGTGTGTGCGTCTGGGGTGTGTGTGTGTGTGTGTGTGCGCGTGTGTCGGATGTGTGTGTTTTTGTGAATGGGTGAGCGACAGATCGAGACACGTTCAGTGAGTCAGACTCTGAAACAAACAAGTCCAAACACAACAGGAATCTGAGACAAACAGGGTTTGGACGACCGAGTCATGTGACCCGGACTCATGTGACCCGGACTCATGTGACCCGGACTCATGTGACCCGGACTCATGTGACCCGGAGTCATGTGACCCGGAGTCATGTGACTCCAACAGTTGAAAAATCTGTACAAAGTTACACGAAGTGAACAGACTGATGACATCACAGTGTGGAGACTATGCAGAATTTACACAAAAGAAACAACTTTTTTTTTTAACCTTTTATACATTTATTCAACCAAAAAGGTGTTCGCATGTGGTTTTATTTGTAAAATTTTAAATATCTGTGACATTAAAGGAGTTCTGGCCCAGGGCAGTGCGGTTGCTATGGTAACGTCCCAGTGTGACGTCATCATTTACAACCAGGAAGTGAAACAGAAACCCTACAAAAATTCTAAACTGGGATAAAGTTTGTAAAGTATTTCAGCAAGATTTGAAACATGTTGATCTGAGCTGTATTTACGTGAAAAGGGGATTCGAACCCGTCACTTGAATGTGTTTTGAATTTGAACCCCACACGTCTGCGTTTGTGTTTGTCGTTGCAGATTCCCCGAGTGCTGCGTCTGCTCAAGTATCCGGCGGCCGACTCGGAGAACCCCCCTCAGGTAAAGTGTGAGGCTGCTGGAGGTTGTGGGTTCGACTCCGGCTCAAAGCTCACAGTGTTGTGTTCGATCCCCCTCAGACGGCGGAGCAGGCCTACAGACAGATCCAGAACATCGTGGACTTCACCTCCAACGTCATGAGCAGCTGCATCGGAGAGCAGTTCATCCACAGCGGGGTGAGACCCAACACCCTCTGACACTGAACACAAACACAACACCTGCAGAGCTCCAAACCCAACACCCTCTGAACACAAACCCAACACCTGCAGAGCTCTAGACCCCAACACCATCTGACACTGAACACAAACCCAACACCTACAGAGCTCCAAACCCAACACCTTCTGACACTGAACACAACACCTGCAGAGCTCCAAACCCAACACCCTCTGACACTGAACACAACACCTGCAGAGCTCCAAACCCAACACCCTCTGACACTGAACACAACACCTGCAGAGCTCCAAACCCAACACCATCTGACACTGAACACAACACCTGCAGAGCTCCAAACCCAACACCCTCTGACACTGAACACAACACCTGCAGAGCTCCAAACCCAACACCTTCTGACACTGAACACAACACCTGCAGAGCTCTAAACCCAACACCTTCTGACACTGAACACAACACCTGCAGAGCTCTAAACCCAACACCATCTGACACTGAACACAAACACAACACCTGCAGAGCTCCAAACCCAACACCATCTGACACTGAACACAAACACAACACCTGCAGAGCTCCAAACCCAACACCATCTGACACTGAACACAACACCTGCAGAGCTCCAAACCCAACACCCTCTGACACTGAACACAACACCTGCAGAGCTCCAAACCCAACACCTTCTGACACTGAACACAACACCTGCAGAGCTCTAAACCCAACACCTTCTGACACTGAACACAACACCTGCAGAGCTCTAAACCCAACACCATCTGACACTGAACACAAACACAACACCTGCAGAGCTCCAAACCCAACACCATCTGACACTGAACACAAACACAACACCTGCAGAGCTCCAAACCCAACACCTTCTGACACTGAACACAACACCTACAGAGCTCTAAACCCAACACCTTCTGACACTGAACACAACACCTGCAGAGCTCCAGACCCAACACCTGCAGAGCTCCAGACCCAACACCTGCAGAGCTCCAGACCCAACACCTGCAGAGCTCCAGACCCAACACCTGCAGAGCTCCAGACCCAACACCTGCAGAGCTCCAGACCCAACACCTGCAGAGCTCCAGACCCAACACCTGCAGAGCTCTACACCCAACACCTGCAGAGCTCTACACCCAACACCTGCAGAGCTCTACACCCAACACCTGCAGAGCTCTACACCCAACACCTGCAGAGCTCTACACCCAACACCTGCAGAGCTCCAAACCCAACACCTGCAGTGTGTCTTGCTCAGTGCGTTTCATTAAAATGTATCAATCGACTCAAACATTTGACCCGATCAGTGTAAATGTCATTATTTACTCGTCTGTTTTGAAGTAATTTTGTACATTTTCTGAAGCTTTAACCTGGAAACAACAAAAGAGTCCTTAAAGATCTAAAAGTGTGTCACATGACCTGCCTCTGACGCTCACAGGACACACGAGCCTGCAGGGGGCGCTGGTCTGAGCCTGCAGGGGGCGCTGGTCTGAGCCTGCAGGGGGCGCTGGTCTGAGCCTGCAGGGGGCGCTGGTCTGAGCCTGCAGGGGGCGCTGGTCTGAGCCTGCAGGGGGCGCTGGTCTGAGCCTGCAGGGGGCGCTGGTCTGAGCCTGCAGGGGGCGCTGGTCCTCTGAGCCTGCAGGGGGCGCTGGTCTGAGCCTGCAGGGGGCGCTGGTCCGTTCAAATGATAAATATTGAGCCCCAAAGTATCGTCCAGCTGCTGCTCGAGCGATGCATCGATGTAATGATCGTGACAAACGTTCTGTCCAATCAGAAGCTCCAGACGGGAGGCGTGTCCAAGTGTGTTTGATCACTATTATTGTGTTTGTTTATTATTGACTGTAACGTTTAATTAAAATATTAAAACGACCTGGAGACGTCGTGTGTTAAAGTGGTGTTTGTGTCGGCTCCATGACCTCTGACCTCTGACCCCTGACCTCTGACCTCTGCCCTCTGACCCCTGACCTCTGACCTCTGACCTCTCTCTCTCCTCAGGAGGTGGTCAAGTTACCCCTGGAGTTTGTGCGGCAGCTGTCAATCAAAGTGCAGCACCAGCGACCAGGTACCGCCCACTTTCACTCCTCATACACCAGGTACCGCCCACTTTCACTCCTCATACACCAGGTACCGCCCACTTTCACTTGTTAAGGACCAGGTACCGCCCACTTTCACACGTTATGCACCAGGTACCGCCCACTTTCACTCGTTAAGGACCAGGTACCGACCACTTTCACTCCTTATACACCAGGTACCGCCCACTTTCACTCCTCATAGACCAGGTACCGCCCACTTTCACTCGTTTCACACTTTTAGTTGCATTTTTAGTCACATTTTTGTCGCTATTAGTCATTTTTTGTTGCTTTTAATCACGTTATTTTCATGTTCAGTCACATTTTTGTTTTGGTTTTAGTCGTGTTTTTGACAGTTTATGTTGCGATAAGTTTTTTTGTTGCTTTTATCCACTTTTTTAGGTGCGATTTTGTAGCTTTTGATCATGTTTTTGGTTTGGCTTTGACGAGTTTTCCATGTTTTTTCTTTTCAGTCACGTTTTTGTTTTGGTTTTAGTCATGTTTTTGTATGTGGGCGGGGCTACCGGTTCTAACAAAAGCATGTTCTTGTCTCACGTTTTAAAATCAGGTACAGGCCCTTTAATATGTCTGGCCTTCTGCCTCCAAAGTGTTTATTTAAGTCCACCAAGGAAACATTTTGTGCATTCCTGGTACACGATCATAAAAAGATGAATAAAATGGTTCTTCACTATAACGTTCTTCACTTTTGGGCCGTGTTTGTCGGTTCAGGGTCATGTTTGTGTCTCTGTGTGTCCTGCAGCCTGGAGGTGCAACAAGGTCATGGACATCTACAGCGGCTGTGCTCTGTGTCTGCCAAACCTGACCACGCCCCTTTACCACCAGCCCACGCTGACCCCGCCCCTCTGCATCGAAATCAAGGTACAAACGGCAAAATAAACATGAAATCAAGGCACAAACGGCAAAATAAACACGAAAGCAACCTAAAAACTACAAAACATACACGAAACCATGGTAGAAACAGCAAAATATACATGAAATCAACCTAAAACGACAAAATATACATGAAATCAACCTAAAAACTACAAAATATACCAGAAATCAAGGTACAAATTGCAAAATAGACACAAAGTCAACCTAAAACTACACAATATTCACGGAATCAAGGCACAAACTGCAAAATATACCAGAAATCAACCTAAAAACGACAAAATATACCAGAAATCAACCTAAAAACGACAAAATATACATGAAATCAAGGTATAAACTGCAAAATGTACCAGAAATCTATCTAAAAAGTTCAAAATATACATTAAATCATGGTAGAAACTGTAAAATATATCAGAAATCAACCTAAAACGACAAAATATACCAAAAATCAACCTAAAAACTGCAAAATATACCAGAAATCAACTTAAAAACGACAAAATATACCAGAAATCAACCTAAAAACGACAAAATATACATGAAATCAAGGTACAAATTGCAAAATGGACACAAAATCAACCTAAAAACTACACAATATACATGGAATCAAGGCACAAACTGCAAAATATACCAGAAATCAACCTTAAAACGGCAAAATATATCAGAAATCAACCTAAAAACGACAAAATATACCAAAAATCAACCTAAAAACTGCAAAATATACCAGAAATCAACTTAAAAACGACAAAATATACCAGAAATCAACCTAAAAACGACAAAATATACATGAAATCAAGGTACAAATTGCAAAATGGACACAAAGTCAACCTAAAAACGACAAAATATATCAGAAATCAACCTAAAAATGAAAAAATATACCAAAAATCAACCTAAAAATGAAAAAATATACATGAAATCAATGTACAAACTGCAAAAATAGACAAAGTCAACCTAAAAACTACAAAATATACACGAAATCAACCTAAAAACTACACAATATACATGTAATCAAGGTATAAACTGCAAAATGTACCAGAAATCAATCTAAAAACTACAAAATATACATGTAATCATGGTAGAAACTGCAAAATATACCAGAAATCAACCTAAAAACGACAAAATATACATGAAATCAATGTACAAATTGCAAAATATACACAGTCAATCTATAAACTACACAATATACATGTAATCAAGGTATAAACTGCAAAATGTACCAGAAATCAATCTAAAAACTACAAAATATACATGAAATCATGGTAAAAGCTGCCAACTATATTTATCACATTAATTGTGCCACTAAACAGTGCTATAGTTACTTCCCCGTCCCTTAAACTGTGTTAAATGATGTTCTTTTTGTGTTTTTCAGCCAAAGTGCGGTTTCCTGCCGTCGTCCAAACACGTCTCTAAAGAAATCAAGACCAGAGTGTGTCGCTTCTGCATGCACCAGCATTACAAGGTCCTCTTCTCCAAACACTCTGAACTGTCCTGCTTTAACTCTTTACTAAACGGTTCTGTCGGTCTTCTCTGCAGGTTTCCAACGGGATCTGGAAGAAGCGCAGCCTCTACTGCCCCCTGGACCTTTTCTCTGGGTCAGTGCGCTCTCTTTTCTCTGGAGTTTCCTTTTGGACATTTTTTCTGAATGTTGTGATTAGTTATTAAATTTGTGATTTATGTTTTAATGATGGATTCTGTTCAAAGTTCACTTTTTAAACACAACCAGAAGAAAAAGACTGAAATATGAACTGACAAACTAGACGTTTTTGTCACTTTTAGTTGTTTTTGTCACTTTTAGTAATGTTTTTGTTACGTTAAATAATATTTTTTTCCTTATAGTCACGTTTTAGTCGCTTTTAGTCACTTTTTGCTTTTAGACATTTGTCGCTTTTAGTTACGTTTTTGTGTTTAGTTATGTTTTTGTTGCTTTTTGTCTTTTTTTTTTCTTCAGTTTTTGTCACGTTACAAACATGTATGTTTGTTGCTTTTAGTCACGTTTTTGTCCCTTATAGTTGCATTTTTGTCACTTTTAGTCATGTTTTCTCACTTTTTATTAATGTTTTTGTCCGTTTCTGTTGCGTTCAATCATTTTTGTTGCTTATAATCATGATTTTATCGTTGTTAGTCACGTTTTTGTTGCTTTTACTTATGTTTTTTTTTTTGCTTTTAGTTGCATTTTTGTTATTTTGAATCCCGTTCTTGTCACGTTCAGGCATGTTTTTGTTTTGGCTTTAGTTGTGTTTTTGACAGTTTTGTTGCTTTAGTCACATTTTTGTCACTTATAGTTGTGTTTTTGTCGCTTTTAGTTAGGTTTTTGTTGCTTTTCATCATGTTTAGTCCCATTTGTGTTGCTTTTCATCATGTTTAGTCCCGTTTGTGTTGCTTTTCATCATGTTTAGTCCCGTTTGTGTTGCTTTTCATCATGTTTAGTCCCGTTGGTGTTGCTTTTCATCATGTTTAGTCCCGTTGGTGTTGCTTTTCATCATGTTTAGTCCCTTTTGTGTTGCTTTTCATCATGTTTAGTCCCGTTTGTGTTGCTTTTCATCATGTTTAGTCCCGTTGGCGTTGCTTTTCATCACGTTTAGTCCCGTTGGTGTTGCTTTTCATCATGTTTAGTCCCATTGGTGTTGCTTTTCATCACGTTTAGTCCCGTTGGTGTTGCTTTTCATCACGTTTAGTCTCGTTTGTGTTGCTTTTAATCATGTTTGGTCCAGTTGGTGTTGCTTTTCATCACGTTTAGTCCCGTTGGTGTTGCTTTTCATCACGTTTAGTCCCGTTGGTGTTGCTTTTCATCATGTTTAGTCCCGTTTGTGTTGCTTTTCATCACGTTTAGTCCCGTTTGTGTTGCTTTTCATCATGTTTAGTCCCGTTGGTGTTGCTTTTCATCATGTTTAGTCCCGTTGGTGTTGCTTTTCATCATGTTTAGTCCCGTTTGTGTTGCTTTTCATCGTGTTTAGTCCCGTTTGTGTTGCTTTTCATCGTGTTTAGTCCCGTTTGTGTTGCTTTTCATCGTGTTTAGTCCCGTTGGTGTTGCTTTTCATCGTGTTTAGTCCCGTTGGTGTTGCTTTTCATCGTGTTTAGTCCCGTTTATGTTGCTTTTCATCGTGTTTAGTCCCGTTTATGTTGCTTTTCATCATGTTTAGTCCCGTTTGTGTTGCTTTTCATCATGTTTAGTCCCGTTTGTGTTGCTTTTCATCATGTTTAGTCCCGTTGGTGTTGCTTTTCATCATGTTTAGTCCCGTTGGCGTTGCTTTTCATCACGTTTAGTCCCGTTGGTGTTGCTTTTCATCATGTTTAGTCCCATTGGTGTTGCTTTTCATCACGTTTAGTCCCGTTGGTGTTGCTTTTCATCACGTTTAGTCTCGTTTGTGTTGCTTTTAATCATGTTTGGTCCAGTTGGTGTTGCTTTTCATCATGTTTAGTCCCGTTTGTGTTGCTTTTCATCGTGTTTAGTCCCGTTTGTGTTGCTTTTCATCATGTTTAGTCCCGTTTGTGTTGCTTTTCATCGTGTTTAGTCCCGTTTGTGTTGCTTTTCATCGTGTTTAGTCCCGTTTATGTTGCTTTTCATCATGTTTAGTCCCGTTTGTGTTGCTTTTCATCATGTTTAGTCCCGTTTGTGTTGCTTTTCATCATGTTTAGTCCCGTTGGTGTTGCTTTTCATCATGTTTAGTCCCGTTGGCGTTGCTTTTCATCACGTTTAGTCCCGTTGGTGTTGCTTTTCATCATGTTTAGTCCCATTGGTGTTGCTTTTCATCACGTTTAGTCCCGTTGGTGTTGCTTTTCATCACGTTTAGTCTCGTTTGTGTTGCTTTTAATCATGTTTGGTCCAGTTGGTGTTGCTTTTCATCATGTTTAGTCCCGTTTGTGTTGCTTTTCATCGTGTTTAGTCCCGTTTGTGTTGCTTTTCATCATGTTTAGTCCCGTTTGTGTTGCTTTTCATCGTGTTTAGTCCCGTTTGTGTTGCTTTTCATCGTGTTTAGTCCCGTTTGTGTTGCTTTTCATCGTGTTTAGTCCCGTTGGTGTTGCTTTTCATCGTGTTTAGTCCCGTTGGTGTTGCTTTTCATCGTGTTTAGTCCCGTTTATGTTGCTTTTCATCGTGTTTAGTCCCGTTGGTGTTGCTTTTCATCGTGTTTAGTCCCGTTTGTGTTGCTTTTCATCATGTTTAGTCCCGTTTGTGTTGCTTTTCATCATGTTTAGTCCCGTTGGTGTTGCTTTTCATCATGTTTAGTCCTGTTGGTGTTGCTTTTCATCATGTTTAGTCCCGTTGGTGTTGCTTTTCATCGTGTTTAGTCCCGTTGGTGTTGCTTTTCATCGTGTTTAGTCACGTTGGTGTTGCTTTTCATCATGTTTAGTCCCTGGACCTCCCTCTGGCTCGGCGCGCTCACTTTTCTCTTCCTTTTGGACGTTTCTTCTGTAAACGGTTTTGTGTTTTGAGCGTCGTCGGGACAGAAGCGCGGTGTGTGTTTTGTGATCGTGTGAGTCACCGACGCAAAGACGTTACGCAACATAATCCTGTGTTTTCAGTCCAAACGTTTCTCATGAAAAGGTGACAAGAAGAAGAAGAAGACGACTGAAATATGACCTGGAAAATTAATAAAAGAGTCAACGCGTGTCCGAACATTCTCCCTGCTTTTGGTCACATTTCAGTCACTTTGTTGTCTGTTTTTGTCACTTTTTTGACAGTTTAATCACGTTTTCGTCACTTTCGGACGCATGTTTAACTCTAAAATCAAAGCCGTGTTTTTGACTCACTTTGTTGTCTGTTTTGTCACGTTTTTGTCACTTTCAGCCGCGCTTTTGACTCTTTAATAACTTTTTTGTCGCTCTTAGCCACGCTTTTGACTCTTTAATCACGTTTTTGTCACTTTGTTGTCTGTTTTTGTCACGATTTTGTCACTTTCAGCCACGCTTTTAAGTCTTGAATCACGTTTTTGTCACTTTCAGACGTGGTTTTTGACTCTTTAATCACATTTTTGTCACTTTGTTGTCTGTTTTTGTCACGGTTTTGTCACTTTCAGCCGCGCTTTTGACTCTTTAATAACTTTTTTGTCACTTTGTTGTCTGTCTTTGTCACGGTTTTGTCACTTTCAGACATGGTTTTTGACTCTTTAATCACATTTTAGTGACTTTGTTGTCTGTCTTTGTCACGGTTTTGTCACTTTCAGCTGCACTTTTGACTCTTTAATCACGTTTTTGTCACTTTGTTGTCTGTTTTTGTCACGGTTTTGTCACTTTCAGCCGCGCTTTTGACTCTTTAATCACATTTTTGTCACTTTGTTGTCTGTTTTTGTCACGGTTTTGTCACTTTCAGCTGCACTTTTGACTCTTTAATCACATTTTTGTCACTTTGTTGTCTGTTTTTGTCACGGTTTTTGTCACTTTCAGCTGCACTTTTGACTCTTTAATCACATTTTTGTCACTTTGTTGTCTGTTTTTGTCACGGTTTTGTCACTTTCAGCTGCGCTTTTGGCTCTAATCACGTTTTTGACGCTTGTCTCAGAACATGTTTAAACAAATCTGAACTACAGGCTCAGCAGGACGTTTTGTTGTTTGTGGATGATATAGTTGCTCTTCAGTAACTGCAGACTTTGAGATTCACTAATTGCGTCCATTAAAATCGCAGCTTCAATTCGATTTCGATAAATTGTGCAGCTTGAGCGTGAAACACAGAGAGAGAGAAATATTATGCATTTTTCATATTATTAGAATCAGACTCAGTTTATTGCCGGTGTCAGTGTCAAACAGGTGCAACATAAAACAATGATTAAAATACAATAAAATATCTAAGAAGAGCCATGCACAAGATTAAGAATAAAATAAAACAGCACAGACTAAGAGTATCTACAGAAATGTACAGTTGGACAGACAGTAGTCCAATGATGGCGATGATTTGAGGACTTAAAACAGGGATATTCTCCGATAAGTGACGGTTAAAGTCTGAAAACGACTGAAGAGGTTCAGCAGGACGTGTGTCTGACGCTCGGAGGGGGAGGGGTTTAAACGGCTCAGAACGGCGTGAGTGCAGCGGAATGCACTCCGGGTGTGATTCTGATGACGGGACAGTGACAGGACGGGATTAAACGCTCAAAGTCACCGCAAGAGAATGTGTTCCCTTTAGTATCGTCTGTCTCGCCCCAAAACACTCTCAGGACGATGTGGGTCAATTCAGAGATGAACAGAGATGTCGTCAAACAGCCTCGCTTAAAGGTCCCATATCATTCAAAATGTACTTTTTAGAGGTTCTAACCTTCCTCCAGGGCTCTCTGGGCCTCGTATGTTGTGCCCAAAGTGGTTTTTTGATTGATTCCCTCAGGCTTTCACTAGAGAACTGTCTTTTCCGTCCCCCTCTGAGCAGCAGACGGGGGCTCCTCACTAAGATGACGCGGTGTTTAAGCCACGCCTCCAGGAAGAATAAAAACAGCTAATGCTAATGCTACACAGTAATTACACGATGGATACGACAGATAGAAGAGTTAGCTTGTTATTTACCAAACGGCACGTCCGTGGTTGAGGCCCTGGAGCACGTCAATCTCAAGGTCATATCTAGGACGTAGTTCTCAGCAAGACGCACCGTAAGGACCAGATAAGGTTTATTCAGTGTTTGTGTATCGCTGTTTGCGGAGCACACGGCGCATGCACCATCTCCACTACAGGGGAGGCAGGGGTTGGGAGGGGGAGTCAGCCTGCTCTCTGTTCGGGGGGGTCAGATCTCAGAGTGAGGAGGGGGGCCAGTCCAAGAAATGGGTGTTTTTTGTAAACTGTTATGTTATGGATATTACACAAAGCCCTGAGGACAGACTGTGTGAAGGGAAAAGAGCAGAATATGGGACCTTTAAGGCTCGTCAGGCTCAAATATTGGGAAATAAATACTCCCAGGCCTTTTTTGATCCAAACTAATCGATCGGTGGAAGGAATAATCACCAGAACGACTGATTCTGTGCTGTTTGTATTGAACACGCTGTAACTTTTGTTTCAGGAACCGACAGAGAATGACCTTTGCCATTAAACACTTGATAGAAGAACCACAGAACAACTTCAAAATATTCAAGGTGAGAACTTTGTCTGCGCTGAGCTCAGACCCTGAGCTGGAGCTTCTCCTGTGAACGTCTGTGATCATCGTGAGGTTCAAAGGTCACGCCGTCTCACCCCGAGCTCCACACGTTTATCCATCGGCAAAACGTCATGAAGAACATTAGAACCTGAGAGTCACATCAGAGAAACAAAGACCTCAGTACAATCCAGTAAAATGCACTTCTTTCCTCCACAGAAGGAAGGGTAAAGATAAATAGTGGTGTTTCTGCTAAAGTGGGTTTAAAGTCCCTCTGACCGTTCAGACTGAAACATAATGAACACGATTCTGTGTCAGATTTAAAGGGCCTATGACGGGTTTTTATGATTTTCTAATTTTGACTTTCTTCAGTGTATTAATAGCGCTTGTAATTATAAATTGTACTTTTACACCAATCAAGTCACTATTTGTGGAGAAAAGTTGAAAAATCTGTTGACAATCACAGGAAGTAAACAAACTGATGACATCACACTGTGAGACAAAGGTCGTGCATAATTTACAACAAATTAACTACTTTTTTGACCCTTTAAACGTTAATTCAACAAAATAAAGGTGTTCACGTGTGTTTGTCTTTGACATTAGAGGAGTTTTGACCAATGTACAGTGTGGTTGCTATGGTAATTTCCTAGTGTGATGTCATACTTTACAACCAGGAAGTAAAATTTAAAACCTAAAAAACAGCTAAACTGGGGTTCAATTTGTAAAGATTTTAGTAGAAATGTGAATATATGTATCTTTACTGCATTTTAGTTAAATGTGTGTTTAAACCTGCCATAGGCCCTTTAAACCTGTCATGGGCCCTTTAAACATTTGTCCAGTTTGACAGTTAAAGTTTATGATGTCACTTCACACGACACAAATATGACACAGTTAGAGGTCATTCTACAGCTGTTACCATAGCAACCAGACTGTAAACAAGGGCCAACTGTTACCATAGCAACCAGACTGTAAACAAGGGCCAACTGTTTCCATAGCAACCAGACTGTAAACAAGGGCCAACTGTTACCATAGCAACCAGACTGTAAACTAGGGCCAACTGTTTTTGTCGCTTATAGTCACGTTTTTGTTTTGACTTTAGTTGTGTTTTTGACAGTTTTGTTGCTTTAGTCACATTGTTGTTGCTTTAGTTACGCTTTAGTCACTTTTAGTCATGTTTGTCCCTTTTAGTCGTGTTTTTGTTGCTTTTAGTCCCGTTTGTGTTGCTTTTCATCATG
The DNA here is from genome assembly GCA_019453435.1 of Rhinogobius similis. NCBI lineage: Eukaryota > Metazoa > Chordata > Actinopteri > Gobiiformes > Gobiidae > Rhinogobius > Rhinogobius similis. The sequence continues at coordinate 1,079,326 of CM033630.1, read as the reverse complement.
TTTAGTCATCATGTTCAGGGCCAACTGTTACCATAGCAACCAGACTGTAAACAAGGCCCACGTCCACACATGACACAATAGTTAGATCTGACAGAAATAATCCCTGATAAGACTTTATTGTGTCGAATGATGGTTTAAACTGTTAGAAAAATGTGCCGCTGTGAATTGTCTCTGTGTTTTCAATGGTGCGTCGCCTTTTGATGACATCACAGAGGGATTCAGCTCCACTTCCTGTCACCAAACTGAGGCAGAATTATAAAAACAGGAGAACCTGAAGGATGAACCCTCACAGCAGACGGAGTGTGTGTTTGTGTCGGGAGAGTTTGGTGAAGTGCACAGAGGTGACGGGTGTTTGTTTTCAGGGCGGACAGCTGATCTACAGCAGCAGAGAGCGAGAGCGAGAGGACCCCGACGACTCAGACTCTGTGTCGTCGCTGTTAAACCAGCTCCGAGCGTATTTCACCTGTGGACCTCGAATCAACGGCCACGGCTCCAACAAGGGCCTGCTCAGCGACTTCATACAGGCAAGTCTGACTTAACATAGTCTGACTTTATACAGGCGAGTCTGACTTAACATAGTCTGACTTCATACAGGCGAGTCTGACTTAACATAGTCTGACTTCATACAGGCAAGTCTGACTTAACGTAGTCTGACTTCATACAGGCAAGTCTGACTTAATGTAGTCTGACTTAACGTAGTCTGACTTCATACAGGCAAGTCTGACTTCATACAGGCAAGTCTGACTTAACATAGTCTGACTTCATACAGGCGAGTCTGACTTAACATAGTCTGACTTAACATAGTCTGACTTAACATAGTCTGACTTCATACAGGCAAGTCTGACTTCATACAGGCGAGTCTGACTTAACATAGTCTGACTTCATACAGGCAAGTCTGACTTCATACAGGCGAGTCTGACTTAACATAGTCTGACTTCATACAGGCAAGTCTGACTTAACATAGTCTGACTTCATACAGGCAAGTCTGACTTAACATAGTCTGACTTCATACAGGCAAGTCTGACTTCATACAGGCGAGTCTGACTTAACATAGTCTGACTTCATACAGGCAAGTCTGACTTAACATAGTCTGACTTCATACAGGCAAGTCTGACTTAACATAGTCTGACTTCATACAGGCAAGTCTGACTTAACGTAGTCTGACTTCATACAGGCAAGTCTGACTTAACGTAGTCTGACTTCATACAGGCAAGTCTGACTTAATGTAGTCTGACTTAACGTAGTCTGACTTCATACAGGCAAGTCTGACTTCATACAGGCGAGTCTGACTTAACATAGTCTGACTTCATACAGGCAAGTCTGACTTAACATAGTCTGACTTCATACAGGCAAGTCTGACTTAACATAGTCTGACTTCATACAGGCGAGTCTGACTTAACATAGTCTGACTTAACATAGTCTGACTTAACATAGTCTGACTTCATACAGGCAAGTCTGACTTCATACAGGCGAGTCTGACTTAACATAGTCTGACTTCATACAGGCAAGTCTGACTTAACATAGTCTGACTTCATACAGGCAAGTCTGACTTAACATAGTCTGACTTCATACAGGCAAGTCTGACTTAACATAGTCTGACTTCATACAGGCGAGTCTGACTTAACATAGTCTGACTTAACATAGTCTGACTTAACATAGTCTGACTTCATACAGGCGAGTCTGACTTAACATAGTCTGACTTCATACAGGCAAGTCTGACTTAACATAGTCTGACTTTATACAGGCGAGTCTGACTTAACATAGTCTGACTTCATACAGGCGAGTCTGACTTAACATAGTCTGACTTCATACAGGCGAGTCTGACTTAACGTAGTCTGACTTCATACAGGCGAGTCTGACTTAACGTAGTCTGACTTCATACAGGCGAGTCTGACTTAACATAGTCTGACTTCATACAGGCGAGTCTGACTTAACATAGTCTGACTTCATACAGGCAAGTCTGACTTAACATAGTCTGACTTTATACAGGCGAGTCTGACTTAACATAGTCTGACTTCATACAGGCGAGTCTGACTTAACGTAGTCTGACTTCATACAGGCGAGTCTGACTTAACGTAGTCTGACTTCATACAGGCGAGTCTGACTTAACGTAGTCTGACTTCATACAGGCGAGTCTGACTTAACATAGTCTGACTTTATACAGGCGAGTCTGACTTAACGTAGTCTGACTTCATACAGGCGAGTCTGACTTAACGTAGTCTGACTTCATACAGGCGAGTCTGACTTAACGTAGTCTGACTTCATACAGGCGAGTCTGACTTAACATAGTCTGACTTCATACAGGCGAGTCTGACTTAACATAGTCTGACTTCATACAGGCGAGTCTGACTTAACATAGTCTGACTTCATACAGGCGAGTCTGACTTAACATAGTCTGACTTTATACAGGCGAGTCTGACTTAACATAGTCTGACTTTATACAGGCAAGTCTGACTTAACATAGTCTGACTTCATACAGGCGAGTCTGACTTAACGTAGTCTGACTTCATACAGGCGAGTCTGACTTAACATAGTCTGACTTCATACAGGCGAGTCTGACTTAACATAGTCTGACTTCATACAGGCGAGTCTGACTTAACATAGTCTGACTTCATACAGGCGAGTCTGACTTAACGTAGTCTGACTTCATACAGGCGAGTCTGACTTAACATAGTCTGACTTCATACAGGCGAGTCTGACTTAACATAGTCTGACTTTTTATACAGGCGAAGTCTGACTTTACATAGTCTGACTTCATACAGGCAAGTCTGACTTAACATAGTCTGACTTTATACAGGCGAGTCTGACTTAACATAGTCTGACTTCATACAGGCGAGTCTGACTTAACGTAGTCTGACTTCATACAGGCGAGTCTGACTTAACGTAGTCTGACTTCATACAGGCGAGTCTGACTTAACATAGTCTGACTTCATACAGGCGAGTCTGACTTAACATAGTCTGACTTCATACAGGCAAGTCTGACTTAACATAGTCTGACTTTATACAGGCGAGTCTGACTTAACATAGTCTGACTTCATACAGGCAAGTCTGACTTAACATAGTCTGACTTTATACAGGCGAGTCTGACTTAACATAGTCTGACTTCATACAGCGTAGTCTGACTTAACATAGTCTGACTTCATACAGGCGAGTCTGACTTAACGTAGTCTGACTTCATACAGAAGCGAGTCTGACTTGCGTAGTCTGACTTCATACAGGCGAAGTCTGACTTAACATAGTCTGACTTCATACAGGCGAAGTCTGACTTAACGTAGTCTGACTTCATACAGGCGTGAGTCTGACTTAACGTAGTCTGACTTCATACAGGCGAGTCTGACTTAACATAGTCTGACTTCATACAGAAGTAGTCTGACTTAACATAGTCTGACTTCATACAGAAATGAGTCTGACTTAACATAGTCTGACTTTATACAGGCGAGTCTGACTTAACATAGTCTGACTTCATACAGGCAAGTCTGACTTAACATAGTCTGACTTTATACAGGCGAGTCTGACTTAACATAGTCTGACTTCATACAGGCGAGTCTGACTTAACATAGTCTGACTTCATACAGGCAAGTCTGACTTAACATAGTCTGACTTTATACAGGCGAGTCTGACTTAACATAGTCTGACTTCATACAGGCGAGTCTGACTTAACATAGTCTGACTTCATACAGGCGAGTCTGACTTAACATAGTCTGACTTCATACAGGCGAGTCTGACTTAACGTAGTCTGACTTCATACAGGCGAGTCTGACTAAACATAGTCTGACTTTATACAGGCGAGTCTGACTTAACATAGTCTGACTTTATACAGGCGAGTCTGACTTAACGTAGTCTGACTTCATACAGGCGAGTCTGACTTAACATAGTCTGACTTCATACAGGCGAGTCTGACTTCATACAGGCAAGTCTGACTTAACATAGTCTGACTTCATACAGGCGAGTCTGACTTCATACAGGCAAGTCTGACTTAACATAGTCTGACTTCATACAGGCGAGTCTGACTTAACATAGTCTGACTTCATACAGTCTGACTTCATACAGTCTGACTTCATACAGGCAAGTCTGACTTAACATAGTCTGACTTCATACAGGTGAGTCTGACTTAACATAGTCTGACTTCATACAGGCGAGTCTGACTTAACATAGTCTGACTTAACGTAGTCTGACTTCATACAGGCGAGTCTGACTTAATGTAGTCTGACTTTATACAGTCTGACTTTACATAGTCTGACTTAATATAGTTTATTCTAAAGCTCGGGGACAGGTCTGTCGTGTCTGGATCTGTCGATGTTTGTGTCGTTTGTGTTTGTGTCGTTTGTGTTTGTGTTAATGTTGCGTTGTGTGACTGTGTTTGTGTTAATGTCGTGTTTGTGTCGTTTGTGGTTGAACTTGTCTCTGGTCCCTGAGAGTTTCCGTTGCTCTGTGGGTGTGTTCTTTTGTCTTTCTGACAGACGGGTCTGGACCGGCCTCAGGTGTGTCTGCGCCTGGCCCCGCCCACATGTTGACTGTTGCTATGGCGATACGCCCTCTGCTGGACCCTGTGCTTCTGTGTCATGAACCATCATAACATCTGGAGGTTTGGTCTGTTTTTCAGGTTTTGGTGAAGGCTCTGCTGAGTGGGGGCGGAGCCAGCACTGTAGACTCCTCCCACCGGCACACAGAGGGGCGGAGCTTCTGTGAGGCCAGCGCCTTCAACAGAGAACGCCTCAGACACCGTGAGTCCTCTGTCGTTTAACTGGACCAGGACCAGGGCCAGGACCTGGACCAGGACCAGGGCCAGGACCTGGACCAGGGCCAGGACCTGGGCCTGGTCTGAGAAGGTCCAGCTGTGCTCAGCAGGACTGAGGTCGAGCATCTCACAGATCAAACCGAACACTTGACCCGACGACCAACAACTACAGTGTGCTGCCCTCATGTTCAAATGTGTCAGACTGTTGTGTGTCTCAGTTGTGTGTCTCAGTTGTGTGTGTTGTGTGTTTCAGACTCTCAGGACCTCCCCTCAGACTGTTGTGTGTTTCAGTTGTGTGTTTCAGTTGTGTGTTTCAGTTGTGTGTTTCAGTTGTGTGTTGTGTGTCTCAGTTGTGTGTGTTGTGTGTTTCAGACTCTCAGGACCTCCCCTCAGACTGCGTCTTGTCTCGTGTCTTAAACACTCAGATGTTGGACTCTCTGGACATCGAGGGTTTGTTTCCTCTTTACAGACGAGTGGAGCAGCACCTGCACCTCTTCCCCAAAGAACGGTACTTTACTCCACTTTTATCCACATTTACTCCACATTTACTCACTTTTACTCCACTTTTATTCTACTTTTACTCCACATTTACTCCACATTTACTCCACTTTTACTCCACTTTTACTCCACATTTACTCCACATTTACTCCACATTTACTCACTTTTACTCCACTATTACCCACATTTACTCCACTATTACCCACTTTTACTCCACATTTACCCACTTTTACTCCACTATTACCCACTTTTACTCCACTATTACCCACTTTTACTCCACTATTACCCACTTTTACTCCACTATTACCCACTTTTACTCCACTATTACCCACTTTTACTCCACTATTACCCACTTTTACTCCACTATTACCCACTTTTACTCCACTTTTATTCTACTTTTACTCCACATTTACTCCACATTTACTCCACTTTTACTCCACATTTACTCCACTTTTACTCCACATTTACTCCACATTTACTCACTTTTACTCCACTATTACCCACTATTACCCACTTTTACCCACTTTTTATCCTATATTACTCCACTGTTACACACTTTTACTCCAACAAACCTCAGACTGACGTGTGTGTGCAGGAGCCGTCTGCAGGTGGAGGGTCCGTACGACGAGATGTTCCTGGAGAAGCTGCAGAAGTGTCCTTCAGAAGACGACGGCTCTGTGGAGTACGCTGTGGCCAAGGTCTGGATTTAACCGGGATTAAAGGGCTCCCCCAGGGATTAAAGGGCTCCCCCAGGGATTAAAGGGGGTCCCCCCAGGGATTAAAGGGGTCTCCCAGGGATTAAAGGGGTCTCCCAGGGATTAAAGGGGGTCCCCCAGGGATTAAAGGGGGTCCCCCAGGGATTAAAGGGTCCCCAGGGATTAAAGGATTCCCCAAGGTTTAAAGGAGCTGCCCCAGGGATTAAAGGGCTCCCCCAGGGATTAAAGGGGTCCCCCAGGGATTAAAGGGGTCCCCCAGGGATTAAAGGGGTCCCCCAGGGATTAAAGGGGTCCCCCAGGGATTAAAGGGGTCCCCCAGGGATTAAAGGGGTCCCCCAGGGATTAAAGGGGTCCCCCAGGGATTAAAGGATTCCCCCAAGGTTTAAAGGAGCTGCCCCAGGGATTAAAGGGGTCCCCCCCAGGGATTAAAGGGGTCCTCCGGGGATTAAAGGGGTCCTCCGGGGATTAAAGGGGTCCCTGGGATTAAAGGGTCCCCCAGGGATTAAAAGGGTCCCCAGGGATTAAAGGGGTCCCCAGGGATTAAAGGGTCCCCCAGGGATTAAAAAGGGTCCCCAGGGATTAAAGGGTCCTCCAGGGATTAAAGGGTCCCCAGGGATTAAAGGGTCCCCAGGGATTAAAGGGGTCCCCCAGGGATTAAAGGTCCCCGGGATTAAAGGGTCCTCCGGGATTAAAGGGGTCTCCCAGGGATTAAAGGGGGTCCCCCAGGGATTAAAGGGGTCCCCCAGGGATTAAAGGGGTCCCCTAGGGATTAAAGGGGGTCCCCCAGGGATTAAAGGGGTCCCCCAGGGATTAAAGGGGTCCCCTAGGGATTAAAGGGGGTCCCCCATGGGTTTAAAGGGGTCCCCCAGGGATTAAAGGGGTCCCCCAGGGATTAAAGGGGTCCCCCCAGGGATTAAAGGGGGTCCCCCCAGGGATTAAAGGGGTCCCCCAGGGATTAAAGGGGGTCCCCCAGTTTAAAGGAGCCCTCCTTCAGTGCAGAGTTGTGGGTTAAACTCCGTGTCTTGCTCGTAGGTTCATCAGTATCGAGCGGCGATGACGGCGAAGGACTGTTCCATAATGATCACACTGATGCCGACTGCAGAGGATGAGGACGACCAGCAGAGGTCACTGTTTAGTCCTGGTTCAGTCCTGGTTTAGACCTGGTTTAGTCCTGGTTTAGTCCTGGTTTAGACCTGGTTTGGTCCTGGTTTAGTCCTGGATTAGACCTGGTTTAGTCCTGGTTTAGACCTGGTCTAGTCCTGGTCCAGTCCTGGTCCTGGTCTGGTCCAGTCTGACCCGGTCTCTGGCCTCAGGTCTGACCCGGTCTCTGGCCTCAGGTCTGACCCGGTCTCTGGTCCGGTCTCTGGCCTCAGGTCTGACCCGGTCTCTGGTCCGGTCTCTGGTCTCAGGTCTGACCCGGTCTCTGGTCTCAGGTCTGACCCGGTCTCTGGTCCGGTCTCTGGTCTCAGGTCTGACCCGGTCTCTGGCCTCAGGTCTGACCCGGTCTCTGGTCCAGTCTCTGGCCTCAGGTCTGACCCGGTCTCTGGTCCAGTCTCTGGCCTCAGGTCTGACCCGGTCTCTGGTCCAGTCTCTGGTCTCAGGTCTGACCCGGTCTCTGGCCTCAGGTCTGACCCGGTCTCTGGCCTCAGGTCTGACCCGGTCTCTGGCCTCAGGTCTGACCCGGTCTCTGGCCTCAGGTCTGACCCGGTCTCTGGTCCAGTCTCTGGCCTCAGGTCTGACCCGGTCTCTGGCCTCAGGTCTGACCCGGTCTCTGGTCCAGTCTCTGGCCTCAGGTCTGACCCGGTCTCTGGTCTCAGGTCTGACCCGGTCTCTGGCCTCAGGTCTGACCCGGTCTCTGGCCTCAGGTCTGACCCGGTCTCTGGCCTCAGTTCTGACCCGGTCTCTGGTCCGGTCTCTGGCCTCAGGTCTGACCCGGTCTCTGGCCTCAGTTCTGACCCGGTCTCTGGTCCGGTCTCTGGCCTCAGGTCTGACCCGGTCTCTGGCCTCAGGTCTGACCCGGTCTCTGGTCTCAGGTTGGCGCTCTCCTTCTCGGTGTCGGTCCTGGACTTGGATCCAAAGCCGTTCGAGAGCGTTCCTCGTCAGCTTCGTTTGGACCAAAAAGTCGTCAACGGATATTTACGAAGTTCATCAGGAATCAACACCAGACCAGCTCCACGGGACGAGTGCACCCTGCTGTTCCACCCGGTGAGTCTGACCCCTGACCCTGACCCCTGACCCCGGACCTGGACCTGACCCAGACCAGCTCCACGGGACGAGTGCACCCTGCTGTTCCACCCGGTGAGTCTCTGACCCCTGACCCTGACCCTGACCCCTGACCCCTGACCCTGAGCCTGGACCTGACCCCTGACCCTGAGCCTGAGCCTGGACCTGACCCAGAGCAGCTCCACGGGACGAGTGCACCCTGCTGTTCCACCCAGTGAGTCTGACCCCTGACCCCTGACCCCTGACCCTGACCCTGACCCCTGACCCCTGACCCTGACCCTGGACCTGACCCAGAGCAGCTCCACGGGACGAGTGCACCCTGCTGTTCCACCCGGTGAGTCTGACCCCTGACCCCTGACCCCTGACCCTGGACCTGACCCAGAGCAGCCCTGAGGGCAGAAAGTGCACCCCCTGACCCTGAGTCTGACCTGACCCCTGACCCCGGCCTGACCCCCTGACCCTGACCCTGGACCTGACCCTGAGCCTGACCAGCTCCACGGGACGAGTGCACCCTGTTCTTCCACCCGGTGAGTCTGACCCTGACCCTGACCCTGACACCGCACCTGACACTGACACTGACCCTGCTCTTCCACCCGGTGAGTCACCCTGCCACTACTGACCCTGACTCTGACACTACTGCACCTGTCACTGCACCTGTCACTGCGCTCTGATCTTTCAGACAAATCTTTTCTTCCAATTCCCCAAATTTCAATAATTTTCTACTAATTTCCCACAAAAATGCCTCTAAGTTTTTCCTCCAATGTTTATCAAATTGATCGTAGAAAGGGTTTCAGGGTCGTCATCCGGACGCTGTTTGAAGATCGAGACGCTTCGACTTTTATCCAAAAGTCATTGTCAATCTGAGAGCTGGTCTGGGAGCTCAGGCTTATATGCTCCTCTAAGTCGTGAGAGTCCTGCCCACAGGGAGGAGTCACTGAACACCTGTCTACGTTTGACCTGAGCCACAGGTGAAACTGGGCAGGGCCAACTATTAAACAAAGACAGACCAATTATCAAGTCTCAGGGACAAACAAACAATTTTCCAAACAAAGACAGGCGTTCAGTGACTCCTCCCTGGGGGCAGGACTCTCACTACTTAGAGCAGCATAAGCCTGAGCTCCCAGACCAGCTCTCAGATTGACAATGACTTTTGGATAAAAGTCCAAACGTCTCGATCTTCAAACAGCGTCCGGATGACAACCCATGAAACCCTTTCTACGATGGACCACACCTGGACCAATGAGGGATTACATCGACTTATTAAATTGTTTATTTTCATTTTTTAAAAAACAAATTATTCACCAATTTTCATCAAAATAATTGTCCAAAACTTTTCCCCAATTTTTTTTCTACATGTTTTTCTCAAATATTCTACACATTTTCTTTCATTTTCCTTTAAATTATCCACTCGTCCCATCCATTTTGTCAATGAATGATTCACCACCTCAGAATATTCTTTCCCTCCCCCTCAAATTTTCCTCAAATTTTTCGCAATTTTTCAGCCCATTTTCTCTATTTTTACCCATTTTTCCTCCATTTTCTTTCTTTCTTTCTGTTTTCAGCAGATGTTTCCTCTTTAACCCAAACGGCTCTGACTCTCGTCGTCTTCTCCTCAGGTCTGACTGCACCTGTCGGCGTCAGGTGCCCCCTGTCAAGAGCTGTGATGTCACTGAGGGCTCAATCGTTTACACAAAGGTCCAACGGAGCAGAGACAAAGGCCCCGCCCCCCTGAGGTCAAAGGTCACCTCCAGGTTCAACCCAGACACACTTTGTCCTTTTGTCCGACGCTTCGATGGTTTTCAGTCGATCCATTTATTTATTTGTATCGAGCCGAGACGCGACGGGAAAAACTCTTCAATTTAAAGATCTCAATATTCAACTTCTCCTGTTGTTTAGTCCCATCAACGTAAGAAAAACATGTTTCATCACGTCATGTTTTCAGTCGAAGGTTTAAATTTCATGGTTCATTTTCTGCACAAATTGGTTAGAAAAAAATGCACAGAGAGGGATTTGGGATTTCTTACCCAGTTTTTGAGATTTGACTGAAAATTGTCCTAAAAATTCAAACTCCGCTTCATTTTTTTCCTTCAAACTTCCATAAATGTGTCAGAGTCTGATCTTAAATCCTTGTTTGGTCTAAATGTGTTGAGTCCAGATTGTACAGTTTGTGTGGATCTACTTTAATGATCTTTAAAAATGCATTTGAAGAAAACAATGTCAGAGAAATCTATGGATGAAGTGGATTCAATGGAAGAATCAAACATCAGGAGCAGATTGGACACATGAAAGTCCAGACCAGAGAGAAAAGTGAACAAAAGATTAAAGAGTTTTTCCTGTGAGTTTGGCCTGAATCGTTGAAGGACAAAGTGTGAGCAGCGACAGGCGCCCCCTGCTGGTCACAGGTGCCCCCTGCTGGTCACTGCTGCACCTCAAACTGTCACATGGTCAGGACAGACAGCAGGGGGCGCCCCACACCACACTGTGAGGTCACAATGTGCCTCAGACCGGGACTCAAACCCACCGCCCCCTGGTCCCGAGGCCCCGGGGCGCTGCTCTGTCTGGACGTCCCGCTTCAGTCTGAGTGTTCTCTGCTCTGATTGGCCGTAACACATGATGTCAGAGGAGGGGGCGGGGCCAACAGTCGTTCGTGCCATAGACCCAATTGGACCGGGTCTGATCCTGCAGGACCGCCCCGGACTGTGCCTAAACCTGTTACAGACCGGGTCCAGAGCCGGGTCCAGAGCCTGGTCCTGGTCCTGGTCCTGGTCCAGAGCCTGGTCCTGGTCCTGGTCCTGGTCCTGGTTCTGATCTGGTTCTGATCTGGTTCTGATCTGGTTCCACTCGAGGGAGAAGTTTGTGCCAAAAGCGTCCGGTTTAATAAAGTCTGGTCCGGATCAGAACCAACGCTCTGTTCAACTTTAGACGAAAATGTTTCTGTTACATTTGTTTGATTTTAATTTCAGTTTTTTCTGTGTAAAATGTCACTTCTGTTTGAGCTTCACTCCATCCAGGTCTGGACCTGGTTTAGACCTGGTTTAGTCCTGGTCTAGTCCTGGTTTAGTCCTGATTTAGACCTGGTTTAGTCCTGGTTTAGTCCAGATTTAGTCCTGGTTTAGTCCTGGTTTAGACCTGGTTTAGTCCTGATTTAGACCTGGTTTAGACCTGGTTTAGCCCTGATTTAGTCCAGGTTTAGACCTGGTTTAGTCCAGGTTTAGTCCAGGTTTAGACCTGGTTTAGACCTGGTTTAGCCCTGATTTAGTCCTGGTTTAGTCCAGATTCAGACCTGGTTTAGACCTGGTTTAGTCCAGGTTTAGTCCTGGTTTAGACCTGGTTTAGCCCTGGTTTAGCCCTGATTTAGTCCCGGTTTAGTCCAGATTTAGACCTGGTTTAGACCTGGTTTAGTCCTGGTTTAGTCCTGGTTTAGTCCTGGTTTAGTCCAGGTTTAGACCTGGTTTAGTCCAGGTTTAGTCCAGGTTTAGACCTGGTTTAGACCTGGTTTAGTCCAGGTTTAGACCTGGTTTAGTCCAGATTTAGTCCCGGTTTAGTCCTGGTTTAGACCTGGTTTAGTCCTGGTTTAGTCCTGGTTTAGACCTGGTTTAGACCTGGTTTAGTCCAGGTTTAGACCTGGTTTAGTCCTGGTTTAGACCTGGTTTAGTCCTGGTTTAGACCTGGTTTAGTCCTGGTTTAGTCCTGGTTTAGACCTGGTTTAGTCCTGGTTTAGTCCTGGTTTAGTCCTGGTTTAGTCCTGGTTTAGTCCTGGTTTAGACCTGGTTTAGTCCAGGTTTAGACCTGGTTTAGTCCAGGTTTAGTCCTGGTTTAGTCCTGGTTTAGTCCTGGTTTAGACCTGGTTTAGTCCAGGTTTAGACCTGGTTTAGTCCTGGTTTAGTCCTGGTTTAGTCCTGGTTTAGACCAGGTTTAGACCAGGTTTAGACCTGGTTTAGACCTGGTTTAGACCTGGTTTAGACCTGGTTTAGACCTGGTTTAGTCCTGGTTTAGACCTGGTTTAGACCTGGTTTAGACCTGGTTTAGTCCTGGTTTAGCCCTGGTTTAGACCTGGTTTAGACCTGGTTTAGTCCTGGTTTAGTCCTGGTTTAGTTCTAACTTAAACATTTGATTAAATCTTGTAAAAAGCCTTTGTTGTGGTTTTAACCCTTCGACGTCAAACAGAACTGAACCAATCAGACGGAGGCAGCAGAGCATCATGGGAGTCCAGAGCGGCTGTGACCTTTGACCCGCAGCGGCGCCGCTGTGGGCGCTGGAGCTCTGGCCTGTGATTGGCTGCTGCTGCCGTCCGTCACCTCCACAAACCGCACTGTGTACAGAGGCTTTTGTATTTAAATTATTTATTTTTGTAGATTTGAGCCTGAAGCGGCTCTTTCTGAAGAATAAAGATTTATACGAGAAACAACACTGAGTCTGAGTTAATCACAGGCTCCGCCCCAAACACGATTAATGTTTAACCTGAGTCTGAGTTAATCACAGGCTCCGCCCCAAACACGATTAATGTTTAACCTGAGTCTGAGTTAATCACAGGCTCCGCCCCAAACACGATTAATGTTTAACCTGAGTCTGAGTTAATCACAGGCTCCGCCCCAAACACGATTAATGTTTAACCTGAGTCTGAGTTAATCACAGGCTCCGCCCCAAACACGATTAATGTTTAACCTGAGTCTGAGTTAATCACAGGCTCCGCCCCAAACACGATTAATGTTTAACCTGAACGAGCCTCTGGTCTGAGTCTGTCACTTCTTCTTCTGCTCCGGGACGTGGAGGGTCCCAGGCCTCCCTTTCCCCAGACACTTCCTCCTCGTCTGTGTCCGGAGGCTCCGCCCTCGATGTCTGCAGGTCTCTGCTCCGGTCCCTCATGGCTCCTCCCACAGCAGGAGGCGGTCCCTGGATCACGAGGGGCGTCCCACCCGCTTCAGGGGAAACAGCACCACCTTTAACCTGATGGAGCAGGACCCTCACAGCGAGAGGGTCCTGGGTTCGACTCCCGGGAGCCACGAGGCCTCTGTGTTCTCCCCGTGTCCCCTCCCACTAAACACAGGTACAACAGGCTCCTCCCACTAAACACAGGTACAACAGGCTCCTCCCACCAAACACAGGTACAACAGGCTCCTCCCACCAAACACAGGTACAACAGGCTCCTCCCACTAAACACAGGTACAACAGGCTCCTCCCACTAAACACAGGTACAACAGGCTCCTCCCACCAAACACAGGTACAATAGGCTCCTCCCACCAAACACAGGTACAATAGGCTCCTCCCACTAAACACAGGTACAACAGGCTCCTCCCACCAAACACAGGTACAACAGGCTCCTCCCACTAAACGCAGGTACAATAGGCTCCTCCCACTAAACGCAGGTACAACAGGCTCCTCCCACTAAACACAGGTACAACAGGCTCCTCCCACTAAACACAGGTACAACAGGCTCCTCCCACTAAACACAGGTACAACAGGCTCCTCCCACCAAACACAGGTACAATAGGCTCCTCCCACTAAACGCAGGAACAACAGGCTCCTCCCACTAAACACAGGTACAACAGGCTCCTCCCACCAAACACAGGTACAACAGGCTCCTCCCACCAACACAGGTACAATAGGCTCCTCCCAACAAACACAGGTACAACAGGCTCCTCCCACCAAACACAGGTACAACAGGCTCCTCCCACTAAACACAGGTACAATAGGCTCCTCCCACTAAACACAGGTACAATAGGCTCCTCCCACCAAACACAGGTACAACAGGCTCCTCCCACTAAACACAGGTACAACAGGCTCCTCCCACTAAACACAGGTACAATAGGCTCCTCCCACTAAACACAGGTACAATAGGCTCCTCCCACTAAACACAGGTACAATAGGCTCCTCCCATTAAACGCGGGTACAATAGGCTCCTCCCACTAAACGCAGGTACAATAGGCTCCTCCCACTAAACACAGGTACAATAGGCTCCTCCCACCAAACACGGGTACAATAGGCTCCTCCCACCAAACACGGGTACAATAGGCTCCTCCCACTAAACGCAGGTACAACAGGCTCCTCCCACCAACACAGGTACAACAGGCTCCTCCCACTAAACGCAGGTACAATAGGCTCCTCCCACTAAACGCAGGTACAATAGGCTCCTCCCACTAAACGCAGGTACAATAGGCTCCTCCCACTAAACGCAGGTACAACAGGCTCCTCCCACTAAACGCGGGTACAACAGGCTCCTCCCACTAAACGCGGGTACAATAGGCTCCTCCCACCAAACGCAGGTACAACAGGCTCCTCCCACTAAACACAGGTACAATAGGCTCCTCCCACTTGTGAACCCACACCACATAATCAAGTAGCACTTCCGGTGAAGAGTTTATTGTGGCGGGACACTTCCTTTAAGATCCCAGGTCACGTGCCAAACTGTCTCCTCCGGCGCGGCTCACGCTGTGGCTCATCTCCGTTGATGGCGTTGGTTCCACTCCAGCCTCACACCCGAACAACTCCACAGATCCTTCACTTTGACCTGAAGTAACGACCCGCTCGTCGGTGAGTCCAAACCTTACGTTATTTACACTTCCATGCCACTGTGAACCCCATTCACAACACAGTCAGGCTAATGCTAACGTAGCATCCAACAAATGCGGTCTACGCGACCAACAAGCGGGTTTTTTAGTTTAACGTCCGCTCTATTTAAGTTATTGCTTCAGCCGAACGTTTTGCCAGAGCTGGTAGTGTTAAAATAATACTTTAATTTATGCTGTTTTGGCCGTTTATGGCCCTTTTTGTTACTTTTTGAGTTCGGAGCTCATGCGGCTGTGGAGTTTTGAATGTACCTGAACCTCTTTTGTTGCGCAACAATACAACTTGAAATTAAATCGTTTCTAATACATTTTGATGGTTCTAGCAACGAACTGTGTTTGATTTATAGGCCTATAATTAATGGAAAGTGCACTTTTGTTATATCTGATACTTGAAACTGTTGAAATGTTATTGATGAAATGTTATTGATGAATATTGTCTCTATGATGATAGAATGTTTATTGCTTTGTATGTTGTTAAGAAATATGGCGTGTATTTATTTAGTTTGATTAGCAGTAATGATGTCTCACCAAAGCTAATGTGGTCAATTCTAATTTGTGTTTTTTTTGCTGACCCTGTTTTAGGTCAGTTTTTTTCCCCACCACCCATGCACCTTCTGCCCTGCTCTGAACCCCAAACACCACTGGATGGTGAGCTACACCAATCCCCCAATCACCACATCAGTGCAGAAGGACGAACGAACCTTTTACACTCGGATTATAAAACACTGGATTATTACCTCGAACTATAAACTGTGGAACCTTAAAACTGAAAACCGAACTGGACTCACTTGAACGTTGTTTGATGTTTTTTGTTTTGTTGTCTTTATATTTCTATTGTGTTATTAATTATATCTCACTATATTATAATATAAATATTATAAAGTCATAAATACACTTATTATTTCATACCTGAACTAACTATAAACAATATTGGATCCAATCAATTTAAATACAACTTTATTTGAATGAAAAGTTTTGTTGTTGCGTGTTATTCACACCTCGGCTCCTGTCGCCCCCTGTAGGCCGCAGTCAGACCCTCAGCCCCAGAGCGTTACACACTAAACACAGGTACAATAGGCTCCTCCCACCAAATACAGGTACAATAGGCTCCTCCCACTAAACACAGGTACAATAGGCTCCTCCCACCAAATACAGGTACAATAGGCTCCTCCCACCAAACGCAGGTACAATAGGCTCCTCCCACCAAACGCAGGTACAATAGGCTCCTCCCACCAAACGCAGGTACAATAGGCTCCTCCCACCAAACGCAGGTACAATAGGCTCCTCCCACCAAACGCAGGTACAATAGGCTCCTCCCACTAAACACACGTACAACAGGCTCCTCCCACTAAACACAGGTACAATAGGCTCCTCCCACTAAACACAGGTACAATAGGCTCCTCCCACCAAATACAGGTACAATAGGCTCCTCCCACTAAACACAGGTACAATAGGCTCCTCCCACCAAATACAGGTACAATAGGCTCCTCCCACTAAACACAGGTACAATAGGCTCCTCCCACTAAACACAGGTACAATAGGCTCCTCCCACCAACACAGGTACAATAGGCTCCTCCCACCAACACAGGTACAATAGGCTCCTCCCACTAAACGCAAGTACTATAGGCTCCTCCCACTAAACGCGGGTACAATAGGCTCCTCCCACCAAACACAGGTACAATAGGCTCCTTCCACTAAACTCTGGTACAATAGGCTCCTCCCACTAAAACAGGGTACAATAGGCTCCTCCCACCAAACACTGGTACAATAGGCTCCTCCCACTAAACGCGGGTACAATAGGCTCCTCCCACCAAACACAGGTACAATAGGCTCCTCCCACTAAACGCAAGTACTATAGGCTCCTCCCACTAAACGCGGGTACAATAGGCTCCTCCCACCAAACACAGGTACAATAGGCTCCTCCCACTAAACACAGGTACAATAGGCTCCTCCCACCAAACACAGGTACAATAGGCTCCTCCCACTGCTGGGTGCAATGGGCTCCTCCCACCAAACACAGGTACAATAGGCTCCTCCCACTAAACGCAAGTACTATAGGCTCCTCCCACTAAACGCGGGTACAATAGGCTCCTCCCACCAAACACAGGTACAATAGGCTCCTCCCACTAAACGCAAGTACTATAGGCTCCTCCCACCAAACACAGGTACAATAGGCTCCTCCCACCAAAACAGGTACAATAGGCTCCTCCCACTAAACGCGGGTACAATAGGCTCCTTCCACTAAACGCGGGTACAATAGGCTCCTCCCACTAAACGCGGGTACAATAGGCTCCTCCCACTAAACGCGGGTACAATAGGCTCCTCCCACTAAACGCGGGTACAATAGGCTCCTCCCACTAAACGCAAGTACTATAGGCTCCTCCCACCAAACACAGGTACAATAGACTCCTCCCACTAAACACAGGTACAATAGACTTTTGAAATAGTTTTAAAGTTAGTTTTATTCAAAGTGGTGCAGAGTCTTACAAAATCAGACTGTACATATTATTTTACAGTGTATTCCATAAATACAAACCATCGACTTTCAAAAACCTCCAGTTTCAGCGACGTTAGGATTAACTCATTATTTCTGCATTTTTGACACATTTCAGTGTAAAACAGTCACATCAACGAAAAACACAAACAAAAGCACGAAATGGACACGAAACAAAGAAAACCCTCTGGAAATGTTAGTGTTTTAGTCAAAAAACAGCAACAGTTTAGAAAATGAAAAGCCATTTCCCATTTTTGTAATAAATAAGTCAAACTTTATGAATTTTCTTTTTCGTTTCACAGTCTTTTTCCTTCTGTGGTTTTTAACTAAATCTAAAACATTCTTTAAACAAAAAGTGGCTCCAGAAACAAAAAGGTGCAAAGTTTAGTCGCGTTAAAACTGTTAAAAATGAGTTTAAAGTGACATTTGATCACATTCTGATCAAGTGGGAAAGAAATATCATTGAACATTTCTCTTTTAGTCACAAAAGAAGAGAAACGTTTAGGTTTTTAGTTAAATTTGATGAAAATGAAGCTAAAGTGACGCCGTTAGATTTTGTCTTTTTAAATGTAGTTCCTGCTTTAATCACTTTAATCGTTTAAATTGAATGTAATTATTGAAAGAACAACATTTTGAACTAAATCTGGGCCAAAACCAAAACCAGACGCTTCAGATCCAGTGTAAGGTTCACATTTCAGTGTCTTTTAGTCAAATAAATACATCAGATCCATGTGTTTTACTTTTGTTTTAAATGACGTTTTAAGGTGGTTTTCATTTGACCTTTGACCTTTTGTCCACATATTTCTGTTTGGCTCGTCCAATCAGAGGCCTCGGAGCACGTCACATGGTCCAAACGTCGTCCGAAAAATCCTCCACGAAGATGTGGAGGAGACTTGTGTCTTCACAAGTCAATGTTTAGGGTTCACAGAAAAACAACCAGGGCCAGGACCAGGTTTAAGACCAGACCAGGGCCAAGACCAGGTTAAAGACCAGGATCAGGACCAGGACCAGGACCAGGTTTAAGACCAGACCAGGACCAAGACCAGGACCAGGGCCAGTCACAGCTTTTTTACTTGTTTTATTGTTTTTACTCACAGTTGTCACTTTTAGTTGCGTTTTAGCCTCAGGATTATTAAGTAAAAACCCGACTGAGTGAGCCCCGTTTTCGTCCCGTTTTGGTCCCGTTGTCGTCCCGTTGTCGTCCCGTGACTCCTGGACTGTCCTGGATCCGTTCACGAGGCTTTGATTTAATGACTTCATTATTGGACTTTCTGTAAATCGATCGCTCGAGATGAACACGTTTGATTTCCTCGGCAAACGTGGCTTCTATTTGTGCGACTCCTGGGGGCGTGGCCTCAGTGCTGCGGGGGCGTGGCCTCAGACGGCGCCCCCAGCTGGTGCCAGTCGACCCAGTGCGCTCCTGGACTCAGAGACGA